>OZ024933.1:36418694-36931468 GCA_964017235.1 Sabellastarte sp. h YS-2021
GGAATTCCACTGCTTTGTTAAGTCTGATATCTAATGGAACATGACTCACTTTTTTTCTTTTATCAACAGGCTCATGGCTGTGGCCACCTGATTTGATCACTTCTGCGAAAACTGGGTTATGTTCAACATCATTTGCCACACTTTCATTGTCATGTTCATGCTCTACTGTAAAGTTATTCAATGATTTACTAAATTTGGACTTCTCAGATGTGTCACCGTCTACCTCTCTCTTTTGGGAGATATGAGGATACTCCGACATTTGTTGATTTGATGTTTTACTTTGTGATGTGAACTGTTCAGACTTATTTAAATGTAATGGGGACATTAACTTCTCATTACTACTGTTGCTTTCATCTTCTGTGTCTTCATCCATGCCTGGTACCAATGTCTTATCCAGGGCTCTAGATTGTTCACAAACATCCTCTATGGCATCCTCAGTGTATGCTGCTTTCCTTTCTCCTGCCAATCTATCAGTAGTTTGCTCCACTGACAAACTGTCACTCCTCTGACTCACTCCTGGTTTGACAGTTTTGATGATGTCTATCAAAATGTTATCAATTTTCTTAAGTGACTGGGTATTTTCTTCTATGTTTTCATGAAAAACTCCATCTTCCACTATTGGTCCATCCCTTGTATGCACTGCAGGAAATTTGAACACCCCATGCTCGGATAATGGAAAATAGCTTTGAAACTTACCATCTTCACTATCATTAGAATCACTGCCTCTGATAATATGTGCATTGGAACAGTTGTTTTTGTTCAGCAAGTCATCTTTATTCCGATAGACACTAGATAATTCTTTGTTATCAGTCTGACGCGTATTTACTGAAGAAATATGACCTTGCCCTTTAGTCTGCAATGTTTGAGTGTCTCCAAAGATATTTGTACTTGCTGTGGAAATGACATTTGTATCACTACATTCAGAACCCTTTGTGTGGTTTATTGTAAAAGCACTACCCAATTTGACTTGGTCATTAAAGATGCTGGACCTATCCTCATTTTCCTCATGAAAAAGTTGATTCACTCCAAAATCCATAAAGTTTTTCCACAGTCTGTACTGCAGAGCTAAATGAACACCAAGGCTCTTGGTGTCTGTACCTAGTGGGTGTTTCACTGATACAGGAGAAGTTATGGAATCTTTAATGGATGATGCTGGACTTTCATTTGTCCACCTGTCTTGACAAGACATGTCCCCTGAAGGGACCGATGTATCACTGAGATGTCTTTGTGCAACCTTATTGGGAGATATTCCTTCATCATGAAATACGGCATGCATATCAGATCTTCCTAAACATCCTGTAGTACTAGTAACAGCTACCTGACTCATTGGACTTGTTAGATCAGAATTCTGAGGAAAACTTTCTGTGTATGGCCTATCACTGGCTATCTCAACATTACTGTTGCTAAAGAGGCTATAAATAGGTATCAGAGGAGGCATTTGGGGTAATGGCGTTTCAACATCCGTATGACTCTCTGATTGAGATGTTGAAGATTTTGCTGGAGGTTTTACACAGTCATAAGAAGAAATTCTTTCTGTTTTGCTATTTTCCATAGCTCTGATCACATGATGCTTTGACAGATCTTTGATAGATGCTTGTGAGCCATGAAGGAGATGTGAATCTCCTGAAGTTTTTGAAACATCTGTTTCTCTCAGTTTCTTTTGGTCTATGTCTTCATTTTTACTGTGGATATATGAGCCTCTTTTTCGGCAGTTCTTTGATGAGTCTGAAAAGAAAAAAATTCAAAGTTGAAATGTGAGTGAAGTACATTGGTACTGAAAGTGCTTCTTTCCCACAAATTTCCACACAATGTATTCTGTGGCTAACAGAGAGATACCAAGATCATAAATTGCTTTATAATTTCATATAGAGCTAAATCTATAAAGCTACATATAAATAGCCTATCAGTAAACCTCAGTGAAATGTTCCTCCATATTACCTTGCATAGAAATACTGGACACAGTTGCCCAAAATTTAAAGTTCGTCAAAGTCCCTCTTGTGACCACAAACTTCATAAAGCTCATGAACAGTCATTCAGCCACTGTGCACTGCTTTCTGGAACTCTCTCCAAATTCCTCACTTAAGAATCAGTCCTCATAAACATATTTTGGGAAGAATCTGGAGATTCACCTCTTCCAAATAAGTTTCCCCACCTGGAATTTTCCCAGTTTGGTGTCCACAATGCTGGATTTCCATTATTTTCTTACTGACCTGATATATGTCCTTAGACAATAAGTTTTTCCTATTCTTCAAGTTTAGCACACTGAATTCCCCCTAATGAGAAAAAAACATTGCACCAGTAAAGTCATAGATTAAACCTGACAGATTAGTTAGATATTTCCATCACTAAATTATTCCGCAGTCCAATTAACCAGTTACAGGGGCCACGGTGGCAGAGTGGTAACAATCTCGCCTCCCACCTCTGAGGCCGGGGTTCGGTTCCCGGCATGGCTTCAAGTGGGAAAGCTGGCAGTTGCTTGCCGTTGGTTGGCAGTTTACAGTACAGAACCCTAACGAACTGTATGTACTGGTTTCCTCTGCCCTTCCAACTACCAGTCGTGATATGACCTGTACAGTGCTGAAAGTGACGTAAAACCCCGAATAAATAAGTAAAATACATGTTAATTATCATCTACAAAACTTTAACTGCAAGTCGTGAAACATCTTGACAATAAAATGACAGAACTTACGTCCAGTTTCTTCCAAAAATGACTGTTTTTTGTTCAAATAATGCTTAAAACCTTCCTCTTCCAACATATTCTGACATTTTCTTTACTTTCCCATTTATTGGTATTTGTTGTGTTCAGTGCATGATAGGGGAAACTTAACATTTCAGGCCAGAACTTCTATTAAATTTCACTGTGGCATATTTGTAAGTACTTTTTCCATCAATAATCAAGCCCACCTGACTGCTGAGACATGTCATATAACTTTGTGATCATGAAATACCCAATAAACCATTAAAGCTTTGATATGTGTATAAATAATGTGGCACATTAAATGGACATATTAGAACATTTACTTTAGCCTCACATTTGACATAGGAAAAAGTGATTTATTGTTAAGTATTAAGTATTGTACAATTTCCTTGGAGCAATAATGTCCAAATATAAATCTAAGTTTTAAGTATTACATGCGATAGTGTAACCAACAGTTTATTATGTACAGTTATCTCAAATGTGAAGCCTTTTAAGTCACATATCTGTGTAGAACAGCTTAGCACTTGTGCAATATAATCTCAAATTTTCTTTATTACAGAGTTACATGACATGAGTCTTTATTAACTTTACAGAATTGTTTATACCTAGTTCACAGTTCTATACTGGCATTACAAGCTACATACCAGCTGAATATCTTTGATTCATTTGTGGCCTGATTTTGTGTTATAGTAACTGGTATATCCATCATTTTTAATAAGTTAGGATTCATATTTAGACAGAATCCATTCAACACAACACAGACAACCATTTCAACAGAAAGCAGAAACTATAAAATGCTTGAAACATCTGCCATATGCTATTTACTAAAATGCATGCCAGAGGGGTGAACACAGGAGGCTGGAATGGCTTTACATGGTCACGGGTTCATTTTTAATGTGCTCTACCAAGATACGAGAGTCTCTTTAATCAGAGCAAAAGGACAAGGTCATAAATTTATAAATTATAAGGTTATAAATTTTGGACAAATATAAACTAATGACCATTGGTATTTTTAAGACTGGCACTATCAGTAGTAAACTTCTCAACTGTGTACTAGTGCTGGAAGGTTTACAGCATAGAATGTTAACCAATCAGTATGCATGGCTCTCCTCCATCCTCCCTGACACCCATCTGTTGTGTTATGACCTGCTGAATGGTGTGGTAATTTGACACTTGTCTCAAATTGGCACAAAATGTAGCAAAAAATGAATTCAAATTCTATTAGAAACTTAAATACTATAATTATGATTTGTAAGCTGTGTAACGATTGGTCATGTCATTATTTGTAGTGTTGGTTTCATGTAGAAACAATATTATTTCTTCTTAAATAGGCTTTTCAAAGTCTTATCAGTGTAGTCAATATCAATGCACATTCTTACAAAAAAAGTAGCATGTTTGTTCACTAAAAACTAGACAGTGCAAATAACAATCTCATGTTCAAATTGTGCTACATGTTGTATTATTGGGAAGGTAACATAACATTTAGAAATTGACATAAAAACCAAATGATTAAGAATCAAATACATACATAAAAAGATGTTAAGTGCTATCAATAATTTGTAAGTGTCACATTGATATTTTCAGCTTGGATCAATAAATGAAAGCTGTTCCTTTGAACACTTTAAGCCCAGGTCACATACTGGAAACAGTGCTATAATGTCATAACTTTGTCGAAGAAATGAGACTCAAGGGAATTTATTTTAAGCCACCAACAATTGTGACATAGAGGTTGTCAAACTGAAGTCACATGTTAAATAAATTCTAGATATCTAGGATGTTCTTCAACATTCGAGTATGCTGAAATCAAACCTTCACTGTATGGACTGGTGAAGATTTTTGGAGGCATAGCTATGGGAAGACAAGAATAAATGGCAACTGTGAAGACGCTTTTGCTACAAACTAAGCAGGAGATAAGACAAGGTAAGAGTAAGGAAATCATCCAGAGAACATACTGAAAACAAGACACAAGCATGATATGTTGGCGACTGCTCTAGTGAAGGATTTATGACATCAGGGGACAAACTATCCATTGCGGCAAACTGTTATGGTGAACTTCAAAGGTGAAGAATAACCATGACAATTTTGAACAGCAGAATGTGTCACAGGAGAAGGGAGAATGATGAAGAGGGTTGGAGACACAATACAGGGTTAATGAAAAAGTTGCCAAGTACCTCAGAGAATTGTTTATTCACATTATATTCTTGCATCAAAAACCAACAATGTTTGACATGGGCATTACATTTTTCTTTCGATTCATTTGTGCTTACATGCATACTTTCTATGTCAAACAGCAAGTTTCTGAGAAGCAAGACAGTTTTTTTTGGTGAAAACTTTGCCATTTGAAAGTTAGATTATTGACAGTAGTCACAATGTCATGAATTGAACGTACATCACTACTGAGCAGACACAATGCAGTTGAATTTACAGCTGTTTCTTTCAAAATATGGACAACAAACGCAGAAACTGACTTTTCCAAGGAACTCCATTGTTCAGTTAATTTATAGGAATGAAGTCTTGACATGTGTCATTTTTTTCACAAATTTATTAGCTGATTTTCACTGTTTTCAAAATGAACTTATTCCGTCTAGTTTAACACATAAAAGACTAAGTCTATCAAATCATAAGTTAAAAACTGATTAGTATTTATGTATATATAGTTAAACCATTAACAGATTATATCTATTCAATCGAATGCTGTAGCTTTCAATGTTAGGTTCCCTATGATAACCAAGTCTGATACCTTGGAAGTACAATTTACTTTGGATTTATCATGTACAAAAGCAGCTCAGTTATCCAAACTTCTATGATCCGAATATATCATTTTAAGAGCACAGTCCTTCTCTATCCAAAGTTATTGTTTTCCTTAATTGGAAATCAACCACAACATATAAAATTTACCACTTAGGGACACCCCCAGTCTTGCCACAGGTGTTAATATGTATAGTATAAACAGAACTGTTTGATTGCATTATAATTATTTTTCAATAATATTCTCGCATATTTATGTTGCTTAGCTAGCTGGGTAGAAACCAGAGACCAGTAAGGCCTCTGATACAGTGTGCATTATGGCAAAAATATTCCATGTTTACATAATGATTCAGACAGCCGGGGAGGCCAGGCTAGGACACTACACCTAATAATTTGTAAGACAGAATAATCCAAATTGGTGACAGGTTTGCATCAGGGGAGATCAGGGACCTAATGTTGTCACTAAATCAAAAATATATAAAAAATCTGTCACGGATATAGAAGGGGATTTCCTCACTAATAAATTGCATATATTGTGGTCAATTTCACATTTGTTACTGTTTTACACTTAAAAATACCTTTTTCTATTTTATCAGTGTTCTTATATCCAAACAAGAAATTTAACTAACAATAGGTCCAAATAACAGAAATTCTGCTGGAGTTTTATGTGGTACACGTCACATCAGAATGTGATGCTTTGTGTGGAGAAAATTATCGCTAAACATCGTTATACATATGCATATACACGGGTATATAGCATAGAAGTAAATCCTCTGTAAATGTGTTCCAATAGACAATTTCAATGTTACACAGATGATACAAAGACCTCAGCAGCAATATGGTTTTGTTGATTCTTAGAGATAACATCCTTAAATACACCATGACTGAAATTTAAACAAGAGATTTTATCCTGGAACCATACATTTCTCCACTTTATGACAAGGGCTCTCATTAAAGTCCACAAAATATTTCAACAGCCCAGAAATCTAAAATTTCAGTTAAAGTTTTCAGAAATGCATTTCAGTTCTCATATGTAGTATCCTTGCATTTATCAGACCTTAACACCTGGACTTTTGGGGATTCCCCTTTTGGTCAGCTGCTTAAAGAGCTAGAATCTGTATGTGTTCCAAACCGATTGGAAACGAATCCCAGGAGAGGGGTAACAATTTGCAAAGTCCACAGACCAGGAACAAAAGTGGAGAACTAACTTCCAGTCTAGGTTGTTGTGTTGTATACAGTGGTAACACACTCACCTTTCACTTCTAAGGTACTAGGTTCAATTATTTGTATAGTTACTGGAAATGTCAGGAAATTACGCAAACTGAGTGAAAGTTGTTTGTCAATAAACTATCCTGTTAAGGCCCTTGCACATATACGCGGCGCGGTGCGGCGCGGTACGATTTTTACTGCATACTGAGCAGACGAATTTTCTTTACCTTGCACATTTGAGCGATTTTCCCAGCAGTTTTCAGTATATTGACAAGATATTTTAACTAGAGTGAAAGTGAATAGAATAGTTAAAATAATCATAAATGTAATTAAAAAGCCAATACCCCACAGTACATATCCACAGTCTCCTACCCTTACATGCAATTAATCTTATTACAATGAAAGGCCTTGACCAGTGTCTCTTTTATAGTAATGGTGATTATACCCCCTTTCAATTTATAAACTTCTGGCTGTGTTGTGTTTACAAATATTGTCGCACACCTAACATGGCCTAACATAACATCCCTCTGTCTATTATAAGGACATAATCCCTCCAGAAACAAGACCCTAGACCAGTGTGTCTTAGAATTCCTATTAATTGCAATCCTCATTCAGTTAAACCTTCTTATGTGTCCATATGGTCACCCACCATATTTTGTCATCTCTCCCATAGTAGTTAATCCCTTCACAATGAGCCTGTGTGCTTGCATTTTGTTTTCCAGTTAATATATTTGTATAACGTTCTGTAATAGACTGGCATATTTAACCTGTGGGGAATCTAAATATCAATGAAAACTTGGGAAAAATAGTAAAAAAAAGCCGCGCAGTATTTGAAAAAATTAGAAAATTTTCTAAATAGAAAAATCCGCGCTGCACCGCTAACTGCCGCGCCGCCCATATGTATAAGCAGTGAACTACTTCCATTATTTCTATTTTATTTAGCCGCGCCGCACCGCGCCGCGCCGCGCTAGTGTGCAATGGGCTTAATCCTGTACATTATGAAATAACTTATAAAAATTTATTAGATGTTTATTTTAACCTTTAAATGAACTAAAGTAATACAAGTCATTCTTTATTTTACTATTGAGATTTTTTATTCTGTATATATTTTTATACAATGTGGAAAAAAAATGTAAAGTTGGCCACAGCATTTTAAAATTCAATGAAACTTTATATTAGACCAGATAAATTGTATTGGATTTTATATTTGAACATGACACAATATCCCCATTAATACACAGCTCAAACCACTATTTGACCCATCCTTACGGCACAAGTACAGCCCAAGCTCTCTAGTGACTAACATCCCCTAAACTGAAAGAGAGAGGTTCACAGATGACCATCTATCACAAAATTCTCTGGGATTCTTTAGCCTGAAACTCTAGGGACAGGACCCAATGACAGAAGACTGCCATTTCCATTGTTCATCCAAGCCACTATTTATCTTCCTGTACCAGGGATTGAACTCAGGTCCTCTGTGTTCCAAGATGAGTGTGTTACCCAGTAGGAGTAAATACCATTTTATTTACACAAATATCACAATGTCATTAGAATGACCCACAAGTCACTCAATAATACATGAAAATTCCTCAGTGGGAAGTTACACACACAAAAGGTCAGTACATACTAAACCGATCCAATCTACAATAAGACCCCTCTAAATATAAACAGACTAAAACAAATCAGTCCAAAAATAAGGACATTCTGGTCATTTGAACTGTTTGGTGTTTGCTGATGAAAACTACAGTTCATTCAAAATAAAAGCTGTTTCATATCTACCAGTATCATAACATTGTTGGAATGCATACACAAGGTGTATCATAGAAGTTCCCATTTTATTATATAATTGGTTGTGATTGTATCATTGTTAAGTTTGAATGGACTGTTTAGACAAATTCATTTATCTACCTTTAGATTCATGCAAGTCTTTCCAGTAAGACTTCAGCTTCATCCCTGACTTGGTTTTATGTGCCTGGTTTCCCTCTGATACTCTGAAACACAACAAACACAATTTCAATTTTAACAGTATTTTAATTACACCTGAGAGTTTTTGTTTTGTTAAATGTGTCCAATATCTTTCAATACTGGCCACTTTGTGATTTTGACCATATATAAAAGTCTTTTTAGCACATTTCCAAAGAAACCCTTTTACATTTATTTTAACTAAAATGGTCATAAAAAGAGAAAAAAACACACACCAGCAAAGTAGAACAGAAAAGTACTGATGTTAAACAAAATCTTAAAAATTATAAACTACGGAAGAGGTATAGGGACCTCGGGGTCTATTATTTTCCAATATTGGAAACTTACTTGGCCATTAACCTATACATAACTGTGAAAAACTTGAGCATAGAAGTCACACTTTAAATTGGCTTTAGAATATTCAGATCTTTTTCAAACATCAAAAAATATAATGGTTGAACCCTTTGACCACAAAAAGACAACTTCTAAGTATGGGTTAATGGCCAAGTAAGTGTCCAATACTTGAAAATAATGGACTGTTTATGAGCTCCCGAGAATTGACATTCCGCCAAAAGTACCAATTATTGTACAATATAAAGTGTATAAATAAAGTCATGGGACACAGAAAACCACTAAAGTTACATGAAAACTCGGTGTTCACTTTGTGTTAACACAAGCCATTTTGTTCTATCTAAGACCTGTTTATGAATGCCTATTTAAGACTAATCTTAGCTGAGACAAAACCTTAGATTTAAGACTGGGCTAAACCTAAGATAATAGGAAAATCTTCCTGGAGGACATATACAAGAAAAATATATTGTGAATGAAGATGTCAATATTATAAAATATATAAGAGACTAAAATTTGATCATATGCACACATAATAAGAATACAGTATTTTAGTAGGCAGTTCCTGCAAAACAATCTTTACTCCTAACCCAACAAAGTTGAAAACTTGCATTTTATGACAATAAAAAAAGCTTCCTGGTCATGAACATTCAGCATACAATACTATACATTGCCATTAAAAACATTATTTTCCATTTATTTAAATATAAATACTGCTTGTCATAGTTGGTTTTAACACGGCAAATGTCCAAATTCACTGGGTGACAAATTTCACATACTGTACAGCAGTTGTATTTAATTCCCAGATATACGTGCATTTCTTAAGAGTTCAACTGTGTCTAATGAGAATGACTATCATGAATCAATCATTGATAATACACACCTTTGATTTGGGGAAACCTGTGTTCTTTCACCAGAGTCCCTCCTTTGTCCAGTGGAGGCTCCATCTTGGATTTTATCCATGCAGACTTCAATGGGCAAGTTTCTCTGCCCCTTATCAGTCGTTACAGGCACACTACACCTTGTCACATCTTTGTCTTCATCCACTTTTGTGCATCCCTGACCTTGAGAGGTGAAATTGTTGAGATATCCACCTTCCAATGGGGATGAAATTGATTTGTTTTCCACTGTCACAGAGTTCCTATGAGGTCGATATTTCCCTTGCACTATTCCATTTTTCTGTGCACTAGGCATTGTAACTTGTTGAGTGTTAGCTGCAAGTTTTTGACCAGTACTCCATTGTAAACTCTGTTGATGCTGCATTGATTTGTTTTGAAAATCTGGCCATATATTTGGTGGGTGAACATTTATGTTTGCCACTTTCTCTATTCTTGTGGGTGCCACTTCAACCATGGGCATCCATGGGGGAGCCTCCAGTTGCTTTTTATGTTCATTATAAGGCTTTACTGGAAGTCTTCTGATTGGGGTTTGATTATAGTTCATGGTACACAGGCTGTTTACCCCTATATGCTGCACTGGTTTTGAAAGATGCACCTGTGAATGATTGCCGCTATTCCCTGTAGCAGTTGGGTGTAGGTTTGTATTGGAATTGAACACTCCTGGAGTATGTTGCCTGATGTGGGTATTATGGGTTACATTTGACATTGGGATTCCTTGGCTGATGGAGCCCATACCACTAGGGAGATGTGTCCTATCTCTATGGGCACCTTGGGTGGTTGGATAATGGTGAATCACAGGTGATGCAGAAATCTTGAGCGTGTCAGCACTTTTTGACTTGACATTATCCAGTGCTGTCACATATAAATCAGACAGAGCAATCTTTGGCTTTCTACCTCTTCTCTTTCTTTGCTTGGTCTTTGCCGTGTTTTCTTTGGAGATGTTTTCAACGAGCTTTGTGGCAAGGCCACGTAATTTAGAATACGTTGAAGAATCAAGCACTTCTGCCTGTTTGTCCTTAACATTAACAGGGACAGGAATAGGCAAGGCCCCTGACCATACATTTGAGATCACGAAATTATCTCTGTCTGTGGGATGTTCACAGTCAGGTGGCCCAGAAGGTTGCTCTTCTTTTACTGTAAAATCTGCCTTCAGTTTATGGTCCACCAAGCTGTGATTCACTATGGAGGCATTTCCACTTGGTTTGCAAGCAGTTTTACTTTGAATTACAATATCACTTCTTGCTTCACTATGGTCCTTTTCTTGTAGAGTTTCATTGTCAGATAAAGATTGCATTAAAGGCTGAACACTTTCACCAAGACCGCAACTTCTTGTCTGTCCTTCATCCTTGTTATTTTTATCTGATGTTTCTGGATGATGGTATTGAAGCTGTTGTTGTTGAATTTTTTGTTCTTGTTGTGAGCATAGATCAGGTAATGTAGCATCATTCAAGTGAAGATTATCCTCTGCGCAACATGGCCATGTCAATTTATCTGTGGTTTCGTCACTCGAGGCCACTTCTTGTATGTCATCTTCAACAGCACCAGATGACACATCCAACAGGAGGCTTTTGGACAAGCATCCTATTTGTGAGTCCACACAATCACTACCAGAGGGTGAAGGACTATCCAAGAAACTGTATCCCATGAACTCGGTACTGTTTTCAAATCCCAGTTCACATTTGGACCCAATGACTAGGTCACAGCCTTGGGGATCAATCACTGGTTGCTGGCTCACTGTCACACACTCCATATCCTAAAAATAGATTACAAGTTTAAGCAAAGGCAAGGCTCCCCCACATTCTTTGAGTGTTCCCTGATGACAATCGTAACAATCTCCCCTTAACTCACTCTTAAGTATTGTGAGGCTGATAACATAAACACCTAGCTGGACACAGAAAGAATTTGTGAATTGTTTCTTTGATGTAGGTAATTCATGCCATTTTTTTATAATTATTACTGGCATGTTATGGTATATTCAGTATGATGGACTCGGGTTTGACTTTCAATAGAAAAGGCCCTGTAAGGATATAATTGAAATAGAATTTTATTTACACAGTTCAACTGTCTCCATTTGTGTGTCCTGCGTACTTACCCCAAATGGAACGTTATTCTACTTAAAATGCAGTATAAATATAGTACACAGAGAAAAATCTGTATTAGCACATTTTTATCCAAATATTGGTTGTCTACCACTGTAGTTAAACTAAAAAAGTGGCCAATACCAGAAGCAAGAGCACTCGAAGGGGAGCCGAGTGCAGACTTTTCAAAATTTTTAGACTTGATTAGAGCAGGGCATTGCTGTATTGGTAACGTAATGAAACAACTGCTCCAGAATAAACGATATGGACCCGATCATGCCCAAATGTGATATCATTCTTCCTTGTAACAGTTCTGGTGCTCCCTAAAAATGTCATTACCATCCATGCTGTAGTTTTGGAGTTATGCTGTAAACAATACAAACAAACTAACAAGCTAACAGACTGAGTTATATACTTCACAAAAAATTTGTAATGTAAATATTGAAGACTAAGGCCTGTTTGAGCTCAGATTTTCAATGTGTTCTGGTATTAGCAACTTTTTTTGAGTTTTCCACTTAAAAATGAATTTATTGTCCTATTTGATACCCTGAGATATATGATATAGTTGGTCCCTAAATTCTGTGATTTGCATCTGCACAGGTATAGATTACTTTTCATTAAAATTGTCACTGACAGAAAGCATCTAGTACTGGTAAGTATTCAATGGTGAAAATTCACGATCGGAACTTACTTAAGTGTCTTCGTAACCAAACTCTGGAATCAGTGGCACATTTAATTTATTAAACCAAATAGCAACAAACTTACAACCTTCTTGCTAACTGAAAATCTTATAATGGTTTTGTATGAATGACATGAGAAAATAACAAGGTGTTGAGATGATGTACATCTCACCTGTGAGTCATTACTTTATCTCATGGGTTTTAATAAGCATTCTTCTGATACATTTATATGGCTTAAGCTATTCCTACACATATCCCACTAAATATTGTATCCAATTAACAGGAATAAATGACAGCCAGTCTTGCAAAAATTGACATATCTAACATGGGAACACTGTGTATAAGCATTGCCAATCCGTCAAACTTTATAGCATGTGTAATATGTCAAATGTTTTCAACATCATGTCAATTAATATAATAGACCTTTTCAACACACACATTACCTGACCTGCACTAGGTAAACAAACCCACTGTAGAAGCACTGTATGCTATGTATCTATGTTGCCTCACATGCAAAATAAATACACATATTGTCTTCAAAAGTTTGAAATTATTAGACAGGCATGCATTACCCATACAGTGGCAAAGTTTTATAATGTAGGTCAATACAGTATAATTTATGCCTGACTGAGCGATTCACTGTTATTGAGGATGTTGAACTGTTTACAGCTCATGAAGTATGTGTTCACAAATGTCTTCATATTCATTTGAAATTTTCAAATCTGATAGAATCTATGTCAATTTCTCTTACTCCTAAATGGATTTCAAACATAAAAGAGAAAAAGCACTGAAGAAATATCCTGCCAATGATATATATGTATTATATTTGTAGCTTTATTATTTTTGCTTTATATTTTTTGCAGCATTTAGGCAACATCTGCACTTAGTTAATGTGAAATGAACAAATCCTTTTACATTTCACAACACTTTGGTTCTGCGGCATTAAGATACAGCAATGACATTTAAATATTATAGTAAAAAGATGCCATTTTGATTGGCAAAAAGCAGTGGATGTCAGTTAGCTAAGAAAAATTAAATTTTACCTTCATGAATATATCAATACTAATATGAAATATCTAATGATTTGTGTGATAATGTGGGTTTTCTGTGGGCTTTTAGCAGCATGACATTAATCATTAATATCTGAAAGGCTGCTTGTTTAGGCGAGAAACCCACAGACATTGCCCTACAAAATCATGTTTCTGCACTTTTAATATTTTTAATATATTATAATGATAAAGTAAATTAGTTCTAATTTACTGTTTTATTTGTATAATTTGTTATTATTTTATTAATTCTTCTCTCAAGAATGGTGGCATATTTATATCTGTTCCCAAGTCTTTTTATTTAAAAAACATCTATCCCAACTCATTCAGTAAATAACTATTTGTTGGGAAACAATCTATAACCGTAATCACCTTAGCGTTTCCATATGTAATTGATTCCTTGTACGAGACAAAAGGAGTCCTCTCTTTAAATTGGTTACTTAAACATTGTTGGGTCCACAAAATGTTCATGTCACTGCCCTAAATCAAGATGTGTTCGACTGCCACAAGTGGCAATGCTTATTATAAACCTGTCCCAATATGATCCTGGCTGTTGAATGGACCATAAAATACCAACTTTGACCTTCAAGCAAGATGCTCCATAAAGGCTGGGGTTATAGTTGTCTCCTGTACCGTCTGGGCGCTGGAGTGCATGAAGCTTGTGGGTGTTTCACAACCTAAACCCATTCATGGATTTATACAAAATTTTCAGGGTTATGTTTACCTCAAGAGGATCAAGAGCTGATTTGGTTTTTGGAGGTATCTGGCAACAACTGTTGCTATGACAACACTTTTAATGTTTTTGGGTCTTAAAAGTTTGCGGGTGTTCCACAACCTAAACCAATGCATAAAGTTTCACTAAATTGTCAGAATATGTTAACCCCAAAATTTGGGGGTCTTTTTAGGTCTGATTAGGTTTGGAGGGTAATTGGCAACACCTGTTGCCATGGCAAAGCTTTAAATACTTTCGGTATTAAACTTTTTTATTGTTAAATTGCATTTTTATCTCCTGCTGTCCAAAGGCCAGGGTTGGGAGATTATGACATGCCTTCCGTGTGGGGGTGGGTGTGCACATGTGTGCGTTTGTCACATTTTTACGTCAACCTTTAAATCTCATTCATTTTTAAGATATCTTTGCCAAATTTGCAGAGAATGTTCATAGCTGTAAAAACATGTCTATAAACAAATTTGTCCTCATTTAAAAAAAAACAACATGGCCACCATAGCCCATTGTTCGAAAATCACTGATATGTTCTGAAACTTAAAATATTACTGCTTGCTATATTAGATTTGCACAAAATGTAAATGGCTAAGAAAGCTTTCCTGAGAGTAATGTTGGCATTGTTTCCAAAAATATGGCCACCACATCACACTTTTAATGTCAAATGAGGGGGTCATATCAAAAGGCTTAATATCTCCCTTATCATTGGTCCTTGGGGTTTAGAATGAGAAAACATCTTGTACGAATTCGTGGTCTGCAAATCTTTTGCAAATGTCAAATTTGACCTTTGACACCTGCTTCAAGGCCATGAAGTGTCATCATGCTCAAAAGGCCATAAATATTATGTCTCTCTTATAATTAGTTCCAGGTTTCAAAATATGAAAATAACTTGTAAGAAATCATGGGCTGTGAATCTTACATCAGACAACATCATGTGCGTTCTGTATACGTCTTGCAACTGAAGTTGTTCCTAGATTTTCCCAAATCTCAATGTTATCGCCCATTTAGTAGTACCTGCAGCCTGGGGTTCTGGCCTGCCAAGGCTAGCTAATTTTGGAGTTGTAATAAATAAACACTTAGAGCTGTTATAAGGTATTTATAGAATACTGCATTAGCATTATAATTCATAATACACAAGACCACAGCAGTGGTGTGATCTCCCGCCGGGGATTAAACACTAAATGATATAAAACTATGAAGCTATTACTTTTGAAACTATGCCACAACACAGATCAACTAGACCTACGATGCATCTGTGGCCACATACAAGATGTATTATTCTCTATTTTTAAAGTCCATTAAAGAAGTAGTCCTTAGAACCCAGGGGTTCAGAACTTTGCGCGAAATCGTTATAACTGTTATGGTTTTTCAGATAAACAACATTTTCTATTTCACAAAAATTTCAAAATAACAGCCACAATATGGAAAATTCTCAACTTTTTACAGGCCATAATGGAGTGGTCCTTTAACTACCCAGTTCTGTCTGAATTCGCACAAAATCACTGTATCTCTTAAAAAAGCAGATGAATAACATATTTCACAAAATACCTGTAAATTCAATAGTATTGAAGTTACAAGTGACTTACTCATTGGCAAAAAAAAATCAAAGTAGCTATTTGACTCAACTATAGAGCTACAGCTCTGTAAATTTATCATGATACAGAACATCAAAAAGTAGGTGAACAACAGTTACTGTAATGAAGTTACAGGTGATTTACTCATTGGTAAAATTTTAAAGTAGTTATTACTCAGTTAGCTATGGAGCTACAGCTCTAAAAATTTGCCATGACACAGATCATTAGAAACTAGTTGACCAACATATTTCACAAAAAAAAACTGTAAATTCAATAATATTGAAGCTACAAGTGATTAACTCATTGGCAAAATGTCAAAGTGGGAAACAAAAATCTGAGTCATGCGGACCCAAGTTATTTGACTGTAATATTACTCAGTTACCTATGCAGCTAGAGCTAGATGAATATATGCCAGGATACTGAACATCAAAAAGTAGGTGAACAACATATTAAACCAAATCACTGTAACTGTTACACAGCCAACAGTTACAAATAGAAAAAAAACCTATTCATTTATGTTACTCCACATTATGTACATAAAATAGCTATAACTCACTTAGCTATTGTCTCAGGTAGACCTCTAAACCAGGTACCATCTTTAAGGTGCAGAGAAAGTAGCTGAACAACATATTTTGGCGAAATGCTGTAAACATAGTCATTTTAAAGTTGTATGCAATTTACTCAAAGTAGCTACTAGCCCAATTACTCACTTAGCTATTGACCTACATCTGCAAAAGCAATAAAAATGCTAAGGACATGAATGCTAAGCAAAAATAATTTACCCCGGTCAAATAAAACATGTACCATCTAAAACAGGTACCATCTTGTAGGTACAGAGAAAGAACCTGAACAACATACTTTTTGAGAAATGATCTAAATGCAGTGGTTTTGGAGTTATAAGCATTTTACACAAAGTGACTACTAGCTCACTTAGCTCATAATTTACTTCGATCTGCAGAAGCAACAAAAAACGGAGGGCATGTGAAACTGAACTTATATATTATTTAAGCATTATTATTAAAGACCCCACAGCCCTCAACTTCAAAGAAAACTGCGTGCCAGACGCATGCATGTGCGCATACACTCACACATAAGAGGCATTTTACAATCTCCACCTGGTGGGCCAGCAGAAGGTAAAAATGTATCAAGTTCTACACTTACCTGCTCAAAGCTAACTTCTTACTTATTGTTGTATATGAATGATTTAATAATTACACCTGTGGAAAACTGACCCACTCCCACTAAATTTTCCAATCTCTTCCTCTTTCCAGAAAACATAAGGCTAATTATCTATTCATCTGAACTAAATTTCAACTAGAAAAAGAAAATATTTACGATAATATATTAAGGGACTTAGGGCCTTTATTTAATGTCCATTAATTTAAAAAAAAACAATTTGATACTTTAAGTAGTAACCCTTACATGGCAACATGAAACATGTCCTACAATTCCAACATAAATTAAGTAAACAAGTGTATTTCCAGGGGACCATGTAACCAGTCATTAACAACTATTGATTCAGTTGGCAGATTAAAACCCTGTATGTGTGGCATCACTGGAAGGCAGTGGAAGCTAGTAATGCCGACCTGGATTCAATTCATGGTGCAGTAGCTGCAGTGCGTTTGGTGACCTTGAGACAATGTAAACCATGGTCATGTGTCATGGAGTTAAGAAATGCAAAGAATTTAGTTTGGCCATTTTTATATATATATTAATAGACTAAATAATGAAGGTTTTTAAAATATTACTTGAATGTTAAGATTT
Source organism: Sabellastarte sp. h YS-2021 (assembly GCA_964017235.1). Taxonomy (NCBI): domain Eukaryota; kingdom Metazoa; phylum Annelida; class Polychaeta; order Sabellida; family Sabellidae; genus Sabellastarte; species Sabellastarte sp. h YS-2021. Next base: position 36,436,422 of record OZ024933.1, read on the forward strand.
TAAAAGGCCCCAAGCCCAACTAAAAGGTAGAGGGGATGATGTTGGCAAAGATGGTAGGAATTATGGAGTGGGCTTGTGAAGCATTTTGCAGAGAAGTCCATACTGAAGAACTTCTCCAGAAGCCATGGGCCATGATATCTTGGAGCTGGATATTGTCATCGAATGCTAGTGTTGCCCCTGATCATCTAAATGTGTGAAACCCATGGCCTTTAAGGGGTATGTTCCTGTAAAGTAGGATTTTCTTAAGGAATCTCTGATATGTATGTCGATGACTTGGGCATATGGTTGGAAGTTGTTAGTAAATAATGGGGCTGATGAGGGTAAAGGTCTGGAATCAAGTAAAGCTTTGAGGCCCCTGACTGGACAAACAAAGTGATTTTAAACTAGACCTAGTGCATCAGAGAACCGATGCAAATTGTATCCACCAGAAAGAAAACTCACCACAGCTAATCAGCCATTGCTTAGCCTTGAAGGAGGAGCCCAAGATGCAATATGACCACATCAAAAGATTCTTAGCCCATGATTTCCTATAGGTTGGTGTGACATTGCAAACCTCCAGGAACAAGAATAAGCAAGTTATAAGCACTTTAAATTTGGCTATCCTCATTTGACCTTGAAGGAAAGGCCAAAGGTCAAATCTGACCACATCAAAAGATTCCCAGCCCATGATTTCCTATAAGGGGCCAATAATAAGCGAGTTATAAGTACTTTTAGGTTTAGCTATCCCCGTTTGACCTTCAAGGAGGGGTCCAAGGTCAAATCTGACCACACCAAAAGATTCCCAGCCCATGATTTCCTATAGGTTGGTTTACCATTACAAACTTCTAGGACCAATAATAAGTGAGTTATAAGCACTTTTAGGTTTGGCTATCCTTGTTTTGATAATAAAGGACGGGCCCAAGGTCAAATCTGACCACTTCAAAAGATTCCCAGCCCATGATTCCCTGTACTTTGGCTTCACATTGTAAACCTCTAGGACCAATAATAAGCAAGTTATAAGCTTTTTTAAGTTTGGATATCCTCGTTTGACCTTGAAGGAGGGGCCCAAGGTCAAATCTGGCTACATCAAAAGATTCCTAGCCCATGATTCCCTATAGGTTGGTTTCACTTGGCAAACCTCTAGGACCAATAATAAGCATGTTATAAGCACTTTTAGATTCGGATATCCTAGTTTGACCTTGAAGGAGGCACCCAAGGTCAAATCCAACCACACTAAAATATTTCCAGCCCATGATTTCCTATAGTTGGTTTACCATCCCAAACCTCTAGGGCCAATAATAATCGAGTTATAAGCACTTTTAAGTTTAGCTATCCTCGCTTGACCTTGAGGGAGGGGTACAAGGTCAAATCTGACCACACCAGAAGATTCCTACCCCATGATTTTCTATAAGTTGGTTTACCATCGCAAACCTGTACGACCAATAATAAGCGAGTTATAAGCACTTTTGAGTTTTGGTATCCTCATATGACCTTGAAGGGGGGGTCCAAGGTGAAATCTGACCACATCAAAAGATTCCCACCCCATGATTTCCTATAAGGTCGTTTCACATTGCAAACATCTAGGACCAATAATAAGTGATTTATAAGCACTTTTAAGTTTGGCTATCCTCGTTTGACCTTGAAGGAGGGGTCCAAGGTCAAATCTGACCACACCAGAGGATTCCCAGCCAGTGAATTTTTATAAGTTGGTTTACCATCCCAAATCTCTACAGCCAATAATAAGTGAGTTATAAGCACTTTTAAGTTTGGATATCCTCGTTTGACCTTGAAGGAGAGGCCCAAGGTCAAATCAGACAACACCAAAAGATTCCCAGCCCATGATTTACTATAGGTTGGTTTACCATCCCTAACCTCTAGGACCAAAAATAAGTAAGTTATAAGCACTTTTAAGTTTGGCTATCCTCGCTTGACCTTGACAGAGGGGTCCGAGGTCAAATCTGACCACACCAAAAGATTCCCAGCCCATGATTTACTATAGGTTGGTTTACCATCCCAAACATCTAGGACCAAAAATAAGTAAGTTATAAGCACTTTTAAGTTTGGCTATCCTTGTTTGACCTTGAAGGAGGGGTCCAAGGTCAAATCTGACCACACCAAAAGATTCCCAGGTCATGATTTCCTATAGGTTGGTATACCAACCCAAACCTGTAGGACCAATACTAAGCGAGTTATATAAACACTTTTAGGTTTGGCTATCCTCGTTCGACCTTGAAGGAGGGGTCCAAGGTGAAATCTGACCACATCAAAAGATTCCCAGCCCATGATTTCCTATATGTTGGTTTACCATCCCAAACCTGTACGACCAATAATAAGCGAGCTATAAGCACTTTTAAGTTTGGCTATCCTCGTTTGACCTTGAGGAGGGTTCCAAGGTCAAATCTGACCACACCAACGATTCCCAGCCCATGATTTCCTATAGGTTGGTTTACCATCCCAAAACTCTAGGACCAATAATAAGGGAGACATAAGCACTTTTCATGACTGACAAAGAAACGCCTGTGGCGCCCATCTTGTTTTTCAAAATGAGGCCAAAAATATTCCCAATGTGGCCATCTTGTTTTTCAAAATGAGGCCAAAAATATTCCCAGGCAAGATTTTATGGTTATGAATATATCCTGCAAATTTGAGAAAGCTAGCTATGATCTTTTTTTTGTTAGAGTGGTAACGGTGAAATGTCTCTACACACTGCAGCGGCGGTGGCAGCGGTGGTGGCGGCAGCGGCGTAACGAAGCAAAATCCATAGTATCCACCGGATGCTATCTGGTGGATACAAAAAAATGTTTTTGTCCTTTTCTCTCCAGTTAATAATGTAAAGTGGCAGGACACTATTCCACTGCATAGGTGAAAAGGGGCAATGCAGGATGTTTTTACTTCCAGTCTACAGGAGCAATAATATAAGGGAGATATTATAAAAGGCATTTTGGTGAAAAAATACTGGAGTCGTCAAAAGACCAAATATAAATCCCAACAAAATGATTCATTGATTGGTAATTCCAGAATCAATAAAAAAACAGCTCTACAGAAACACAAACTTTTGAATTTTAATTAAAATGTGAAGCACTAAATAATGAGGCCTTCACATGACTGTAGCCATTGCAGAGACATATTTCTGAATGTAAATGGCTGATAGGAACACATTAAAAATGGGCAAGAAATGCCAGGACAATTATATTCATGTGTTTGTTATTGTAAGTACTATAATTTTGATTTCATACAAAATGTACTAAGTTCTTTTACAGTGTGACTATACGAAAAAATGCTCCATCTGTTACCAGTCTGCATCAAAAATGTTTTATTGATTTTATAACTATGGTAGTGCACAAAGATCCCAGTCACTAGAGTTTCTGGACTTTAGGCTGTGTTGGAAGACAGATTTTCTTCTTTCATAAGTTTCATATCAGGTATCCCCACACAAAACCTTAATCACTGTGAATAATATAGCAATGATGAAGCCTAAAAGTGTCCAGTAAAGTGACGGGACATAACCTTTAGTGATTATTGCCATGTTTTCCTCATTCCAGAACAATTGTTAACGGTTTTAAAACCAAGACAATTCTGGGTTTATTAAAACTTGAGTCAATATTTAATGATGGTTTATTGTATTATATATATATATACTTTAAAAAAATCCCTAAGAATGGGTTCTACTGTAATACTTGAAACAGAGACATGTGACCAGGGTTTCACTTCGGACATTGATTTCCTTTGATGACAAAGACTATAATGTCCTGTTTTCAGGAAATATATCCGGGTGTCTTCACACATGCTATGTAACTCAATAAAACTTGCACAACATTATTATATGGAGTACTTTTGTGTCATCTGAATATAAAATGAGACACATATTCTGGTGGCTTGGTCTCTAGCCCAGTAAATATTCATGCATGACGTTGATACTACAAAAACAAGCATTGCTCAGCTACTCTATAAATCTGATGAGGCAATTAACATAAGAAATATATTATTTTATCTTTCACTTATATTTCCAGTAAAAAAAGACTGAAGTCAAATAATAGGAATTATAGAGACTGTAACAGTACTCACTGACAATGTGATTCCACTGAATAATAATATAATAATTTTCACTGATGCACTTTCAGTGGAATAAACTGATTATATTATCTGTAGATTAATATGAACTGGATATCTTGTTATCTTTAAAATGTTATTTATTAAGTTTGAAAAGCAATAACTGATTCTGTAACATTAGCAATGTGTGTAAAAGTAAGTCAATGCACACAAGCACAGTGCCAAGCAACTAAAAATATTATAAACAAAAGAAATAGTACACTACTTTTAGACATAAACTACTTTCGTATTAGCAGTCGTTAATTGTATGTATTTTGAACATTTTCTAGTTTGACAAAACTTTGTATTTTTATTGCCAATGGTATATAAAAGTTTCTTTTCAGACGCAATAAATTACAAATTGTCATCCTTGTTTCACTACATGCACTATACACAGAATGGAAATAAATTATAAATTAAGAAATTGTCTTTGTTCAGCAAAAACAAAGTGTCCAGTGCTCCGGGGCACTGAAGCTTCATAACAACAGTACAGCCAGTGATTGAGGGAGCAAAAACCATCACCCAATTAGATCCCAAACTGGATATTGGCAAAAAAATCCCTACACAAATTGTGGAGTCCCAAAGCAGATCCGGATCACCTTGAGATTAGGACCAAGGCATAAGTAGACCCCAACGCCAAGAACACCCCAATCTGATTAATAGATTTGGAGGAAACATTATCAAAAAATCACTAAAACATTCTGAAGGCAGATCCCACCGTCTAGTATAGTTTGTGAGTGATATGCATAGGCAAACAAACAGATGTAATTTCAACAAAACACATTAAATTTGATAAAGTGGAAATAACACTTATGTGTTTACATGTAATTTGAACTAAAAATCATAAAAAAATTGCATAATTTTGAAAATCTGGATTACTTAAATGTAGCATTTATAAGCTACAAGCTTACCATGTGGGACTGAATACTGTTCTCAAATGGCCGCAGGCATCCGGCTAACGTCTAAGAAAAAAAGACATTTATAGTTGGCCGTAGCCTCAGGTTGCCTTCTTGTGGCACTCTGTGAGAACTCTTCCTACTTTCTCATTGTAATTTTAAACCATACCCCTCAGCTGTAATGCAGTGCGGAGGCAGGGTGGGACTCTCCTCAGTCCCACATGGTAAGCTTGTAGCTTATAAAAGCTACATTTAAGTAATCAAAATTTTCAATTTTATTGCACTACAATAGCTTACCATGCGGGACTGAATGCTGAATCCACCCGCCCCGTGGCAGGATTACAGCTGAGACTGGCAGATCGGGCCTGTAAAGAGCCAAAAACCTAAATTGAATGAATGACAGTGCTAAAACTGTCTGGATGTTTGGTTGTAGGAGAGAAGTGTAGCCGTGCTCACTTACACAGATTAAGGCCCTAGAGTCAATCCACCAAAGAAACCAGCCCTAGGCTTGGAATTCTTATAATTTGCCACCTAATATGAGATTAATGACAACCTTGATAAGTCCTTAATACATAATACACTATATATACTGATAACAAAAAGACCTTACCCGTAACATCCTGAGAGGTAACCTATACCTAGACCCTGGGATTAGACTCTTGAATACTTGGTTGTAGCAGATGTGCTCTCCCCCCCTTCTTTTCTTTCCGAGGATAACTGGTCTGAGGGGAAGGATCTAGGACTTGTTGTGCCGCCACTACTGGACCCAGATATATATTGTTGTCGTTGTCTGACCAAGTAAGGTCTTTTTGGTAAAAATTTGTAAATGTGTTGTGAGCTTTCCAGTGACAGGCTTGCATGATTTGGTCCACCGACACCCCACCATAAAAGGCCTTAGAGTCCGCAAAGGCCCTAATGTCATGCGCTTTAACTTGGACCAGGTCCAAGGCTTGTTGGTCTGCTCGTTTATAACAAAGTAGAATGGTTTGTTTCAACTAAGATGAAAGAGTAGCAAGTCTGATGTCTGAGGTGTGTCCTTTCTTGAAGCAGATGAAAAGGAGGGATCGAGACCCTCTCAGGTCTTTGGTATGATCCAGTACCTCAGGGCCCGCACAGGACACAAGGTCCTGTCTTCTTTGAATTGTCTACCTACAATGGTAGTCCAAGCAGGAATAGTCACCAGAGACACACTTTGAGAACCTTCTCTTGCTAGTTGGGTTTTGGCTATAAAGTCAGAAGAAGGGAACAAGGTAACCTTTTCCCATTGGCCTAGATTAGATACTTTGTTTGGAAACCCAGGCATGGATTTTGCTACGGCGCTTGACGGAGGCCAAAGCTAGCAAGAAAGCAGTTTTGAGAGTAAGATGTTTGAGGTCTGTGTCTTTCATAGGCTCAAAGGGTGCTTTTGTGAGCTCATGGAGAACAGAAAGGTTACATTTTGGAAGGTTTCTGAAACTTTTGGGACGATCGCTGTGAAAACTGGAGAGTAACCTGTGAAGGTCTGAGCTTTGTGAAATATCGTACCCCACTCGGCCCAAGGTGTCAACAACAGCAGTCCTGTAACCATCAATGGTCGAGGGGTGCCTGTTTAGATCTTGTTACAGGTACATGAAAAAGTCTGAGACTTGTTTCACAGATGGAGTGGAGAAATCCACCGAGTTTTCTCTGCACCATTTCTCAAATAGGGGCCACTTTGACTTGTAGATGGTCCTGGTTGACGACCTCTGAGGGGCAGCAATTCTCTCTGCCACCTCCACAGAGAAGCCTTCTTCCTGGAGCTGTCCACTCCTAGACACCAGGCGTGGAGGTTCAGATGTTGAGGATTGTTGTGGATCACATACTTGAGGGACTGTTTGAGAAGTGCTGTTGACTTTGGAAAGTTAAGAGGAATCTCTGTTGAGAGCTGCACTAGGTCCCAAAACCAGGGCATCCCTGGCCAGCCTGGGGCCATTACGATGATCAGGCAATGGCACTGTCTGATTTTTTTGGATCACCCTGTGAAGGAGAGCCGTCAGAAGGTAAGCATAGGGAAGTGAGACCCATCCAGTTTATGTTCAGAGCATCTATGTCCCAAGCATTTGGATCTGGGACTGGAGACACGTACAGTGGAAGTTTGTGGTTCAGATGAGTGGCAAATAGGTTTACATGAGGAGTGAACCAGTTTTGGCAGACTCATGGAAAACCTGCGGATGTAGTGACCATTCTGTTGACTGAACTTGGTTTGACCTGGATAGAAGGTCGGCCATCACATTCAGACACCCTGGAATGTGTCAGGCTTTCAAAGTTATCTGGTAGTGACGGCACTATGTCATGATCTTCCACAGGAGAGCACACATCTCCACTGAGTGAGTTCCTCCTTATTTGTTTATATAGGCTACCACTGTTGAGTTGTCTGTTGCAACCAACACTGTTTGGTTCTGACACTGGTCCTTGAAACTTCGAAGGGCCAGAGATACTGCCTTCAACTCTAGGACATTTATGTGTAGCCTTTTTTCCCTGTTTGACCCCATACCCTTTGTAGAGGTTTGCTCTAAGTCAGCGCCCCAACCTTCGTTTGAGGCATCTGTAAAGAGTTGGATGCTGTGGTCTTTGGGATGAAGGTCTGTACCTCTCATCACATTTGTGGGATTTTGCCACCAATCTAGGTGTGCAGAAATGGTTTCTGGCCAAGGAAGGAGGCTGTCCAGCGACTGAGGATATCTCCAGTGCTCCTTGAGATGAAACTGAAGGGCCTCATATGAAGGTGTCCCCCTGGGACCATCTTCTCCGTTGAGGCAAGCAACCCAATTAGCGACATCAAACATCTTGCAGTCAAACATGTTCTGCCTTGAGTTGTAGGATCAAATCAAAGTTTGAGCCATCTCTCTTGAGTGGGTTTTACAAGGGCTGAATCTAGATCGTATTTGTAGCCCACGAACGAAAGTTGGCTTTAGTTCAGATTTTTCCTGATTTATTATCCACCCCAAGGACTGGGTTAGGTCTACCGCTGCCTGAGTGTTCCCTTGGGCTTCTTCCTGAGACTGGGACCTGATCAGCCAGTCGTCCAGGTATTGGTGAAGTCTGAGTCCGGCCATTAGCTTCACTTCCTTTACAATCATTGTAAAGACCTGGGGGGCTGTGGCTAGTCCAAAAGGGAGGGAGGTGAACTGGAACACCTATGACCTGTGGCAAAACCTTATGTGGGTGTTCCACCACATGACTAAGCTTCCCAATTAAGGATTTTGGGAGTCGGTTTCAAATATTTACTTAGTCCCAGACGTCCTGTAAGGGTCGGTAGTTGTCGGTTGTGGCCGTGAGAGAAATCAAACATGTTTGATATTTCTCACGACTCATTTCCCGCCGACAACAAAATGTCCAGTCCCAGGCTTCCTCAGGCCTCCTCAGACCCAAATTTACACAGTCCTATGTTGTCCCACGCATCCTGCGACCCTTAGTCCCAGGCCTCTGTAGCTTAGTCCCAGGAAGCCTGTTTGGCAGTCCCCGACTCATAACAGATCTTTGAAGTTTCATGCGTGTGAAAGGGAATTAGTTTCATTAGTCCCGGGAAGCCTCAGACCGTCTCAGGTGTCCTGGGACTAAGAAATCTGGGTCTGGGACTAAGCCCCGACTAAGAGAAGCCGACCCTAACCGATCCAAGCCGGCGTCGGGACTTAATCGGGTGTTAGTCGGGGCTTAGTCCCAGGAGGCCTGAGGCGTCCTGGGACCCAGTCGGTATGTGTACGACAGGATCGTGGTTTAAACCGACCAGAAAACTGGCTTAATCAGTTCTTAGTTCTAGGACCGCCTGGGGCCTCCTCAGGCTTCCTGAGGCCGATCTGTACTTAATCCCAGGCTTTGATACCGATCCAGTATTCCCGCCCATGTTACCATTTTCTTCACCGACTGTCCATGATTAAGGGTCGCCGACAGGATCGGGCCTTAGTCCTTTGGTGGAACAGGGGCATTAAGGTATTTCCTTGAGTTTGAGTGGATAGGGATGTGAAGGTCAGCGTCCGATAGGTCTATTGACAATACCCATTCCCCTGGAATCAGGGAGGTCCTGATGGACTCTGGAGTTTCCATTTTGAACTTTTCTACGTGTAGAAAAGTGTTGAACCTGCTTAAGTCTATTACTGGCCTCCACCTTTGGTGAGGCTTGGGGACTAGAAACAGGCGACTGTAAAACCCGAGAGATTTTACATTTTCCACCCTTTCTATTGCGTTCTTTGACAGAAGAGACTGGATACAAGAGGCCAGAGCTTGATCTTTTTGAAGGGCCTTGTATTCTGACTAAATCAGAGGAAATCTGACCAGATTTGGCTTTGAAATGAATGGCAAAACGTAGCCAATGGTGATAATGTTTAACACGTTGGATGAACATTTGTTTGTTTGCCAGTCTCTTCTGAAAGAACGGAGGTGAACTCCTACTGGTGGACTGAAGGAGGCTTTTAAGGAGTCATTGCGGGGAGGGGTTTCCATGCCCTTGTCCCCTAGAGTGGGGTCGAAAATGACCCCTGGAGCCTCTGAAGTTTGGTTTCCCCCTGTTTGAGGAAAACGATTGGTTACTGCTTTGTGAGGAATTGCCCCCATAGGGGTGTTTCCTGTAGGAGCCTCTTTTCTTGTTGTGGGGACCATGAAAGGGCTTGTTTTGATAGGGTCCAAAACTTTAGAGGTGTCTTTTTTGAGGAGGAAGTCTTCTCCCTCCTTAACTAGCTGAGACTTGAACAAGGATGAGTGCCAAAATGGCGAGTTCCTGAGTTCCTGGCATCTCGATTCCCCTAGTTGTGGTTATAAAAGAGTCATCTCGGCTTCGCGCCCTAGCAAGCCGATGTTGCCCATAGAATATAGCTCCCTCTGGAGTATATGGGCAAAGGATTTGCTGTGGCATGTAAGAGCTCTGTGTTGAATAAAAACAGTCTTATTCCAGATGTCCAGATATTTACAGGCTTGTTCATATCCACGTTTAGCTGCTTTCTCAGGATTGGCACCTTTCTAAATTTGGGATTTAACCTTCTTAAAGGTTGACTTTAGGCTGTGTTGACACTTCTCAAGAGTGGAATTACAGGTGGAAGAAGTCTTGGCAAAGGCAGCAGTAAAATTAAGGGTGGATATATTCTGCCTAGCTTGATGTTCCAATTCCTTGAGAATTGGTAGGGGGACCTTGCCCATAGGGTCCCCAGACGGTTTACAGATTTTTGCAAATCTGTATTCAACTCCTGGATCTTGTCCTCATAACAAGGCTGTCCCACCTTGTGCCACTTAGCAGTGGAAGGAGGAGGTTTGATATATTTACCCTCAGGTAAATTAGCAGCCTGAAAGTCATTCTCAAATTTATCAAAAGCATCTTTGATAACTGAGCTGAGGGGGAGCATAGAAGAAGGACCACTTGGCCTGAGCTCCTGGTTGTCCAGACCCATGACTGAGGTGGAGGACCTAGGAATGATGACTCCCTGGGATCAGGGAGGGAAAGTATGTGCCTGAAGGTGTCCACTTCCTCAGCATATTGAGAGGGAACATCAAACAAGACTACTTCCCTATAATAAGGAGGGTCTGGATCGCGTTGAGGTTGGTCTTGATCAGAAAGAGGCCCAGAGGACTTAGAAGACCTGTGTCTGGGTGCAGAGGACTGATCCTCCTCTGCTGAGGAAGACACATATCTGGACCTCACTTTGTATTTACTTTTATCAGCATGCTTTTTGGATCTAGATGAGGCAACCCAAGGTTCCTCGGACTGACCTGAATACTGATCTGAGGCAGGCTTTGGTTCAGTGTCATGCCTTTTGTGAGAGTGAGAATGTTTTTTAGGTCTAGCTGATGCCACCTTAGAAGGTTCATCGGATAGACTAGAAAGCCCGATCTGATGCGTTATCATGAGGGTGATCAGCACCGAGACGTGGGGGAAGAGCTGGACCATAGTCAACTTCCATAGCCTCAGCAGATTGAGAGATAGGCCGAGGTCTCAGATGGGGTGGGTCCAGATTTACAGCTTGAGAAGAGGTAGTAGGCTTATAAGCAAAAGAGGAGGTCTGATCCACCTCCACTTCTGGTTGGTTAGACGTCTTTTTAAAAGACGAAAATTTGTCTCAGAGAGACTGAAAAGCTTCTAACATAGATGCCTGAAAAACCCCCATTTGCTGCTGTAAATGTATGTTCAGAGTGTTACCCAGGGACATTTCAAGTTTAGACTCCATCTTCTGCTGTAAGGCAGTACCTGGGGTTGGTGGGACAGATTTTGCTGGTGTAATAGATAATGACTCAAAGGGTAGGGGGTGAGGACGTGGAGGAGAGGTAAACAAATTGTCTGCAGCACTCTCAAGGTCTGCATGAGAGCCAGAAAAGGACTCGATGTTCTCATCCCCTAATAGGTCGAGTTCATCATCTTTGTTGGTGTCCCTCTTCTGTTTCTTAACATAACGTTTTCTATGGGTGTTCTTGATAAGCTGTTCTTCAGTGAAGGCAGCACAAATCTCACAAGGAGATTCGAACGTGACACAGGGGTCATCACCCTTACCAGATTCCCTACAGGTTGGCAATAATTGAGTGTCAAATGTGAAACAGAAGTGGCGACACTTGGCAGATCTGGGCTTGCCTTTATTCGTTTAGTGGGAGGACATATTGAAAACGCAATCAAATGACAAAGCCTGTACCGAGGCAAACTCAAAACACCAAAATTAAAATAAAATACTTATCCTGTCAAAACAAAACTTTCACAGAATAAATTATTAGGTATTTAAAATAAAATGGCTAAAAATCAAACTCCAACAATATGTATGTGCTGAGATATGAAGAAAAATATGACTGTTTATAAACAGAGCTACCAAAACAGGCGGCCAACGAGAAAGTAGGAAGAGTTCTCACAGAGTACCACGAGAAGGCAACCTGATGCTACAGCCAACTATAAGTGTTGGCCGGATGCTTGCGGCCATCCGAGAACAGCATTCAGTCTCACATGGTAAGCTATTGTAGTGCAATAAAATCATTTTTCATCTGCCTGCAATATAATATCCTTCTTCCAATTAATTTAATGAAAGACTGTACACTTAAATATTAAAAGTTTTATCTGATTTCTGTGCCTTTAGCATGTTGGAAGAGAGACTGAAATATTATAACATCCTTTGATTAGATCACAACAAATTGGCAAATGTATATATATATTTAAGTTTAAAATTGCCCCATACCAAAAATACATGCCAAAAAATAGAAAGTTACGATTGGTAAGTTACAATAAATCATTACATCTCTCACAAGAGAGTCCTTATGAAAAAAGTAGCTGAACAACTGATCATGTGAAAATACTTAATCATTGTTAGTTTAGAAGTTAGGACCAATACAGAGTAAAACTGTATAAAAATATCTGATATACAATAAATCACGTAGGTCATCATGACCCAATTGTTGTTAAATCAACTAAGGGTTGGCATAATTATGTGATGCTACATCATACATGTAATTTGGTAAACCCAGCACTGATAATTTCTGAGAAGAAATGGTCACAATTAAAAAAGTTTTAAGAGATATACATTTTTGGGGTCATCTGACCTTGAATGAGATCAAAAGTCAAGTTATTGTATGATAAAAATGTCATATGCGCATAGAAGATACATGCCAAAAATCATTTCCACCCTCTTCTTAATACCAAAGATATTGAGGCAAAAACATAACCTAACAGTGGGGCAGCTGGCAGCAGCAAGGAACCAAGCCCCAAACTAAACAAGCACCCTTTGTAATTTGACTTTTCTCAAGTCCTTTTGTCTTAGGTATTATATGAGGACTGAGTGACTTTTTTCCAGAATTTGGTGCTGACAGTATTTCATCAGACCGTTGGATCCCCACCCATCAGGTGGATTCATTATGATACTATGTATGTCAGATTTGGTGGAATAAGAAATAGAAAGACCAGGAGCCAATAAATTTGTAATGGATGCTTAATTAAGAAAAAGTTCCTGGTACACAAAACAAACTCAGGCCATGATGTTCATATGGCTCCTTCTAACATAACTTTTATCCTCTCTCAAAACTAACAAATTAAACTAAAATTTTAACTACACAAGTTCATATTTTGAAATATCAAGTAAAACAAATACAAAAAGGAAACACATTAGATAAACCTTACAAGTAAAGTATCCTTTAAATATCTTTACACATCCATTGATAACTATTTTGTTTTTATCTTGACAATGTAATTATTATTTGTTTTTGGTACTTATACATTACGCAGTGTTTAATATATGCACACACTAATTCTAACACCAGCCTGGTTTAATCCTTTTATTTTCATCATATTTGCAACATGTTGAAGGTCATCATACTTATACCCAGTTATCGGTAAAATAGGTATAAATGGAGGTCATTGCACCAAAGATCATCCGACCAATATATTAGGTAAATATAAGGTGTTTGTGCATGATGACTTAACCTGAAAAAAACCTTAAATATGACTCTGCTAAAACTATGGGTTATGACTATTTAGTTTACTTTTCCAATGACTGAGATAATTCTGTATTATTGCCACTTTCACATATAATAGCAATCCCTTCAGTACACCAATGTAATTTGAAAAAGGAATAATTCTTTAACTTGCTATTTAAGGACCTGTTGAACTTATGTATTTCCAAGAGATATATACGTTTTGACAAAAGTAAATGTTCTTAACTACACAAATAATTTAAAATTAAATAATGTAAGAAATGTCACTGCTACTTGTAGTACTTTTCAAAGTACTTTTATGCACATATATTAGGAAAGAATGATTTAATACTTGTACTTATCATTGTAAAAAGTATTTTCACTGAGGTATTTTTAAATGTCCTTGACCCTTAAACCCTGACTTAAACCACTAAGAACATGATGAGACATGACCCTGGATATCAAATTCACCTTTTTGGATTGAACCCCACTGGCTTCACTCAGCTAGAAGCCACCATAGTAGCTTCCAGGATAAAGCATACTTCGGCTATATTTAAGGCTGGGCTCCCTTGTTTATGCTGTATATGTTAATTGGAGGCTATTGGGGGAGACAGAATGAAATCCAAGTGCAAATTTATTTGGTTTGATATATTTCATAAAAATATCACCTTAAAATCCACATTGGTAGGAATCAATGAACAAATTTGTGGGGGTTTGATATGGATAAGTTTTGTAAATCTTATAACCCTGTCACACCATCCTACCATAACCAGTTGTCCTGAGAATTCAGAATGAATGGAAGTAAAATTGTGAAGGTCATATTTATTTTTTATTTTATTTTCATTTATTATAGTGACATGTAACAATCACATTTAAACACAAAACAGGAATAATAAAAAGAATATTACCCAGCCCTCTGATGGGCTTATAAGTCACTATTACAATCTAATATACTGTTATATATAGTGTGGAAAGTGGACTATACCTCTTAAAATTATAAAAGGAGCCTGCTTTTTCGTTTAAACCAGTTTTTTTCGACATATTGACCAACAATTTTATTGTCAAATAACATGATACGTATAAATTGTTCATTTAAGGAGTAATTTCGAAAATCTGGGCAGCACAATATGATTTTTTCAAACAGGGCTTCACGTTCTTCTACAAAAAATTTACAAACACAAATAAAATGAATTTCATCTTCAATAACATTTTCATCACATAACCTACAGAGTCTATTAGCTAAAGGTATCCTATAATATCTATCTGTTTCAACGGCTAAAGGTAAAATTCCAAGTCGTAATTGTGCAAGTAAGGAGCGCTGTGTTCTTGTTATGTTTGCTTTCAAATAGGATGCTGTTACAATGTCAGATTTAAATTTCACATAGTATCTTAATTTTGGCAATGTTGGTATTTTATTAGCCCATTCTTCTTGCATAAGACAGAGTAGTTTCTCTTGAACGTATTTAAGGTCAAATGTTTCACCCTTAATTAAAACATCTTCCATCTGGAGTTTTTCAGCAATAAATAAAATTTTGCCTGACCAGTTGGCACTTTTAATATGTGTGAAATCGTACTCAAAAATTTTTCTCGTCAACCGACAAGAATCCATTTTCATTAATCTGTTCCAATATCTTAACATACATAAGAGGAAGTGAAATTTAATGTTAAGCCATCCCATTTCAGAGTGGAGACCTAGTATTGGAGTAAATCTATGTACTCCCAAGTAATAGCGCACCGCTCTGTCCAGAATACGTTGACCAAGCCTTTCATTGTTAAAACCCCAGATCGAGGCCCCATAATCTAGGATAGGACGAACACAGCTTGTGAATATCTTGGTAAAACTTTCAAAATTAACTTTACTGAATGTGAATTGTTGAAGCTTAGAAATTATCGAGGACAGCGCTCTTCCGGCAGACTCACTTAAGCTTTCAGCACAATTTTTAAATGTCAGATGCTGATCAAACAGAACGCCAAGGTACTTATAACATGCAACTTTTTCAATTTCATTTTCTCCTATCTTGAATTTATATTTTGTTTCGTTTTTCCGTATTTTCCTAAAATGGATGACTTTTGTCTTACTAATGTTTACTTTCATTTGCCACTTGGAGCACCACTTGTCAACCAATTTGAGCATCTTTTGGAGGTTTTTCTCATTTTCACTAATAAGGACAATGTCATCAGCATATAGCAAAATTGATAATCTTGAATTGTCAAATTCAACCCCTAAGTTTTGTGCATTGATTTCAAGGGCTAAATCATTAACGTATAGAGCAAATAAGGTTGGAGATAAGTTGTCCCCTTGTCTGACACCTGATTCTGTTATGAACCAGTCTGTTAGAACATCATTAACTAACACTGCTGACAGTGTGTTGGAATAAACTGCTTTTATAGCATAATAAATATTTCCAGTGATGTTATTATGCAAGAGTTTGTAGTAAAGAAAGTCTCTATTGATACAGTCAAACGCTTTGTTCATATCGATGAATGCTGCAAAGGTTTGCTTTTTTTCTAACATTCTGTTATTTATCACTGATGACAATGAGAAGATGTGATCCTCACAGGACCGGTTTTTCCGAAATCCATTTTGCTCATCAACAATTATATTTTTAGATTCTAGGAATTCATTTAATCTTGTGTTTAATATATTTGAGTATAATTTGCCAATACATGATAACAAACTAATACCCCTGTAATTAACAGGCATATGCGGGTCTTTATCACTACTTTTTGGGATAGGCTTAATTATTGCTTTTGCCCATAGGTTAGGCACAACATGATTTATGAAACAGACATTTAACAATTTGTATAAAATTCTTTTGAAATTATCATTTTTAATTAATTCATTTGGTATTTTATCGACACCTGTTGCCTTTTTACACTTACATTTTGCTAGTGATAGACTAATTTCAACCATTGATATTTCAGTGTTCAGTTTTTCATTTTCAGAATTTAGGCAATTCTCCAAAGTTTCTTTTTGCCTTTTTATCTCTGTTTCAAAATCAATTTGGGTTGTAGTTTTTTCAAGTGTTGGATTATACAAATTCTTAAAGTCGTGCTTCCATTTGTGTCTAACATAATCTGGATCAGAGGTAAGCACACCATCTTTATAAACTTTATTTGGTAGTTTATTTTGTTTTGGCCCAAGACTTTTCAATTTAGCCCAGAATTCCTTAGGGTTATTTGTGCTTATATCCTCAAACTTTTTAAGGAACGAATAGTTATAATTTCTTTCAGACTTTTTCAACATTTTGTCGAAATTTCTTTGATTAGTTAGAAAGTCATTTCTGAGAAGTATTTTAGTGTGCCTGTGCCCCTTAAACTTTCTATACAGTTTCTCGGATTTAACCATATTTTTCCAAGCTAAAGCCAATTCATAAGACCAGTAAGGTTTTGAGTGCTTAAATTTTTTCCTATGTTTCTTGGATACCTCTTTAAAATTGACAAATCTATCCATCTCTTGTACACTTATACTAACTAAATCATCATAAAGATTATCCAGTTCATTTTTCACCTTTAAGCTATTTTCAAGTTGAGATATGATTCTTTCAATGGATATTTGCCATTCACTATTGTTCATAAAACCAGATTTGACATCACTAAAATCATACAATTTCTTGTTATTTACGGACTGATTCATTTGCTTTTCATTTTGCTTATTACTTATCTTTTAACATGTGATGGTCAGGTTGCCAATCATGGCTGTCATGGCAGCCAATTTGAAATATTAAACATGCTGAAAGCCTCTGCAGGTGAGTATTTCTGTCCAACGTAATCATGACCATTAAGTCAGTTGCAACTAATCTTTACAGTAGTATCACTTATCTTTATGGTGCTAGGATTAATTATTTGGTTGCTATGACTAATGTTGTGCAGCCACATTATCTTGGATTATTTAGGGAAGCTAAGTCATACGAGTCCACCAATCAATCTTCTGTGTTTTCAAAATGTGATCAGGACCTGCTTTTAAGACTTGTCTTTAGCAATTATATGAATCTACATGAATGTACATTATAAATGTTGTATCAGAAACTCCAATTCATCAGAACTTCACAATTCACAAACTCATATTGGACCTACACATACATCCATCCATGAGTATTTCTCATATAAATTGACAATTTTTAGGATAAATAGAGCTGCACACACCATGCAATTTAGACTGGGCCACACATTCCTTTAACAACAAGGGATTGGTATTATCACCAGTGACCTTCACATAACCAAGGTATATGTTTAAATAATTTTTAAAATAAACAATCACAATATTAAAGTCAATTACTGAAAATGAAACAAAATAACATTTGATTTGGTACAGGAAAAAACATATGTAAGTTGTAGCTTTTAAAACCTTTAATCTAGTGAACATTTCTAATTTTCGACAATTTTTTTAAAAATTTTTATGTGATTATATTATTCAAAAAATGACAAACTATCAAAGCCATATTATATGAGTAGAAACATAACATTATTGCTTTATACGCCTATTACTGCGAAGTTTAACTAACAACACTAACAATCCAAAATGGTGGCTGATACAGGACCATTTATTGCAGAGTAAAGTGGTCCGGCAACCAGACAATATACAATGTACTCTTATGTAATACCTCACCTGACATAAGTGAGTAGATGGTGGAGTTGAAGTCTCCTGAATCACAGAGTGGCAAAGCTGTAGTCACTGACCTTGAGGACTACTCTGTACTTATTGAACAGAACAAAGCTCACAAACTAATAATTAGTGGTTTTCTAAATGAACAAGAACATTTGTGTCAAGAGTTATAATTAATTGGATCTCTTGAAGAAGGCAATACAATACATTTCATGTACATGTCCCCGTTCTTAAAAACCTTGACATAATCAGTAACTGCCATAATACAAAACATCACGTTCAAGGAGAAGCTTATTTATGACCGTACCTAAGAATGCCACTTTGTCAAAATTTGGCTTGTATTCAAGAATTGAATAAATCTGCTATTTGAAAATATCATCATCACCTACTGACAGTTAAACCACAGTCAATATAAATTCCATGTAATTAATTATCAGGCTATGTTTATGCAAATTTCCAACACTCAGTCTCTGAAATAATGACTCTGAAGGCCAGTGCTAGGTAATTTCCATATATAGAATATTAAAGGTGGATCTTGTGCCTTTATAGAACAGTAGCATCAATTTTATCATTTTTTTTATTTTGATAACTCTTTTACCAATGTGCCCAGTAAAAAAGACAATACAAAACATGCATTTATATAGCAATATATGCAACTATCTTTATCTGATATCTGATATTTACTTGCAGATTATATAAAAATATTTTTGGAAGATATTAGAGTTGATGTCAGTGATTAGCCACCTGATCAATGGCAATAATTAGATGTAAAGGAAATAGTTAATCAGGCATCAGCAATAAGTGCCATGGAAACATCTACTGAATTGAACATTAGTCAAATGGGTCATTCATTAAGTCCACCAAGGAGATTATGTAACCAGTGTCATGCACTTGTTTGTCTGTTTGCAACATACCTTGTAAAGTTATAGATGGATTTTGATGATATTTTCAGAAAATGTCGACAATGATGATTAGATTATGGTGATGATCCGGGTCAACCACTTGATCAAGCAATTTTTCAAAGGATTATTTTATCATTGCACTTTTAAGCAAAATTATAATAATTGGAGGTGTTAGGAATTGTATGTATGCACTCTCCAAGTATTCTTGTTGTTAAGGTAAACTAATTTCAATATTACCTCATACCTTAGTGATCTTTGATCTGTGAAAAGTCAATCAAGCAATTTAATTTGTCTCCCAAAACATGGAGTCCGCAGCAACCCTTTATACAAATTTGGTAAAGATAATAAGCTACAATACTTTTTCTTTAAATGAGAGAAACAAAATGTGATGGTAAATGATGCCAAAAAGCAAAAATAGCATCAGAGAAGCCCGTACCCCACAGCCTGGAGAAATGGCTTTCATCACCATAAGATATAGAAGTAGTGAATCAGTGCAAAAACAGTACGGGATACTTTCAGAGCAGTGACAGTTATATAAAGGTCCTAAGTATTTTTCAAGTAGCGAAAATAATGGGTTGGCTAAAAGGTATTGTCTCACAAAATGGTTGTGCATGGTATCAACTTCTTAAAGGATCAAGAAAAAATATAAATATATTTATCATACTTGGAGGAGATTGGTGCAAAAACATCCTGGATAAGGTTAATCCCTTTTGGAAGGATGTCTTCCAAAATTGGATACTTATATGCACAAGCAACACTGTTTCTTGCAACAAAGACATTCTGCGCAGCTCTTTATGGTTTAATAATCAAATAAGTGTAAATAAATTGTTCTTTCCAGATTGGTTTGCCAATGCAATTAGTACAGTTACTGATATAGTAGATTCAACAGGGAATGTAATGGATATAGAGTCACTGAAAATTAAATATCATATTAGGATAAACATAGTACTTAACTAGAAATAGGACGCATCTGTGGCCAGATGCTGGATGTATCCACTGACAAAGGCCAACTAACATAGTTTAGAAGATAAAAAGCATTTTTCGTTAATAAGCAAGGTGAAAGCACTTTTAAGTTTGGCTACCCTTATTTGACCCTGTAGCAGGGGCCCAAGGTGAAGTCTGACCACATCAAAAGATTCGCAGTCCATGATTTCGTATAAGTCGTTTTCACATTGCAAACCTCTAGGACCAATAATAAGCAGGAGGGGCCCAAGGTGAAATCTGACCACATGAAAAGATTTGCAGCCCATGACTTCCTCTAAGTTGTTTTCATAATAATGAGTTATTTGTGAAATACTGGCTATCTGCAATACTTGTAGAGATAATTCGCATTTACTCATTTTGAGTAGGTGAATAATTAGCTACGGGTCTGAAACTTCACCAAGTGAAAGCTCTCTCAAAAGTAGGCAAATGAGTTATTTGAGAAAAATTGGCTATCTACAATACTTTTAGAGATAATTCGAATTTACTCATTTTCAGTAGGCGAGTAATTACCTACGGGTCTGGAACTTCACCATGTGAAAGCTCTCCCAAAAGTAGATGAATGAGTTATTTGATAAAAAATTGGATATCTGCAATACTTTTATAGATAATTAGCATTTACTCATTTTGGGTAGGTGAATAATTAGCTACAGGTCTGAAACTTCACCAAGTGAAAGGTCTCCCAAAAGTAGGTGAAGGAGTTATTTGACAAAAATTGGCTATCTGGAATACTTTTAGAGATAATTTGCATTAACTCATTTTCAGCAGGTGAGTAATTACCTACGGGTCTGAAACTTCACCAAGTGAAAGCTCTCCCAAAAGTAGGTGAAGGAGTTATTTGACAAAAATTGGCTATCTGCAATACTTTTAGAGATAATTTGCATTTACTCATTTTGAGTAGGTGAGTAATTACCTACAGGTCTGAAACTTCACCAAGTGAAAGCTCTCCCAAAAGTAGGTGAAGGAGTTATTTGACAAAAATTGGCTATCTGCAATACTTTTAGAGATAATTTGCATTTACTCATTTTGAGTAGGTGAGTAATTACCTACAGGTCTGAAACTTCACCAAGTGAAAGCTCTCCCAAAAGTAGGTGAAGGAGTTATTTGACAAAAATTCGCTATCTGCAATACTTTTAGAGATAATTTGCATTTACTCATTTTGAGTAGGTGAGTAATTACCTACGGGTGTGAAACTTCACCAAGTGAAAGCTCTCCCAAAAGTAGGTGAAGGAGTTATTTGACAAAAATTGGCTATCTGCAATACTTTTAGAGATAATTCGCATTTACTCATTTTGAGTAGGTGAGTAATTACCTACAGGTCTGGAACTTCAGCATGTGAAAGCTCTCCCAAAAGTAGGTGAATGAGTTATTTAAGAAAAATTTGCTATCTGCAATACTTTTAGACAAAATGCAGAATTACTCATTTTTAGTAGGTAAGTAATTTAGCCACAGGCCTAATTTAGATATAAAGCCTACCAATAGAGTACTGTGGTGCACCCTGTAATATACTTTGCAAACTCGAGAAGGCTAGCTATAATATTTTTTTTTGTTAGAGCGGTAATGGTGAAATCTCTCTACACACTACGGCTATCCAGTGGATACAATGATTTACTCAACAGTGAGAACCTGAAAGTAGATATTGGTAAGCTATGCCATGACATAGAGGTCTGCAATTTCACTCTGTTATAGCTGACCAAAAATTATGTGAATAACATATTTAAACAAAATACTGTAAATGTAATAGTTTTCACGTTATAACTGATTTACTCAACAGTGATAACGTCAAAGTAGCTATTACTCAGCTATGCAATGAGCTACATGTCTGAATTTTTTCTATGTTATAGCTGACCCAAAATTAGGTGAACAACATATTTAAGCAAAATACTGTAAATGCAATAGTTTTCAAGTTACAAGTGATTTACTCAATAGTGACAACCTGAAAATAGCTATTGCTCAGCTATGCCATGAGCTATAAGTCTGTAATTTCACGACGTTATAGCTGACCCAAAAGTAGGCGAACAACATATTTTAACAAAATACTCCAAATGCACTATTTTTCAAGTTACAAGTCATTTACTCAACAGTCAGTACCTGAAAATAGCTATTGCTCAGTTGTGCCATGAGCTACAGGTCTGTAATTTCACTATGTTATAGCTGACCCAAAAGTAGCTGAATAACATATTTACACAAATTTCTGTAAATGCAATACTTTTCCAATTACAACTGATTTACTCAACAGTGTGAACTTCAAAGTAGCTATTACTCAGCTATGCAATGAGCCACAGGTCTGGAACTTCACTATGTTATAGCTGACTCCGAAATAGGTGAATAACATATTGAAACAAAATACTCTAAATGTAATACTTTTGAAGTTATAAGTAATTTACTCAACAGTGATAACCTAAAAGTAGCTATTACTCAGCTATGCTATGAGCTACAGGTCTGAAATTTTACTATGTTATAGCTGACATAAAAGTAGCTGAATAACATATTTATACAAAATTCTGTAAATGCAATAGTTTTCAAGTTACAATTGATTTTACTCATGATGGAAGTTACTGAAAAGCCCAAAAGTAGCTATTACTCACTTAGCTATTGAGACAGACACCCAAGTTACTCACCATGTTGTAGCTATGAAAAAAGTATCTGAATAACATATTTTAACAAAATGTTCTAAATGCAACACTTTTTAAGTTATAAGTGATTTAGTGCATGATTTCATGACTTTTAATGCATTTTAGACATTTTTGTCTACCACAGGCCTAATTTAGACATAAAGCCTACCAAAAAGATAGGGTGGCGAGTCCTCTAGCATACCAAGCCACCTGCCAAATATGAAAGAAATCTGGAAAGAAATGTGGACTGTAGGTCGCTAACAAGCAATATTCCACATTTTAGACATTTTTGTCTACCACAGGCCTAATTTAGACATAAAGCCTACCAAAAAGATAGGGTGGCGAGTCCTCTACCATATCAAGTCACCTGCCAAATATGAAAGAAATCCGGAAAGAAATGTGGACTGTAGGTCGCTAACAAGAAATCTCTGCGGACGCGGACGCGGACGAGGGCGCGGACGCGGACGCGGACGACGACGATGATGAATCCATAGTATCCCCGCTTCGCGTCGGGGATACAACTAGACAAATGTTTTTGCTAACAAAAACTAAGCATCCCAAAAAGGTTCACTGCAATATAATATATAGTAGAAAAAGGTTTTTGAAAATAAAAACATGCAGTGCTGAGAGAAGAAGTGAAAGTTAAGCAGACAGTGTGGAAGTTCATGCATTAACATGAAAGAAACATTTAAGCTTTATTTTGTTTTCTATGGTCATAAATTGCGAAAAGTTAATTGATCAAATGCTCTGGCTAAGAATGCATAAAGCATCAATACTTATAATAGGTCGAAAGTTACACCATAAAACTACTTAATTAAAGAGTAACAGTGCTTTATAAATGCCATATATCTATTTACATTTTAGAAAAAGGCATAGTAAAATGTGAGCCTTTAGAAAGGCAAGAAATTTATGACACAATGCTTTGAACACATCTATCTGGTAAACCTGACCAGCTATTTAGACTCTTCACATTATGCCCCTGTTCCACCAAAGGACTAAGCCCCGACCCTGTCCCCGACCCTTAATCATGGACAGTCTGTGACAAAAAAGGTAAAATGGGCGGGACTACTGAAAGTGTGGGATTAAGTTCAGATCGGCCTGAGGAGGCCCCAGGCCGCCCCAGACAGTAACAGACTGGTCTGGGACTAAGAACCAATTAAGCCATTTTTCTAGTCGTAGACAAACCGACTGGGTCCCAGGACGCCTCAGGCCTCCTGGGACTAAGCCCCGACTAACCCACGATTAAGTCCCGACCCTCCAAGGTGTCCTGAGGCGTCCCCAGGCTTCCCCAGACTGAGATGGCCGATTCTTGTTTTGCAATGGGACTACGGGTCGCAGGAGGCCTGGGACTAAGGCACTAAGGGTCTGGGACTAAGGGTCGGGGACTAAGGGTCGCAGGCGGCCTGGGACAACATAGGACTGTGTAAATTTGGTCTGAGGAGGCCTGAGGAAGTCTGGGACTGGACATTTTGTTTATGGCGGGAAAAAATAATCGGTTGGGGTCGGGAGAAATATCAAACATGTTTGATTTTTCACACGGCCTCAACCGACCACAACCAACCCTTACAGGACGCCTGGGACTAAGCAAATTTTTGCAACCGACCCCCCAAGACCCTTAATCGGGAGCCTTAGTCGTGTGGTGGAACACCCACATAAGGTTTCCCAATACCTCTGAATACACTGTAAATCTCTAAAAGCAAGAATAAATTAGATATAAGGCAAAAACACAAAATCGGCTATTTGATGAATCCAGTTTGATCCATAAAAGGGGTGGGGGAGGGGGTGGGGGGCAGGGGGTAAATCTGACCAGCTATCTAGACTCTTCACATAAGGATTCCCAATACCTCTTAATACATTCTAAAACTCCAAAAGAATAAAAGAGATAAAAGGCAAAAACAAAAAATCAGCTATTTTATGACCCCAGTTAGACCCATAAGGGGGGATCCGGGGGTAAATCTGACCAGCTATCAGACTCTTCACATAAGGTTTCCCAATACCGCTTAATACATTCTAAAGCTCTAAAAGCAAGAATAAAGGAGATAAAAGGCAAAAACACATAATCGGCTATTTTATAACCCCAGTTTGACCCATAAGGGGGGATCCGGGGGTAAATCTGACCAGCTACCTAGACTCTTCACACAAGGTTTCCCAATACCTCTTGATACATTCTAAACTCTAAAAGCAAGAATAAAGGAGATATAAGGCAAAAACACAAAATCGGCTATTTTATGACCCCCAGTTTGACCCATAAGGGGCGGCCCGGGGGTAAATCTGACCAGCTATCAGACTCTTCACATAAGGTTTCCCAATACCTCTTAATACATTCTAAAGCTCTAAAAGCAAGAATAAAGGAGATAAAAGGCAAAAACACATAATCGGCTATTTTATGACCCCAGTTTGACCCATAAGGGGGGATCCGGGGGTAAATCTGACCAGCTACCTAGACTCTTCACACAAGGTTTCCCAATACCTCTTAATACATTCTAAAACTCTAAAACCAAGAATAAAGGAGATAAGAGGCAAAAACACAAAATCGGCTATTTTATGACCCCAGTTTGACCCATAAGGGGGGTCCGGGGGTAAATCTGACCAGCTATCTAGACTCTTCACATATCGTTTCCCAATACCTCTTAATACATTCTAAAGCTCTAAAAGCAAAAATAAAGGAGATAAAAGGTAAAAACAAATAATCGGCTATTTTATAACCCCAGTTTGACCCATAAGGAGGAATCCGGGGGTAAATCTGACCAGCTACCTAGACTCTTCACACAAGGTTTCCCAATACCTCTTAATACATTCTAAACTCTAAAAGCAAGAATAAAGGAGATATAAGGCAAAAACACAAAATCGGCTATTTTATGACCCCCAGTTTGACCCATAAGGGGCGGCCCGGGGGTAAATCTGACCAGCTATCTAGACTCTTCACATAAGGTTTCCCAATACCTCTTAATACATTCTAAAGCTCTAAAAGCAAGAAGAATAAAGGAGATAAAAGGCAAAAACACAAAATCGGCTATTTTATGACCCCAGTTTGACCCATAAGGGAGGGTCTTAGGGTAAATATGACCGGCTATCTAGACTCTTCACATATGGCTTCCCAATACCTCTTAATACATTCTCAAGCTCTAGAAGCAAGAATAAAGGAGATATAAGGGGAAAAGATGAAATTGGCTATTTTATGACCCCAGTTTGACCCCTACAGGGGGGTCGGGGGGGGGGGGGGGGGGGGGAAATTTGACTTGCTTTCTAGACTCTCCACATATGGATTCCTACTACCTCCCAATACATTTTATGGCTCTAAATGCAATACTTAAGAAGATAATAGGGGGGTTCACATGAATTTTAAGCTTTCTGATTGGTACCTGTGAGAAAATCACTCATAAATCGGTCAATTTGCATCGGATTGCTCCCAGAATCTAATCAGCTCACGTTCTTGATAGTATAAACATGTGTATGAAGTTACAGGCCTCTGCGGTCAGTAGATTTTCCTGGACTGCGATGACGGGCGGGTGTACCCGAAAAAACTATTTTTTGATCATGTGACCTTGATAAAGATCAAAGGTCAAATTTAAGCATGTGGACAAATTTTCCCATGCCTAAGGTATATAACTGCCAAATATGGTTAAAAAGCTTGCAATAATAAGGGAGATATTCAAGGGAGACCATAGTGCGGCGGCGGCGAGGAAACTGAGGTGAAACCAAATTTCAGGGACGCTTAATTACTATACAATTAAGAAATTGGTGAATAAATTTCTAGAAATCCATAAAAAGGAGATAACTTTGAAATAATAAGACCATTTATTCCATTCCATGCAAAAATTCTGTTTAACTCACAACAGGGAAGTAAGAAATTTTACAGTAAGTTAACTGATATAAAAAAGTCTGAACAACGGCATGAGGTCAAATGGAATCTAAGTATGATATACAACAATCATTGGGAAACTATTTATAGGGTATGTTTCTGATCTATCCCTGATAATAATTACTTTTGGTTTCATTATCGAATAATATACAGAATTTTAGGCACAAATGAATATCTTTATAAACTGAAACTGACAAGTTCCAATTTGTGTAGACTCTGTAACCAAGATTCAGAATCCAAACAGCATCTATTTCTCCACTGTAATAATGTTATAATTCTGTGGAATAATATCAAAACTTGGCTCCTTTCAAAAATATCCTACAATGCAGAATGGACAAATGTTACAAAAGTTTTATGCTATGAAAAACAAGATGAACATTTTTGGCCAAACAACTTTATTCTTATAATAACCAGACATTACATTTTCAGTTGTGCTCAAAAAGGGAGAAAACTTGATATATTTCGGCTTCAGAGGATAATAAAAGATAGATACCAGGAGCAAAAAATACTGTCCAAAATTACTTCAAAAATGGATATATATGCTAAAAGATGGCAAACATGGGAAGGCATTTTTAACAACATATAACAGAACATAATTAACACCTTATATGAGTACATATATAATCCAAAGATAATTCACAAAGATATCCAAAGACAATCTTTTCTTTTATTTGGACACAACTACTTTTGTTGGATCTATGAAATTACCATTATTAATCTTTGTTTTTAAATCATAACCCATTATTGTATGATTTTTTACGTTCGATATTGTAGAATTATGCATTTGTAAATTTATCCTTTAAACATTATGAGATGTGACTATAAAATGTTGTTACAGTTATTGCATCATTTAGTTTATGTTCGATATTGTAGAATCATTATTTCAAAAAATTTATTCTTTATTTGTTAGGCGATGAGACCAGAGACTTTATTTTAGCTCGTTATCTTTTGTTATCACACATTTTCTCGAAAATACCTACCTACATGTCTATTTGAATAAAAAGATTTATATAAAAAAAAGAAAATAATGTCTAAGAGAAAGAAAATGTATATAAAAATAAAGTTTTTTAAATAAGACAATTCAAAAGCAAGATAACAGCATTAATCAGTAAACTAAAAATTATGAAGATGTAAAACTCATTAAATGGAGAATAGCTGTCAATGGAAATAGCACAATTATGGAAAGGAGCATCTAATAATCAGTTGCAGCAATCCATGTATCTTTGTCATAAGAGAAAGATGTCTCAAATTTGGCAGGTAAACACACATTGGCAGAGCCAAAAATTAGAGGTCACACCATGATGTACACCTACACCCCCTAACCAATGTCCCTACCAAGTGTCAACCTAAACCACCTTGTGGAATCCAAGAAATAGACCGGACAATATTTTAAAACTCATGGTCATTACAACAAGGTCAAGGACAAATCAAGGTCACACCATGATGTTGCATAGCTACAACCCCTTAGCAATGTCCCTGCCAAATATCAACTTCCTACACTTTACATTTTCAGAGATATAGCCGGACAAAATTTTAAAGGTCAAGATCACTACAGCAAGATCAAAGGTCAAATCAAGGTCACACCATTACATTCTACACCTGCAACCCCAATCAATGTCCCTACCAAGTATCAACTTCCTACACATTACAGTTTCTGAGATATAGCCCAGACAGAATTTTATAGGTCAATTTCACTACGGCTGGGTCAAAGGTCAAATCAAGGTCACACCATGACACTACACACCTACAGCCCCCCAACCAATGTCCCTACAATTAGTATCAACTTTCTAACCCCTTACAGTTTCTGAGATATAGCCCGGACCAGATTTAATAGGTCAAGGTCACTACAGCAAGGTCAAAGGTCAAATCAAGATCACACCATCATGTTGCACACCTACAACCCCTTAGCAATGTCCTTACCATTAGTATCAACTTCCTACACTTCACGATTTCAGATACAGCAAGGACAAAATTTTAAAGTTCAAGGTCACTACAGCAAGATCAAATGTCAAATCAAGGTCATACCATGACGTTGCACACCTATAACACCAATCAATGTCCCTACGAAGTATCAACTTCCTACACCTTAGAGACACCATTGGTGAAAACAGTACCCCAACAGCCCTTAAGGACTGTGGGGTTAGAAAAACATATCCACTCTCTTCTAGTGGGGTGGACATAATTCCTCCATCTAAAATGGAAATCCTGTCCAAGTAACAAGATCATTATTACTTGGACTTTCTTATTTCCAATTATTGTAACTATTAACCCAACTTTATTAAGTATAATTCTTTGACAGAAGTAGTTAAATATCTGTTCCCCGTGGAACCGTTCATGTTTTCTTTTAGTTGTGTCACACCTATAAGACTTTAGTTTGCTGCAATATCTCTTCTATGGACCATACATGTTTTTGTATAAATACAAGACATTCATGTATATACAAGACTTTTGATTGTATAAAACAGTTGAAATACAATCACCACATCAAATTGAATTGTATTAGGTATATCACTTTAACTGTCATGAGGGGAAGCACATTTCCCTACTTCGCAAACTAAGATTATAATTGGCAGAACAATGTAACCCAGTAAACATTACAAACGTTTATAAACGTTTATAAACCTAAGTAGCAACGGTTTAGATTAGGTTTAAAATGATGGGTCCCTAAACGTTTGCCTATAAACGTTTATACATAAACGTTTATAAACGTTTATACACGTGTTGAAAATCTGGAGAAATATTTCTGTAAGTATATCTTGCTGTATCACTGTTGTTTGATTCCATCATTACATTGTAAGTAGATATATAGAAGTATGTAATTTGATAAAATTACATACTTCTATATATCTACTTATAATGTAATGATGGATTCAAACAACAGTGATACAGCAAGATATACTTACAGAAATATTTCTCAAGTTTCTCTCAAAATGGCTGTGCTGATGTCATTATCCCAAATGAAAGCGAGGTTAAGATATTCTTCACTCTTTGTAAACGTTTAAAAACGTTTATAAACGTTTATGCATAAACGTTTATATATAAACGTTTATAAATGTTTATATATAAACATTTAAAAATGTTTATAAACGTTTATAAACCAAACTAATGTTGCTGAAACCTTTATAAACCCATAATGTTGAATAATTGTCAATATTTAGGTTTATATTTGGTTTAAAAAACGTTTATAGGTTTACTAAACGTTTATAAACCTTTGCTATGTTTACTGGGAAGGCATTTTTCCTCAGAGGGGACTCATGATACAGAGTACTTTATTTTTTTCTTGCACATTGGCTGACGAGTTTACTTGTTTTTCATCAAGTTTTCCTTTTTACTGAATTTTCATACTATATTTTTGTACAATTCAAGCATTTATCCTTTGTTTTATACTCATACAAAATAAATCCATTGCGTTGAACAGTAAAATGACTGACCTTTGGGGTTGTTACCACATATATTCTCAAATATCCATCTATCCTCTCTCTTGTCCACTCTTGTCCTGATACACCCAAAATTCTGCTGAAAATGGTGTCCAGTGAGCTTGTCCCAAGACTTAAGTTGTATGGGATTGATAATTAATCTTCCTCACTTTTCACATGTGACTGAGCCTTGACATTATGTGTATTATTTGCCCCTCCTTATAAGTTAAAACTGTCTGGGTCTTTCGATCAATTGCAAATGTGGAAATGTGGAATAAAAAACATACTAATAAGTGACACGTGTAACACCTTGAAATAGAACATGAAACTCCAACTAATATGTTTGTTCAAGTTTGATATTCAAGTTAAAAAATAAGGCTTTTCTAAAAAATATCATGAATGTATTCATGATTCATGTACACTGTCTTGATGCATTATTAACGTTAAACCTGGTTTCAATAATACACAGAGTCAATAAATTTGTGAGTAGGAATAGTTTTTTATAAAAAGACTGTTGTTTTCGCAAGGCACAGTGACTGATTTCAGACGCCTAAGACCAGATCTATTATAGTTGAAATTTGCCTCAGTGCCCAAAATTCCCAGTAAGGAAGCCCCCATCTATTTTCTTATGATCTTTATAACATTTGTGATTTTTGTGACTACATTCAGCTTATAACCTCCCCTGAAGCAATCTTCCGCAAATTCTGGTCATTTTATCTCTTAACGGGTCTACCCAGACAAGAATTTCACATACTCTGGTGAATTTTTCAATTTCTTACTTTTGTCTCTGGCTTTACAATTTATTGTGACTTGTTTCTTGAGCCATGAGCCATAACTTGATTTTTGGGACCTAGGTGGCCTATTGGTCAGCAAGCTAATTGGCATCTAATGACAGGCCGTTACCTCTGTGTGGTTTCAACTCCGACTAATCACAATGCTGAAGAACTGTCCCGATATGACCCTGGCTGTTGAACAGGACATTAAACCCCCAATTTTGACTTTTCCTAACAGAGTTTGATTATTTCCCATTTTAGGTGGGGGCTGGGTTTAAAACCTAAGACCTGAGACATGAATGGCAAATGTGTTTTCCACTAAACCACCACATACCCGTGCGGAATAGTGATGACCTGACCATATCTACCATAGCTCTTCGAAAGGGATATGAAAACCTTAAAAATTTATATTATATGATGCAATTATTCACATCCTGAAAAAAGTATGCATGTTTCAACAGATAAACACTTGATGTGATGTATTAAGCTTTTTAAGTAATGATTATTATTTACTATTTACCTACTAAGTTATATTACAATACATTAGACATTATAATGCTTTTACTAACTAACATTACACCACACTTAACACTTATTTTTTCCATACTAACTTACATTACACCATATTTCACACTTAGTATTTCCATACTAACTCACATTACACAACACTAAACCCTTACCTTTTGCATACCCACTTATATTAACAACACATATAATCTTTTCATTATATTTTTATTATTTTCATAATAACTAACATTACACCATAGTCAACACTTTATATTTGAATAGTTACTAACTTACATTACACCACATTTAACACTATTCCCAAAATAACTCATAATTCACCATACTCAGCACTTACTATTTCTATTCTAACATGATTGAAAGACTTCTTATATATATATATATTTGCCCACTATCTTTCTTGCATCATACTTAATACTAAACATTTACCAACTAACTGATAATTTACCACACTTGACATTAACTATTTGCCTACTAACTCATATAACACCACACTCGACACTTAATCCACCTAGTAAATTTCTTACACCACACTTGACACTTACTACTTGCCTACTTAAACTTTCTCACATTATACTTGATACTCACCAACTAACTCATAATTTACCATAACTGACACTTGCTATTCATCTACTAACTCATATAACATCACACTTGAGACTCACTGTTCACCCACTTACTTACCTTGCACCATACTATTTCAATTATACCTGTTATTTGGTTGTTGATAAGAATGGAACTCTACTTTAAACAATCTCAGGTCTACTTTCATGGCTGTAACTCTATCAGATCATCTGTCTGCCTTTTCACATTGAAACTAGACCTATGCACTGGAGAACCGATGCAAATTTGTATCCACCAGAAAGACAACTCACCAAAGTCAGTGAACCATCATTTGACCTTGAAGGAGGAGTCAAAGGTCAAATCTAACAACATCAGAAGATTTCCAACCCATGATTTTCTATGAATTGATTTCACATTGCACACCTCTAGGATCAATAATAAGCAAGTTAATTAACTTATAAGCACTTTTAGGTTTGGCCATTTGATGTAGAAGGTCAGGGGCTCAAGGTCAAATCTGACTACATCAAAAGATTCCCAGCCCATAATTTCCTGTAAGTTGGTTTCACATTGTAAACCTCTAGGACCAATAATAAATGAGGTATAAGCACTTTTAAATTTGGCTATGCTCGTTTGACCTTGAAGGAGGAGCCCAAGGTCAAATCTGACCACATCAAAAGATTCCCAGCCCATGATTTCCTATGAGTTGATTTCACATTGCAAACCTGTAGGACCAATAATAAGCAAGTTATAAGTACTTTTAAGTTTGGCTATCCTCGTTTGACCTTGAAGGAGGTGTAGAAGGGCAAAGCTAAACACATCAAAAGATTACCAGCCCATGATTTTCTATAGCTTGGTTTACCATCCCAAAACTCTAGGACCAATAATGAGTGAGTTATAAGCACTTTTAAGTTTGGCTATCCTCGTTTGACATTGAAGGAGGGGCCCAAGGTCAAATCCAACCACACCAGAAGATTCTCAGCCCATGATTTCCTATAGTTTGGTTACAATCCCAAACATCCAGGACCAATAATAAGCGAGTTATAAGCACTTTTAAGTTTGGTTATCCTTGTTTGACCTTAAACGAGGGGCCCAAGGTCAAATCTGACCACACCAAAAGATTCCCAGCCCATGATTTCCTATAGGTTAGTTTACCATCCCAAACCACTAGGACCAATATAAGCAAGTTATAAGCACTTTTAAGTTTGGTTCTCCTCGTTTGACCTTGAAGGAGGGGTCCAAGGTCAAATCTGACCACATCAGAAGATCCACAGCACATGATTTCCTATAGGTTGGTTTCACATTGCAAACCTCTAGGACCAATAATAAGGGAGATATAGGCACTTTTAAAGTCTGCTATGTGGGTTACTTCGGCACTTCGTGGATGACCTTGAATTAAGAGCTTCAAGGTCAAATGTCTGCAGGTTTGTAGAGGACATATATATCTGTCATACAAATCAGCTATGAAGAGATTCAACCTTCTACCTAAAAAAACAGCCAGTAGAAAAATGTAGATAATTTTCAAAGAAATGCCCGCGGTGGCCATCATGTTTTTCAGAATGAGGCTAATTTCAGTCCCAGAGAAGCTTTCCCCCCAATAAAGATATCCTGCAAATTTGGTGAACCTAGCTGGTGTAGTTTTCCTCTTTATGCCGAAAATCTCTCCGCAGCAGTGGCGCTGTAGCGAATGCTAAATCAAAGTAATGATTAAACTGGATGCCTCCGGTGGATACAATTTAATTCTACTTGTCAGACATAATTAACCAATATTTGGAATTCCTAATTAGGTCAAGGTGTTTTATGGTTCCTTGAGATGTGACATGTCACATGTGCCAGGAGGTTATATTTTTGAGTGTGTTTGTTCATTTGTCTGTCTTTACAATTACTCCAAAAGTAATGAAAAAATCTTGGAGAAATATGTTATGGGTATAGGCCTGGCCAAAGGAAGAAGTGGTTATATTTTGAGGAAGATTTAGATTAAATTCTGGACACAAAAAAAACGAAAAAGGTCTCCTTTTCAATTCATGAGCAGATGTGCATTAAATTTGGGTAGTACCTAGCCAAAGGAAAAAGTAATAATATAAAGAAATACAGAATTTTTTTTTCTTTTCCAAGCTTATGTTTGCAAAAAAATTTCATAACATCAAATGAGGAAGTTAATTGCTTATTTCATGTATTATGCATGTGACTTGCCCATTTTCATGAAATTCACACACTGGCTGCCAATTTAATGAATTCGGCAATTTCATGGATCAAGTGTAGCATACTTCTGAAGACCGTAGTTTAAATAATATAAAAGAACTGAAGTGCAACTGCTTATCATATTGGCGCACTAAATATCAACATTTTATTGCTTGTATCTTTTGTTATGTCTATCCATATTTTAACATTGCCAGTGTTGATGTGCTTTGAAGCAAACAAAACTAGACCTACGCATCAGAAAACTGATGCAAATTTGTATCTACTGGAAAGACAGCTCACCAAAGCCACGGATCCATCAAATCTGACCACATCAGAAGATTCCCTGTCCATGATTTCCTAAAGCTTGGTTTCACATTACAAACCACTACAAACCAATAATAAGGACGATATAGGCACTTTTAAAGTCTGGTAAGAAAAAATAGTTCAAGCCTGAGTAGTTACTTTATGGTCTTTTAGTGTATGATTCCAATATGTGATAGCAAGTAATTCATCTAATTAAGTGTGAAATCTATTTCACTCTATTGTAATTAGCCCCATGGTTGCACCCCTGTATTGTTAGAGAGGTTCAGTGGGACAATATAATTAGAAAACAGATTAAGATAAACATTATTAGAAAACAAAACAGTTTTTGTTATAATGCATAACTTATGATGATGTAACTGGCCACAGATAATCAACTAATGCAAAAGTTTAGTTTAAGTTAATATCAACAGATGTGATTTACCCGTATTAAGAAAATGACAATGATAAGTCCCATTTCACACAATATCAGTTACTTATTTCAATTTCTGAAGTACATATACACATTCAATGACTATGGTTGTGGAATGTACACATTCCACATGTAAACCTATTGAATGTACACATTCAATGGCTGTTTGCCATTGAATGTGTAGATTCAATGGCCAAGCCGTTGAATGTACACATTCAATAACTAACCCATTGAATCTATACATGGTTATCTACATTCAATACAACATATATATCTCTTATACATATCACCTATGAAGAGATTCAACCTTCTACTTATGAGAACCAGCCAGTAGAAAAAGGTAGATAATTTTCAAAGAAATGCCGGCGGTGGCCATCTTGTTTTTTAGAATGAGGCTAATTTCAGTTCCAGAAAAGCTTACCTCCCAATGAAGACATCCTGTAAATTTGGTGAAGCTACATGGTGTAGTTTTCTGCTGAGAGCATTAACATCGAAAATCTTTCTATGTGCGGCAGCAGTGGCATAGCCAATGCTAAACCAAAGTATCCACTGGATGCATCCAGTGGATACAATTATATCAAGATTCTTAGTGTTACTTACTAGTGTTTTTACAGATTTTGTTTCATCTAACCATTTCATTTTCTGAACAGCATTTCTACTCTCCTGAAATGACATAATATTACCTTGGTTTAGTTATTTTATGTTGTCCATATTTCACATCAAACTTTCCATTACATTAGAAAAATCACACATTGTCAAAATTTTACAATGATTTTTCTCCATACAATTTTACAATCCCATAGTGCAGGTGAGATGGTGAAGATTAAACTTCAGAGTAAGGAATCTAAAATTCGCCAGAAATCTAAAATTTGCCACCTCTTAAAATCTTACTTAATTCTATGAAAAAAGATGGTTTGTCTTAAACTTTGTATTTTTCAATTCAAAAAGCCTAAATTTACTATACATTCAGCAAATCTCACCTCAATTCATTTATTTTATTAGTATTTCTACATGTGATGAATTTCAGATTTGGGGCAAATTTTACATTTCTTACTCAAATAGTATCTCCCTTCAATAATTTCTATTCATATTTATTTTCCACATACACAAACTAGAAAGCACTCACAGAGCACAGACCTCTACCTGGGGGGAGGGGGCAATTCTGAATTTTTTTTTGTATATGGAATATTATTCAGATCTTTCAGAAAAATATTAATCCTCTGGCCTGAGACCCTGTCAACATAAATATATGCATGAAGATCCACTCAGTACTTAACATAACATAACATGACATATTTATATAGCGCAATTCTATTTAAGAAAAAACAATCAGTACTTATGGAATAGTCTCAGCCAGACAGCCAAAGTCACTGAAATATACATTGAAAATGGGGCCTTTGAAAGTTCTGGATTTTTTTGCATTGAAAATAAGATCCACATTTTTCCAAAACTTAATCACATATTCCTTTGGTCTTGCCCTACTCAAACAAAAAAATTTCAGAAAGATGAATTCATTATTCTGGGGTTATCACAAACACGCGGCGCAAAACAAAAACATTGAAAAGATAACCTCTTGGTAGGTGTAAAAATATAATGTTTAGTAGGAATAGAAATACATACCAATTTTTTATATATATAAAGTAAAAACTAATTTATTTATATGACTATTTGTTAACATTCATCGTTTTTCCAAACCTATTTTGAGGTCTCCACTTACAGCAATTAAAATACAAAGGAATACAGAAATTTATGAGCTATAATATCAGCCATTCCTCAAGGCTATATTTCTGTGTACAAAGTACTGCTTTTCAATGGCAAACAATGGGATCACCTCGAACTCACAATTAAGTTCAATCATCTACACTTCACAGCAGACTGACATAAAATGTCAATTGTTAATGCTTTGAAAACAATAGGTGTCACATCTAAGAATTCTTACCTTGGAATTGTACTCATGTAATAAATACCTTAAATTGGACACTTTGGAATTTAAACATGCTCCGGCAGTGAACCTCTATTATACAACTTTGGATTATCAGAAGATCTGATTTTATGAACTCATTTTAACTCTGAGATTCTCAAATTTAACTAGAAAAATGTTTTTGTTAACAAAACAAAGTGTCCCTAAAGGTTAGATGCAATATAGCAGAAAATAGAAAAAGGCTTTTGAAAAGAAAAACATGCAGCGCTGAAAGAAGAAGTGAAAGTTTAGCAGACAGTGTGAAGGTTTATGCATTAACATGAAATCAAAATGTAAGCTTTATTTTGTTTTCTATGGTAAAAAATTGTGAAAAGTTGTGAAAAGAATCCACATATTGTTTCCCAATACCTCTTAATTCATTCTATAGCTGTAAAAGCATTAATAAAGGTGATATAAGGTAAAAACACAAAATCGGCTATTTTATGACCACAGTAAATTGACCCATCCGGGCAGGTCAGGGGGTAAATCTGACTGGCTATCTAGACTCTCCACATATGTTTTCCCAATACTTCTTAATACATTCTATTGCTCTAAAACCAATAATAAAGGAGATATAAGGCAAAACACAAAATCGGCTATTTTATGACCCCACTTTGACCCATAGGTGGGGGATCAGGGGATAAATCGAAATGGCTATTTAGACTCTTCACATATGGTTTCATAATACCTCTTAATACATTTTAAAGCTGTAAAAGCAATAATAAAGGCGATATAAGGCAAAATGTCAAAATCCGCTATTCTATGACCCCAGTTTGACCACTACAGGGGGTCCGTGGGAAATTTGACTTGCTTTCTAGACTCTCCACATATGGTTTCCTACTACGTCCCTATACATTTTATGACTCGAAATGCAATACTTAAGAAGATAATGGGGGGTTCACATGAATTTTAAGCTTTCTGGTTGGTATCTGTGAGAAAATCGCTCATAAATCAGTCAATTTTTATCGGATCACTCCCAAAATCTAATCAGCTCGCATTTGTGATAGTATGAACATGTGTGTCAAATTACAAGTCTCTGTGGTTAATAGATTTTGCTGAGCAGCAATGACGGGTGGGTGTATCTAAAAAATAATTGTGACCTTGATAAAGATCAAAGGTCAAATTTAAGCATGTGGAAAATTTGCCCACACCTGAGGTATATAACTGCCAAATATGGTTTAAGAAAGCTGGCAGCAGCGAGGAAACTGAAGCGAAAACAAAACTTTCAGGGAGACACTTAATTATTATCTCTTCGAAAAAGGTTATATTTTTGGAATTTTGTGTTTGTCTGTTTCTTTACAACATAACTGGAAAAGTTAGAGACAGGTTTCAATGAAATTTTCAGAAAATATCAAACATGGCACAATTAGAAACAGATGATTCCATTTTGGTGGTGATGCTGAGCAGGAATTTTTTCCAAAGAAGTTTAAAGTATTGGGTCTTAGTGGAGGCAATGGCACTCTCGGAGACTGCTCTGTTTTCTTACTCTTCCTATTTTTGAAGTTTCTTATGTATCTGACTGAAATCTTACTTTCCTAGAATGTCTGAATAATAGAGGTTAAGCATAAGTAACATATTTTATAAATGAAGATTTATTATCCCCCACATATTTAGCCTAAGTTTTTATCTATTATTATAAGATAATATAAGGCAGACATACAGAACAGGACATATTGTTTATATCTACCAGAATCAGTTTCTATGCATAATTAGCATAACAAATTCATCAATTAGTGCTGATTAATCTATCTGAAACCATGTAACCCACAAATATGTTATTATACATTCTAAAATGGTAGGCTGCGCAGTGATCGTGGACAAGCTATGCTGGAATCGCGAATGTAGAACGGTAAATAAAACAACGCTGTTGAATGCTGCGTGCATCGTTCCTTCACATACAAATGTAAACAAACAACTCCCGCTAGAATAAGTTGTTAAAATATTCATAAAATTGTCATTTCTTGCTTGACTTTAACAAATAACATATCGTTTTAAAGCTTACAACAAAATGAAAGCATCTACAATGACAATCTGTCAATATTTCATCACAATTTCTGTGAAAATAGAGTAACACAAAATACTTGTTTTTTACCCTAGATATCACCATGTATGTTACATTGATGGAACAGCCAACACGGCATTGGATTTGTTTCGATTTTTGCGTAAGATTTACCCCTTATTTTGACTAAAATATATTGTAACCATTTTAGAATAGGAACAAAAGACAAACTAGAAATAGGATGCATTGGCATGCGTAATGTCCACCCAAAGGGAAGCATGAGTTTTCCTCTAAAACTTGGACAAAACTGGCAAGAGTAGATTGCTGAGATACCCTGTGAGTGGAAAATTTTGACGAAATCACTCTATCTGGCACAGTTAAGGAGATAGAAGGAAATTTGTTTTTTGCATTTTTGGCAAAAACTTGAAAATTCAAAATGGACGCCATTTTTGGGGAGAGAAATTTTTTTTGAAAATAGCCAAAAGTACATTGCTTAGATACCCTGTAAATAGCTATTGCTCAGTTTAACCCCTGCGAAATATTGTTCAAGACTTCATGGACTGTGGTGAACAATTTTGAACAGATTAGAACGTTCAACATCCATTCAATAAATTTTTGAAAGAGAAGTTCAAGAACACTTGTTCAATACAGTTCAATAAGATAGTTCTGGAACACATATTGAACATTGTTGAAATGAATATGGTTCAATATAGTTCAATAAGACAGTTCTGGGACAGTTTTTGAACTTTGTTGAACTGAATATTGTTCAATATATTTCAACAAGATAGTTCTGGGACACTTTTTGAACAATGTGGAATTGAATAATGTTCAAAAAAGTTCAACAAGACACTTTCCAGGGCATTTTTTGAACTTTCTTGAATTGAATATTGCTCAATATAGTTCGAC
The DNA here is from genome assembly GCA_964017235.1 of Sabellastarte sp. h YS-2021. Lineage (NCBI taxonomy): Eukaryota > Metazoa > Annelida > Polychaeta > Sabellida > Sabellidae > Sabellastarte > Sabellastarte sp. h YS-2021. Next base: position 36,475,791 of record OZ024933.1, read on the forward strand.
AAGATAGTTCTGGGACACTTTTTGATTTTTGTTGAATTGAATATTGTTCAATATAGTTCCATAAGACAGTTTTAGGACACTTCTTGAACTTTATTGAATTGAATATTGTTCAATATAGTTCAACAAGACAGTTTTAGTACATTTATTGAACTTTATTAAATTTAATATTTTTCAATATAGTTCATCAAGACTGTTTTTGGACACTTTTTGAAGTTTGTGGAATTGAATATAATCCTTGTAGAACATGTTTTGAACCTTTTTGAACTGAGTGTTTGCCAAAAAAAAACCTTGGTTAGCATTTTAAAAATACAGCTGACATACTTTTTTTATGTAAACCAAAGAGTATGATAGCAAAGTGAATCATACTCAATAGATTATAGAAAGTATTATAAATATAACTTGATGACAATTAAATCTGTACTTTAAGTTATAAATGTTTATTTTATGGCACATATTTTAGGAATCCCTATTTTTATCTTACCCTAAACACAATATATCTGCTAATGTAATAAGATACACTATTTATAGCACATTGTAGTTTGCTTCAAATGTGATTACTTTTATTCGGGATTGATTGAATCAGCTATTTATACTGAGAACAAAAATGCAAGTGTCACTGAAAGAACCTCAGAAATGCTTACCTACATCTCAAAGACAGCCTTTCTATTGGCTTTAAGATACACTCCAAGTTATTTGTCTCTTTGTTGAGAAAAATCCTTCAGATTTGAAAAGGAATGTCCATATGATTATCTATATTATAGTAAGTGTATATCAACTGACCCTGTATATTTTGAAAAATTATCAGATCGATATACAATTATTTTATAACCATAACTGTGACAGTCAGAATCCAGGCTATCTGAATGGTTATCAGAACAAACAAAGTGTGTAGAATCTAATGTTTTTGTACTGGCCATGGGTGTCCATGCAGAGTTTGGAATTCTTGAGATAAGCTTACTGCCAGATGACTCCTGATTGGATGGTTTGAAAAAGAGAAACCTTTTCTTTGTTTATGGGGAAAGGTTGAAAGTTTAAACAGTTATATTAGAGTTGAGTGAATATAGGAGTTGACCCATGCATTTTGAACATCAATTTTTTTAAATTTGGATAAAATATGTCTTACTTGTTGAAGTGGATTTTGAAAGGATTGTATGGAGTGATATCTTATAAAGTAATTATAAACCCAAGAAAGGAGCTTAGTCAGTGTTGTGTAGAGAAAATGTGGAAGCTAAGTTCTGGAGGGAAATTATTGTATCCAGCAAGATAATAAAGATACTGGGTAAGTTTACAATTTTACAACTTATAATGTGTTCTTATCTTTTGAAAAAGCACATTTTCTTTCTTTTTAGTCTTCAACAGTGTTTTGCTTAGAACTGAGATGTTACATTGCGTTTTGTTTTCTTATCTAATATTTGCAATTTCTGGTTATCTTTTATAATAATTATCTTGAACAATGTTGAACTACTGGTGTTCTATAAATATATAAATTTATAGAACATTTTAGAACAGAACATTTTAGAACTGTTTTGAATCTCATTCAGATATTTATCTTGAACAATGTTGAACAACTGGTTCTATAGGTATTTTGATTTATAGAACATTTTAGAACTGTGTTGAACCTTTTTAAAATAATTTTCTTGAACATTGTTGAACTACTGGTTCTACAAATATTTTGATTTGTAGAACATTTTGGAACAGAACATTTTAGAATTATTTTGAACCTCTTTTGGATAATTATTTTGAACATTATTGGACTACTTGTTCTATAAATATTTTGCTTTGTAGAATGATTGGTACAGAACGTTCTTTAACAAAAGTTTTTCTGAACTTTATTGAACAGCCAAAGAGTGCCATTTCATGTTCTCACACATCTTAGAACGTTCTTGAATCATTTGTTGAACACTTTATGGACAGTATTGAACAACTTTCTTGAACATTGTTGAACTACTGGTTCTACAAATATTTTGATTTGTAGAACATTTTAGAACAGAACATTTTAGAATTGTTTTGAACCTCTTTTAGATAATTATTTTGAACATTATTGAACTACTTGTTCTATAAATACCTTTATTTATAGAACATTCTGGAACATGGAACAGAATGTTTTAGAATTGTTTTGAACATCATTCAGATAATTATCTTGAACAATGTTGAACTACTGGTTCTGTAGATATTTTGCTTTGTAGAACGATTGGTACAGAACGTTCTTTAACAAAAGTTTTATGAACTTTATTGAACAGCCAAAGAGTGCCATTTCATGTTCTAGCACATCTTAGAATGTTCTTGAATCATTTGTTGAACACTTTATGGACAGTATTGAACACTGTTCAAGAACTGCACTAGAACTGTTATTGAATGTTCTGGAACAGTTCAACAACATTTCGCAGGGGAAATTTAAGCTATAGAGCTATCTTCACCAAATGCAATCCCATGCAAGCTATTAACCCAATAAACACCCATACAAATTTGGTAAAGATAGGATAAATACTTTTCTGAACATAGGTGAAATACTTTTCCTTTAAAATGCTTAAAATAAAAAAGCTACTAAAAGTAGCTAAGTAGCTATTACTGAGTCAGTTATATAGCTATTATCACTAAAAGCAATCCCAAGCAAGCTATTGACCTAACTATTGCTCATACCAAATTTGGTAAAGATATGTCAAATGTTTTTCCGTAAAATGCCCGGAAACAAAAGAAGTACAAAAAAGTAACTAAGCAGCTATTACTCAGTTAGCTATAGAGCTGTCTTCACCAAAAGCAATCCCATGCAAGCTATTAACCCAATAAAAACCCACAGCAAATTTGGTAAAGATAGCATAAATACTTTTCCTTGAAATGACCGTAAACCAAGCGTGACGGACGCCGGACGCCGGAAAAAGCAAAAATAATATGTCCACCCCCCAGTGGGGTGGACATAATTCTCGTGCTTTATAATGGTTTTAAACTATCGATCTGCTGTATTAAAGCCACGAAGCCCGAAGGGCCGATTGATAGTTTAAAACCTGTGACCATAAAGTACTCGAATATGTCTTTTATTCCTATATCATTAGATATTGTGGATATAATAAAAGTAAAACATCCCTCGATTAGACATTATACAGAAAACATATATAATTAAGATAAACAATATAAGTCCTAGAATAATCATATAATATTGTCACCTTCATTCATAATATATATTTTAATGTATGTCATTAAGGAAGTTTTTCTATTATATATGTATATACACACATATAAATATTTCAGACTGTACTGAGCAGATTTTATTACTCTTAATTAACCTTTAAGAAACAAGTTTCATATAGCATGTCTGGCATGTGGCAAAAAACCAGTACAAGTCAAGCTTTACATAATATTTTTGTTTGTAACTGAGTGACAAAAATATAAAATGGAATTACTGACTGACAGTTCTACCCCCCACCCAGCTCACCAGCTCCCCCTCCCCCCTCCAAATAGACATTAAATAATATAATCTACAACAAAAAAGTTACCAACAAATTACAAGCACTTCTGTTAATACTGTACTTTTTTCAAATTTATATAAATATCTCTACAGACTGAAAAGAGTTTTGGATCAGGCTTAATGTTTGTCTATACCAATAATGGTGACGTGTGCCAGCAAGCCTCTGTATACAAAAGGTAGCAATTGTTCAGTCAAACATCAAGGATCAAAAAACATACTTCTATTTATCCAGGAATTCAAGATAATTATGCATTTCAAGTAAAATCTCACTTGAACAATCCCATAATAAATGCTTCTCTTTGAGAAGTAATTCTATCGATAGATCACTCAAAGAGAATCCAAGGTGGTAATATCAGTCTCAGGTCACAAAGACATTTCCACTGAAATTTACCATTGTCCTGAATTCTTGGGCACTATTTATACCCCGGTCACACTAGAGGCACTAATTACTACATTTATAGACACATGATGTATAATGCCTTATTCCTCTATATATGGCGAGACTTCTGTCAGTAAAGTTTGTATACTGACATAGGTATTCCCTGCTTTCTGTGGTCACACAAACAAAGAAGTTTTGAACTGTTCAAAAATTTCCACAAGGTAGAATACATTCAGGGTGATCATAAAAAACACTACTTGGAAAGCAATAAATTATACTACGCACTGGAAGGGTAAAACAGAAGGGTGCAGCTATATGGTATGGCTCACTCTACAACATGTACTTCCAGGATACGAGATCTCTTCTTAGAGCCACAAGGATGAGGTGGACATTAAATATGCAGAGAAATGACCATATGGAGAGGTCAGTGACCTAGCCATAACAGCTCCAGTTAAACTGACCAGAACTTCCTGATTTCTGCAACCATTTTAACAATTCTGTCACCACAATGTCCCTTTGAAAGAGGACTTGTATCGAAGTGTATTGGATTGATTCGGTATAGGTCTTAAAGTTCCAAAACGATTCTTAGCCAAAATTCTATCATCTAAACAGTTAATTTTCAATCACATATTTTTGTCAAAAAGTACGACTCCCAGTTAATGTAACTTATTTCCACACAAATTCCAAATGGAATTTTAATGGACTAAAAATGAACCCCGAGTTTTCCTCAAAATGAGAAGGAATTGTCCTTATCAGAGTTTTACTTGGGTCAGAGTGTCACTCACTTCATCTCATGATAAATCTAATATTTGGTTGTTGCACTTACAGAATCCATTTATCTTGTTAGATACCAAAAAGAAACCAGTAACTTGATATCCATTAATTTCCAAACATATAACAGGGTTGAATCGGACATTTTAAAAGTGGGTGCTACCATCTGGTGGAGGGTGTTGGAAAGCAACAGGACAGGATGTAAAACTCTGTGAAATATTCCAGAATAGATATTTAAGAAGAATTAATTTTTTTTAAATCTGTCGGCCCAAAAAATACCCAAAACAGACCTGCTTGAAAGAACTAGAATGGAAACATAATAGGAGAGAGTATAAACAAGGCTAAAAAGTCTTTCAATCTACAGGCACAAGCTGAATACATCATGAATAGTCAATTCAGTAGGACCTGACAGAGATTGAAAGCAAACAGAAACACCAGTAGTGCACACAGTGGAAGGGCAAATTCTTCGCTGGAAGCGCAAACTCTGGTAACATTAAAAAAGAAGGCCGAAAACTATTTTTATCTACAATGATGAGCTGCAAAGCCATCAGAGACACGAGTAGTGCACCAGAATTTATGAAAGTCTGGTATCAAAAACAAATTCCAAGTCAGATACATCCCATACCTGGAGTAGGACTCAGATGGTCATCCATTCAAGTACTAACATAGCCCATTTCTACTTAACTTCAATAATGAGGTGGGTATTCATCATGCTGGGATGGTTCAGTTTCAGAGAAGAACAGACTGCTGCCACAGATAGACAAAATATGAGGAAATCAAGTACTGCCTTATATGCCCAACAAGGACCAATGCATTACTTTATTAAGCAGCAAAATTAAGTGTTACTTTGGGCCCCAAACTTACTCCATATTACATCACCGAAGTGCAACTCCATCAGTCAACATTCCCTTAATTAAACATCCACGGTCATTTCAGAACAGCTCCTCAGGGATATCTCACATGTTATGTCAATCAGCTCAATTCAAACTCAGAACCAAAATGGTCAAAACGCAAATTTTTTTGCCACTGATGGACTGCCCCACAGGTTAACCAGACAACAAGAATTACTCCTACACAGGGGAAGTGGTGAATTGGCCAGGTGATCATCTAGGCCCCATACACTTAGTAGTAGAAACAATCCACAAGCAGGATTGGGTAGTTGTCTGGTGAGACACTGCCTACATTCCAGTATGTAACAACAGTGCATTCCTACTCATGGATTACTTCGTCTCCTAAAAAGTGACCTGGCAGGTTTTCATGAGGAATTCTTTAAAACTTTCAATTGGGAAACACATTTTAATCTCCTCAGTTTATGGCTTTTTATCCAACTGGCACCATTGTCTGTGCCTATTCCCAACCTCTCTAATCATGCAGACATTTCACAGAATTTTTTATCAGATTAAATGCATCACAAACTTGCAAATTTAATAAGTAAATTAAATTTTTATAAGTTAATACCCTATCCAATGGACAATTGCTAATCCGGTTGGTGCAGACCGGCCCGCCAAACGCCAGAAAAAGACGTCCTGTGTTTCCACCGGCTGGCCGGTCCGTAGTACTGTGCACTCCCCAGATGGCGCCTCGTACTTCCTTCCTGTCTAGACAACCTGATGTCATAGCATCTTTTTCGTTGTCTAAACCTCTTAGACCCCTAGTAAGCTGATAGCGGGGTCGGTGGGAGGGTCTTGTGTGTCCATTGGATAGGGTATTAACTTATAAAAATTTGGCCGGCGGGTAAGTTACTAGGGACTTATGTGAACTCACAAGTAATGGCAAATTTTAACCTACAGTCTAGGCTGACTTCGTCAGGAGACCTATAGGCCCAGGCCTGGGTTGACCTTTAGGTCAGGAAACCCTGTAAGGCCATTGTCGGTTGCCAACAACCGGTTACCCGGGGCTATACCGCCATTGCCCCCCCCCTTTTGCAGACCTGCTCTGAGGTAGGGGAAGAGAGGGATGAGTTCAGTCCCAGAATGCCAATAAACCTCCCGAAGGAAGCACGCCACACTTAATTCTTATGTACGTGAAGAAACTGTTTGTACATATATACAAATCTCCTCAATCTAAGGGCCACTTGTGGATATGCTGAGCAGCCACTACCGAGCCCAATTGGTAAAGCTCTGAATCAGCCCAAGCCCCGCCCTTCAGGTAGAACTATGTGAAGGTATTATGTGACTTTAGTGGCAGGCTGACAAGACTCTATCCAAGGAAACTCCCGACTGGAAGACCTTAGAAGCATCAAAGGCCCTGACATCATGGGCTTTAATCTGATGTAAAGTGTGGGCCTCCTGGTCAGAGAGCTCATAACATAGGATCACAGTCTGCTTGATCCAAGAGGAGATAGTGGCAGGTGAGATGTCTTTGTCAAAACCTTTCTTAAAGGAGACAAAACCCACCGCCTTATTCTGCCCGAGGTCCTGTCCAAATAGTAGCGCAATGCTCTGACTGGACAGAGGGACCTGTCAGACTTGAGGGATCTATCCAGAGTTGGGGCCAGGACTGTTATACCCCTGGGGCTACACTGTCTGGACCCTCTTTGGCCAGCTGATTCTTGGAGAGAAATCTGGGTGAAGGGTACAGGGACACCTTGACCAGTCGGATTGGTGTCTAATATTTCTGTTTTGCCAAGCATGTATCTCACTTCTACTCTTGCCCAACCCCAGGGCCAAGAGGAAAACTGTCTTGAAGGTCAAATGCTTCAAGGAGGCCTCTTTAATTGGTTCAAAATGACCCTTGTCAGCTGGTGCAAAAACCAGGGAGAGGTTCCAGGAGGGGATTCCCTTCCGGCCTTTGGGTCTGTCTCAGTGGAAACTATCCAGGAGATGAGTGAGATTTTCATCCTTACTGATATTGATGGGCGAATTTCCCAGTCTATCAGCAATGGCTGACCTGTAACCATCAATGGTGCTGGGCTGCAACTTCCTGTCCTGAAATAGGTACACAAGGAAGTCAGCAACTAACTTTACAGGGGGGTTTTAAAAAAAAAGGTTCTCCATAGCAGGGCACAAGTGGGCCCGACCTCATGCCTCCTTCCTTGTTTATGTATGACACTACTGTGCTGTTGTCGGTTGCTACAAGTACTATCTTGTTTGAGCAAAGGTCTTGGAACTCTTTTAAAGCCCGAAAGACTGCTTTAAGTTCTAGATAGTTTATATGTAGCTTGCTTCCCGGAAGGGACCCGGTTCCTCCTGCAGTGTGCTCGTTTAAGTGAGCGCCCCACCCTTCTATTGATGCGTCTGTAAATATTTGCAGAGCATGCTTATTGGGGGTAATGGTTGGCCTGTAAGTACATTGTCTTCCTTCAGCCACCATTGTAAATCAGGGGTGCAGGAACCTGGGGACTTGGATCACCTTTTCCAGTGATTCTGGTACCCTCCAGTTGTTTTTTTTTTTTTTTTTTGAGATGCCACTGTATGGGTCTCATATGAAGTCGGCCTAGATTACCTTGCTTTTTGTAGCTGTCAGTAACCTATCAAGGACATGAATTCCCGGACCGGGCAAGCCGGTAGGGATAGCAGTATTAACATGGTCTCTTGAAGGTTCTGTCACCGGTTCAGAGTCGGTCGGAACCGATCAGACCTGAAGTCGAACTGGTAGCCTACAAAATCGAAGTCTTGTTTGGGCTCCAGCTGATTTCTCTAACTTCATCAGCCAACCCAGTTGCTGACACATTATTTACTAGTTCCTGTGTATGTTGGAGACAAGCCTGGTGGGATCTGGCTCTCACCAACCAGTCGTCTAGGTACTGATGGCTTCTTAAATCCTTGTGTATGGTCATCAATTTCACCTCCTTTGGTGTCACGGTGAACTCCAAATGTGCTGTGGACAAACCGAATAGCAGAGCCTTGAACTGGTATGCCCGACCTTGGATGTGAAATCTCAGGCATTACCTGGATTGTTCTTGTAAAGGCATATGGAAGTAGGTATCCCTCCCTGAACATTTGTAATACCTAGGGTCCAGCCCCCAAGGCTTCCTAAGTTCCTGAAAAAGAGCTTAGTCTGGACCCTACAGGCAGATTGTGCCACATTTGGGACATTTGGTATTTTGAAAAAAATATTTTCTGTCCCTCCGGACACTGGTCCGGTCTGGTGACAATGATCCAGGTTAACAGTCTGTCTGTTCTTATTGTGGTCTGGTGGGACTGACACAACTTTTCATATTAAAAGACTCTTTGCCCTGGGCCAGCAGCCTGCAAGGTGCAGCATTTACAGAGCAACTGTCATTTGTGAGATGTCTGACCCCTGGCCGGACGTGATGACAAAATTTATTATCTCTCCAGTCACGTCCAGCACCAATAACAGGTTGTTGAGAGGTGTGATAAGGGAAGGTTGCCTGGCAGTAGCTTGGGACACTGCCATATCACCAAGCCCAATGAATGGTCCAAGACTTCTCTGTAACCAAATCTGTAACCAAATTTACCTTAGGCAACTCTGTCCGGTACCAGGACTCCATACCTGGTACTTTACTGTAACCAGTAATTCTCTGTAACCAGCAAAAAACTGGCAGGCTGGGGTCACCAATGAATTTTGACAGCTACTGGTCTATATTTCGCCAGCTTTTTTTTTTACCAGCCGGTACACTCTGTAACCAGTTGTTGAAGCAAGTGTACAAGGCTGTGTAGTTCTTTGTGATACTTAAACATGCAAATGTGCAGTATTCTGCTCATCCAAAAACCCCACTACTGACAACGAAGCCGGGTCTGCAAGGCAGGGACTGGAATCACAGTAGACGTGAGTTCTGAAGAACGCACTTCCGACCTTCCTGGTCGGTGAAACCACGTGACCTGCTTCGTGATTGTTCGGAAGGACACGCGATTGGCTGACTGGAGAAGACGTCAGTAGTCGCGTTCTTTACGTGATACTTAACCAGCAACTTTACAGTCTACAAAAACCCCACTACCGACAACATCGCCGGGTCTGCAAAGCAGGGACTGTAATCACAGTAGAACGTGAGTTCTGAAGAACACACTTCCTACCTTCCTGGTCGGTGACAACACGTGACCAGCTTCGTGATTAGGTAGGAAGGACACGCGATTGGCTGACTGGATATGACGTCAGAGGTTGCGTTCTTTTGAGCTGGTCGGTCGGCTTATGTTTTAAACACAGAGAAGCCTGGACCGGTGCGCTCTGTAGTTGAAATTCCTTCTTTCTTTCGTGATAAAACCAGTGAACTGGCCATCCACAACCCCCACTACCGACAACAAAGCCGGGTCTGCAAGGGAGGGACTGATATCACCTTCTATTGTGAAATCGGTTGAACTGGAGAAATCTGAAGAATACATCTCTTGCTTCTGATGAAAAAACACTGAATACTCGAGCTAGGCTGGTGTGACTGATGCTATACAGCAGAGAAGTCGGTACCATTGCGCTCTGAAGAAATCTGAAGAATGCTTCTCTTGCCTGGGGAATTCCTTCATTACAGTGTTCAAAATTACGTAGACTGAAGTTCCCCGTGATTTTTATTGTACGTAGTACTAGAAAGGACGTTTCTATGGTGACTGTAGCTGGAAGGTAACAGAAGGAACATTCAAACAAAAGACACGGATAAAAATACCTGTAAGTAGTACATACATAATTCCTCAATATTGTCGATCTGCCCCTAGTGGGAGGAAACTAGTAAAATGGCTGCCTTTATATTACGCGTCGTAACTGCCCTATCATCAACACTAAATTGAGTCAGCTAGGGAGCGTTTCCAGCAGATTTCTAAATGTATATCCGTGCTTGATCAGTAGGTAACACTTCTACACTGAATATATCCACATATAAGGTTGAAAATCCATCATAATGCACACTTTTCCTTAAAAAATCTGGAGATGTTGAAAATACGTCTGCATAGTACACGCGCCAAACGAAAAAGATGCTATGATGTCAGGTTGTCTAGACAGGAAGGAAGTACGAGGCGCCATCTGGGGAGTGCACAGTACTATGGACCGGCCAGCCAGTGGAAACACAGGATGTCTTTTTCTGGTGTTTGGCAGGCCGGTCTGCGCCGACCGGATTAGCAATTGTCCATTGGATAGGAAGTACTAACGCAATAAAATGTACTTTTATAGTATAAAAAGCATGAATATAAATACTAACTAATGGACAACATGTTTCACCATTTATATTGTAATTGTTTTTCCTCTCAACATAACAATGATACTTTGTAAATAAGATCAGATTTCTCTGCAAATATTAAAATTTTCCCATAACTATATTAATCTATAGTCCACCACTAAACTTGAACAGGCAGCCACATTAATTTTGAGTAAATATAGCATCAGATAATTCCAAACCCCACAGCCCAGGGAAAGAGTTTAAAACATAATGAGACAAAGAAGAAGTGAAAAAATACGAAGATCAGGAGACGTTCAGAGTAATGAGTGCTACATGCTGCACACCTACACTTACCTAAACAATATTCCTACCATGTATTAACTTTGTATATCTTACAATTTCTGAGATATAGCTGGGATAAGATTTTAATGGTCAAGGTCACTAGTGTAAGGTCTAATGTCAAATCAAGGTCACATCATAAAGTTGCACACCTGCACCCCCCAAAACTAATGTCTCTGCCAAGTATCAACTTCCTACAACTTACGATTTCCCAGGTATATACTGGACAAGATTTTAAGGGTCAATGTCACTAAGGCAAGGTTAAAGGTCACATCAAGGTCACACCATGATGTTGCGTACATACACCACCCACAAATGTCCCTACCAAGTATAAACCTTCTACACCTTGCAGTTTCCAAGAAATAGTCCGGACAAGATTTTAAAAGTCAATATCAACACACCAAGGTCACACCATTATGTTGCACACCTACACCCCATAACCAGTGCCCCTATCAATTATCCTCTTCCTATACCTTATGGTTTTTGGGATATAACCTGGACAAAATTTTAAAGGTCATGGTTACTACAGCACGGCAAAAGGTCAAATCAAGGTCACACCATGACGCTGCACACCTACACCTCTTAACCAATGTCACTATTAAGTACTCGCTTCCTTATGGTTTCAAAGATATAGCCCGGACAAGATATGAAAGATCAAGGTCACTACAGTTAGGTCAAAGATCAAATTCAGGTCACACTATGACAGTACATACCTACACCGCCTAACCAATATCCACACCAAGTATCAAGTTCCTACACCATACAGTTTCTGAGCTATAGTCCGGACAAGAATTTTCCCGCCACCCACACACCCACCCCATCCGGACACTATGCGTGAAAACAATACTTGCACAGCTATGGGGTAAAAATTGTTGTTTTTTTGTGCATAACAACAAAGGCTGAGACCAATGTCATGTTAATGTGAGAAAAATGCTTCATTTAATGTGATTTTTGCAGAGTTCCTTAATTTGTTAGTTGAGTAAACATACTTTAAGGACTGGTTTTTTCCAATAAAAATTCAGGGATTTTCAATGAAGAAAAATATTTGTCAGTTGACAAGAGAATTTACCTTTCAGACATGTAAAGTGACACACCAAACTACAAGGGACTCTATTGTGAGAACCAATAATCCAAAAATTATTGAGCAGGTTATAAATAGCTTTGACTCAATATTAAACATTGCATGTGTTATTCCAGATACTGGCTTAACAAAAATCTAATAAGGAGTGCTTATTACACTATAATATACTTCCTAACAGAAATCTTTTATATCCTTAGTAACGACCAGCCAGGAGCCACAAAAGTGACACCATAAATTCACACTTTAATTAAATGTATTTATGCTAAACAAATGATTGTAGACCCTATGAGGAGAGGCCGTGCATCCCATATAGTGTCATGTGCTGGATTTGTATTTAAGACCACATCTTTTACAGGTGATATCTAAGCGATTAAATGGCTGTCACCTTTGTATGGGTTCAACTCCCACAAATGGCTATGCAGTGGGTCAGTCCTATATGATCCTGGTTGCAGAACTGGACATAAACCCCAACTTTATGCAAGTGATTAAATACCAAACTTATGAATAAATTATTGGCCTCACAAACATTTAATTTATCCACAAAGGTTTGGCGTCCTCAATGTGGATATGCCCGATATCGATAGGTTGACTCTGCTGTTTCCACACACTCACAATATCATAGGCCAATATAGTAATTGTAGCAAATACCTTATTTTGCAATTATTACAATTGTTAATTACTTCCTTAGTTTCTATAAGAGCTAACATGATATACCAAAGTTATTGGTCAATTATTAATCCACACCCTCCTCCCGTCTCCCGTCCATTTGTTTTTGAATGACGAACCGTGCACACAACTTAAAAGCTGTACACCACATCAAGCTCATGCGAGGAGGGTTCAAGCCAATGCTCAGTCCTTCTCAATGACGGTATGCGTGAAAATACAAATCAAGACTGTTTAGCATATGCTGTTATAGCAACGATGCATGCTTGGTTTTGATATTGTGATGTCATTTTCAATGTAATTTTATGTCATTTTAGGTTTGGTTCACGTTGGTTTTAACATATTTTGCGGTGTTGTATAGTGCAAAATGTGACACACATGTAACATTTTAAATTGACTAAGTTATTTGTAAAAATAGCTAGGCACAGTGAATTGTAAACCAGAGAATTTACAATCTTGAACTAAGACACTGAAGATATTTTTTGCAGTTATTTTACACCCATGACATCATACGTGATTTTTGCTTAGTATTTGCCCGTAAAATAACTCAGACAGTAGAAATAATTAAAGTAAGCCAGAGGCGGTATTCACAAAAGGGATTACTGGCCTTGAGCACTCCTCGACTCTCCCTATGATAATGATTTTGTTTAATTAGCGCACCGAGTTCCCCTTTGTGGGGAAGATAATGCACCTGCAAAGCATTAGATTAGATTAGATTAGATCAAGCTCAACTTGAGCTGATTTTGGAACTAAAAAGGTTGAGCTAAAAATGGATCAGGATCAAGTTTATATTTGCAAAGAAGTTGAGCTGATTTTTGGCTCAACTTTTGGCTTAACTTTGATCCATCCATGTTGATGCATGAAGATTTGGATCAAAGTTTACAGCTTTATAATTACCTAAAACAGCAAACATATGAAAATAAATCATTGCTGAATAATATTCAATCCTTTATATTGTTAATAGGTCTGTAATACTTGTTCCCTGTCTTAAGTATGCTTATATTTATGTATAAAATCGGTTGAATTTTGTTGTTTAATCTGGATCAAAAGTGGGTGAAGCCTAAATTTTGGGATTAAATAGGAAATTCTTCTGCACAAAATAATGAACCAAATTTATATAAATGTATATTTTGTGGAAATTCAAGTATAACAAGCATTCTGATGCATGCATTTATCTCCCGCCGTATAAATTAGATGTACTAAAGATAGTGGAATATAAATTTTCTTGTGAGATGGAGGCACATGTAGAAGTGACAACAAGTTTAATGTTTGATTGCAATACTTCTAAAGACAAAAGGCATTTACTCATTTTAGTAGCTATTACTCTGCAATCCAAAGAGCTACAGTTCTGCAACTTTATTATGCATTTGATCAACCCAAAGTAGGTAAGGACGTATCTAGAAGAAATTGCCTATCTGTAACACTTTTACAGATAAAAGGTATGTACTTATTTTAGTGGCTATTACTCTGCTATCCAAAGAGCTACAGTTCTGCAACTTCACTATGTGGTAGATCACCCAAAAGTACGTGAATGACTTATTTAGAAGAAATTGCCTACCTGTAATACTTTTAGAGATAAAAGACATTTATTCATTTTAGTAGCTATTACTCAGCTATCCAAAGAGCTACAGTTCTGCAACTTCACTATGTGGTAGATCACACAAGAGTAGGTGAATGACTTATTTAGAAGAAATTGCCTACCTGTAATATTTTTAGAGATAAAAGACAATTACTCATTTTAGTAGCTATTACTCAGCTATCCAAAGAGCTACAGTTCTGCAACTTCACTATGTGGTAGATCACACAAAAGTAGGTGAATGACTTATTTAGAAGAAATTGCCTACCTGTAATACTTTTAGAGATAAAAGACACTCATTTTAGTAGCTATTACTCAGCTATCAAAAGAGCTACAGTTCTGCAACTTCACTATGTGGTAGATCACCCAAAAGTAGGTGAATGACTTATTTAGAAGAAATTGCCTACCTGTAATACTTTTAGAGATAAAAGACATTTACTCATTTTAGTAGCTATTACTCAGCTATCCAAAGAGCTACAGTTCTGCAACTTCACTATGTGGTAGATCACCCAAAAGTGGGTGAATGACTTATTTAGAAGAAATTGCCTATGTGTAATATTTTTAGAGATAAAAGACATTTACTCATTTTGGTAGCTATTACTCAGCTATCCAAAGAGCTACAGTTCTGCAACTTCACTATGTGGTAGATCACCCAAAAGCAGGTGAATGACTTATTTAGAAGAAATTGCCTATCTGTAATACTTTTAGAGATAAAAGACATTTACTCATTTTAGTAGCTATTACTCACCTATCCAAAGAGCTACAGTTCTGCAACTTCTGTATGTGGTAGATCACCCAAAAGTAGGTGAATGACTTATTTAGAAGAAATTGCCTATCTGTAAAACTTTAAAAGATAAAAGACATTTACTCATTTTAGTAGCTATTACTCACCTATCCAAAGAGCTACAGTTCTGCAACTTCACTATGTGGTAGATCACACAAAAGTAGGTGATGACTTATTTAGAAGAAATTGCCTATGTGTAATATTTTTAGAGATAAAAGACATTTACTCATTTTGGTAGCTATTACTCAGCTATCCAAAGAGCTACAGTTCTGCAACTTCACTATGTGGTAGATCACCCAAAAGTAGGTGAATGACTTATTTAGAAGAAATTGCCTACCTATAATACTTTTAGAGATAAAAGACATTTACTCATTTTAGTAGCTATTGCTCAGCTATCTACTCACTTAGCTATTGACCTACACCTGCAAAAGCAACAAAAATATAAAGGACACAGGAAAGAAAGCTTTTGAAAAACTAGATGAATAACAAATGAAAAGATTTGCCTAACTTTGGTACTTTTGACGGTATTTGACATTTATTTCCATCATAATTTTGCTACAAATAAGAAAATAGCTATTGCTCACTTATGACATGCAATGGAACCCCAAACAATGTGCCATCTTATAGTTAAGGAAAAAGTAGCTGAACAAATTATTTTAGGAAAATCCTGTAACTGCAGTAGTTTTTGAGTTACAATGGATTTACTCAACAGTCACAATTTCAAAGTAGCTATTACTCAGCTGTCCATTGTGCAACAGGTTTGCAGCTTTACTATCTGATAGCTCATCAAAAACTAGATGAATAACATATTTGAAAATATTTCCCTAACTTGAATACTTTTGAAAATATTTGAAATTTACTTGTGTCGTTATTTTGCTTCAAATAAGGAAATAGCTATTACTCACTTATGGCATGCAATAGAATCCCAAACTGTATGCCATCTTATAGTTAACAAAGTAGCTGAATAACATATTTTAGGAAAATACTCTAACTGCAATAGTTTTGGAGTAACAATGGATTTACTCAACAGTCACAATTTCAAAGTAGCTATTACTCAGCTATCCAATGTGCAACAGGTCTGAAACTTTACTATTTGATAGCTTACCAAAAACTAGATGAATAACATATTTGAAAAGAATTCCCTAATTTTAATACTTTTGAAGATATTTGAAATTTACTCGTGTCGTTATTTTGCTTCAAATAAGGAAATAGCTATTACTCACTTATGGCATGCAATAGAATCCCAAACTGTATGCCATCTTATAGTTAAGGACAAAGTAGCTGAATAACATATTTTAGGAAAATACTCTAACTGCACTAGTTTTGGAGTTACAATGGATTTACTCAACAGTCACAATTTCAAAGTAGCTATTACTCAGCTATGCAATGTGCAACAGGTCTGAAACTTTATTATGTGATAGCTTACCAAAAACTAGATGAATAACATATTTGAAAAGAATTCCCTAACTTTAATACTTTTGAAGATATTTGACATTTACTGATGTCATTATGTTGCTACAAATAAGAAAATAGCTATTACTCACTTATGGCATGCAATAGAACCCCAAACTATATGCCATCTTATAATTAAGGACAAAGTAGCTGAACAACATATTTTAGGAAAATACTCTAACTGCAATAGTTTTGGAGTTACAATGGATTTACTCAACTGTAGAATTTCAAAGTGGCTATTACTCAGCTATCCAATGTGCAACAGGTCTGCAACTTTACTATCTGATAGCTTATCAAAAAGTAGATGAATAACATATTTGAAAAGAATTCCCTAACTTGAATACTTTTGAAGATATTTGACATTTACTTATGTCATAATTTTGCTACAAATACAAAAATAGCTATTACTCACTTATGGCATGCAATAGAACCCCAAACTATATGCCATCTTATAGTTAAGGACAAAGTAGCTGAACAACATATTTTAGGAAAATACTCTAACTGCACTAGTTTGGGAGTTACAATGGATTTACTCAACAGTCACAATTTCAAAGTAGCTATTACTCAGCTATCCAATGTGCAACAGATCTGAAACTTTACTATGTGATAGCTTATCAAAAAGTAGATGAACAACATATTTGAAAAGAATTCCCTAAATTTAATACTTTTGAAGATATTTGACATTTACTCTTGTCATTATTTTGCTACAAATAAGAAAATAGCTATTACTCACTTATGGCATGCAATGGGACCCCAAACTATGTACCATCTTATAGCTAAGGACAAAGTAGCTGAACAACATATTTGAAGAAAAAGTTGTAACTGCAATAGTTTTTGAGTTATGAGCCCTTTACTCCAAGCAGCTAAGATTGCTATTACTCACTTATCTTTAGGCCTAAGTCCATAAAACCAAAAACATTTTCGAGGGCGTGAAAATTCATTGGGACAATTAATTTACAAAAAATCTGTAGCTGTAGTAGTTTTGGAGAAATCTGTGTGACTAACTAACGCACACACACACAGGCATCATTTCATAATCTCCCTCCCGGGCTAAAGCCCGGTGGGAGATAAAAAGGATGTTTAGAATATGCCAACGTATTCAGCTTATGCGTTGCTATGTAAGAATTTTCCAAAATATTTGACTCAGCTGATCCTTCCTTTGTGAATACAGACTTGAGCCAAAGATCAGCTGAGCCATTTTCCTTGATCCCGATCTGATCTTGAGCTGATTTTTTGCTTAGCTTGATCCATGTTAGTGAATACAGGCCCAGGCCCTTGTTCATCTCACAGGTCATCTTGAACTGGATATAAAGCACAGGGCTCAGAGCGAAGTGACTGAATGACAAAGTTCCAAACCACGTAGCCACTGAGGTGTTACTTGTTATGGCAGGAACACAGAGAAACAATAATATTGCTCAAGGTGAATCATCCAAAAGTACAGATTGTCAGAAAATCAGACACTGTGTTGAAATAATTTCAATGAGAGAACTGATGTTTACTCCACTCCCAAGGACAAATACAATCATGTTATAATGACAGGAATGAGGGTATCAAGTCCATTGCCTGTAAACATGGTATGGGATATTGGGAATTATTTGGTAATCATTATTCAGAATAAAAATAACACGTTAAAAGTAAATTAATCAGATACGTTTAAAAGTACTCAGTTCATCAAAAAGATTCACACTGAAAGTTTATTATTTAAATATGATTTGTATTGCCAAATTCATTGCTTTGAAATGTCAAGTTTGCTGAGACAATAATTAAGGTAAAACAGCAAATCCCCTGAAAAAAGAAGCTTGAAATTCCTAACAGTATGTGAAATTTACCAATGAAGAAACGTCCTTCTGTTTACCTTGACTCGTGGGAATTTCAGAAAAATGTACCAGGGCTTCTGATTTCGCCTGATGCAATATTGGAACAAATTCTGATTATTTTTTCTCCCTTTCAATGGGTGCCTTGAAGTTGTGAACTCCACAAACTGTGGCAATTTTTATATTAATCTTACTATAAAATTTCTGAATTGATAAAGCCTTACCTTGAACCATGTCCCATATTTCTTTAGCATCCTGTCCACACACATAAAATTACACTAAGCCCACAATGAAAATAATGAAGTGGAAAGGTAAGCAAGGGAATGACATGTTTTCCTTCCAAGACTCGTGACCATGTACCGTCAGTTTATTTATTTATTAATTTGGGTTGTTATGTCACTTTCAACACTGTACGGGTCATATCATGACGGGTAGTTGGAAGGGCAGAGGAAACCAGTACATACAGTTGGTCAAGGTTCTGTACTGTAAACTGCCAACCAACGGTAAGCAACTTCCAGCTTTCCCACTTGAGTTAGGGCCGGGCCATGTACCGTCAATATCATACACTTAATAGATTGGTCAACAAACACAATTACTGTGACCCTGAGGATCTGCAACAGCTATTTTTCACTCTTTCTTTTAAAATTGGTAAGTTAATATTATACAATTAAGTTCTGCATATGGCAATATTCACTATTTTGACATAATTATTTTTTAATAATGAATCACCATAAACTATAGAACTCCAGTACAAATTACAAAACTTCCTTATTTCTGCACTGATTTTGAACATTTTTTCACCATTTTGTTCAGTATAAAAAGGGCCACAAACACAATTTTCTTGAGGTCTAGATTTATAAAACAAAATTGACTTTGTATGTTTATTTCTATAATTTGCTGAAGGGAGCTTTGTGTATGCAGTTTAATAATTAATGAGAAAAATGTACATGGAAAACACAAAGTCATATAATGTGGCTACAGATCGAAAATTTGTTAGACAAAAAAGTATAAAACCTACTTACTTTGACTGTTTTAAGTATTTTGAATCTTTTAGGTATTTTGAACAGATATGTAAATAATGTAATACGTGTGAGAGAAAAATAATAATGTCATTGTAATAGATTTGAAAATAACCAATTACATTTTATAACATTTTGGCAAACAGAAAGATAAATATGCAGGAACTGTTTAATGTTCGTTGCCAGGTTGAAATAAAGTGTACAATGGCCCTTTATACTAGGTCATTGCCTGGAATTCTGAAATAATGACAGGTTAAATTTTATTAAGTATGTCCAAGAATTAAATACAAACCATTTTGTCAATGTGTCACTTAATCTACAAACTTTATTAGTATCAGTAGGATTACTATATCTCTTACAGGTTTCTCAATGGGGGAATCCTAATAACATTTTTAACAATGACATAAAAATGGATCAACAATATTCAAGGTCTTACAGAACATACAGTAGAACCTCTATTATCCAACCTTCTATTATCCGAATTTTCAGTTATCCAACCTCAAAACCACTCTCCCAACTCCATTTAAGCCTGTTATTTTAGCCCTTCTATTATCTGACCATTCTATTATCCGACCTAATTGTTACTTCCCCAAGAGGGTCGGATAATAGAGGTTCTGCTGTACTAATTGTAACGAATGAATGTTTGTGAATGAAGATATTTGTATAAGTGCAGTCGTATCTTCTTCAGCAAAGTTAATGTTAGTACACAAATGAATAATCCCTTCTTGTGTTTTTTATTGAGATGTCAAGCTGCAATTTATAGAACTCAATGACCTTTACGCTGTTTGAAGGTAGATTCTGTTGACTATCCTATAACCAAGGTTATTTCTTTATTTAGAAACTCTGTACCTAAAGTAATGTCCTAGATTAGTGCACTAAAATCTTCATGTAAGCCCACCTTAAGACAAGAACATTCTTTTATTCAATTTTTCGATATCTGTAGTTATTTGCCTGTGCCTTACACTTAAAGGTGAAAACTGGTGTTTTACATTCTTTTCAATGGCAAAGGTCATATGAGGACAGTACTCCTTGGGTCTCACTACATAAACATACACATGCCCAAAACAGCAATTTGTTACACACACATAGCAGTGATTGTTTAAATCAAGTTATAGTTTACATCTATTTTCATGTGTCTAAATCTATTATTTTGGTACATTACACAAGATTGCAGTTATTTGTAATAATAGTATCTGAACAAACCCCTTAAAGCGAACCTCTAAGTAAGGGGTGTATAAAGAGGGTATAACCTTGTACAAACATGTTTATGTGTGCTGGATGGATGGTGGGCAACGCACATATGAAATAGAATTCCTGATAATTGTGCCTTACGGTAGATTCTGGTCTTTTGGGGTCCCAAATCCACACAATTAAACACTAATAAACACCTAATTTTGCCTACTGAATGGTTTTTCTGGGAGAAGTGTCTAAAAACTGGAGTAAACGTTTTTGACTGGATGTTCTGGACACTGCTGTAGACTATTCATACAACCACTGTCTTACAACTCTTATTTGTTTCTCAAATATATTGGAGAGGGCCACAACTGAAGTGATTGGTATGTGATATAAGTTACATTACTCAATTCACATGTGATTTTAAAACTTATATGCTATACTTTGACACTGGAATGTTTTCTTGATGTCTCGGCTAGTTATCTGTTCTAGTTCAGTTTGGGTGGTACATCTTCATAGTTTACTGAAGACTGGGATGTAATTATATATAGGCATCTATCACCCGCCTGGTTGTTGCAGTGAGATGCAACCCACTACCACAAAGGTGATAGCAAAGTGACTAAATACCACACTTGCTAATCTGTGACTTGGCCACAGAGTGCATTCCTGGCCAGACCAAAGCAGAACTAGACCTTAGCGCATTGGAGAACCGATGCAAATTGTATCCTTTGGAAAGACAACTCACCAAAGCCAGTGAACCATTGTTTGACATTGAAGGAAGGGTCCAAGGCTAAATCTGACCACACCAGAAGATTCCCAGCCCATGATTTCCTATAGGGTTGTTTCACATTCCAAAATTCTATGAGAAACTAGATTGCGCCGACTCGACACCAACATATCCCCAGACAGGCTATCTCTCACACCACAAGCATTCACTGGGTATTTTTTCTAATTGCCATTTTGTGTGATTCACAATTATAATAAACTTTTTTCTTTTTTTTTCAATTTTTTTTTATCAATTTTAAAGAAAGTTCTCTGTGTTAAATGTCTACTAAAAACCTCGGTTTTTGGCACATGAAAAAGAACCTATTAATATATTCCCAGATGAGATTTCAGCTGTATCAGTCATATAGTATTACAGTTATAGGGTTTAAAAGTGGTAAAAGCTTGTAGAGAACAAGTATATCTATTACAGATATCACCTATGAAGAGATTCAAATTTCTACTTATGAGAACCAGCCAGTAGAAAAAGGTAGATAATTTTCAAAAAAATGCCCAGGGCGGCCATCTTGTTTTTTCAGAATGAGGCTAATTTCAGTCTCAGAGCAGCTTACCTCCCAATGAAGATATCCTGTAACTTTGGTGAAGCCAGCTGGTGGAGTTTTTCGCTGAGAGCGTTAACATCACTACACGCAGAAGCAGCAGCGTAGTGAACACTCGACCAAAGTATCAACCAGATGCATCCAGTGGATACAATAATATATTCAGTACAAATGGTTTACAAGACAGAAACAACTCCTACAGTTTGAAGTAATTACATGATTTAGAGCTGTAGCTTTATTAAGAATATGACACATTGCCTGAAAAGCTTTATTTTTATACTTACTAGCATCTAATGTTGTTGTATTTTGACAAATGAGAATCATGCTTTTCAGTTGCAGCATGTCTGTAACAAGTTCTCAGTCCAGAAATTATCAAGTCTTATCTTTATTAACGAAGATATATCGTCTCCATAAAATCATGTACACACGAAATTAAATAAAACTGCTTTTGGAGTTCAAATTTTGTTTCTGTGCTCAACTTAGGGTTTTTCACAGCAGTGCCGCTTCCAGTCGAACCACCTACGCAGAGGTCACAGTTTCGCCGGAGAGGTTTATCAGTTGCTTGTATGGGGTGTATCTGTGTATAAATGCAAACTACCATAAGGAGGTGTGATTGTGAACAAGGAAATTGGTTTGTTTTCCTTGGGCTTTTGGCTGGGGGGGGGGGGGGGGGGGGGGCAGAGTCCAAGGCAATCTTGGGATTGCCTGTCCACATAGCCTAAAGTGGGCCTGCCTGGGTGGTCATGGTGTATGATCACTGAGCAAATAACAAGCAAATAGAAGGGGAGCCAATGGTCCTGAGGGGTTGTATAAGGTTACCTTAGGAACCAGCTCCTGAAGGGGAATCAGGATGTGTCTTCAATCGTAAATGTGGGAAGTGTAATTACAGTGACAATGGATGCTGACAGTGAGGATTTCTGTACTGAGTAGTCACACCTAATGTTTTTGGTTGTAAGTCATTTGCAGTTTATCTTTGTGGTTCTAGAAATTGTATTTCTGGTGCTATAAATTAACTTTGTGGTGTTTTAAATACTCTTGCACTCAGCTTTTTGTCAAAATGGATTCTATTAATCTGTGAGAAGATCAGTCATATAAGTCCGCCAACCACTGCACAAGACTTATCAGGTCTTGGTGTTGTTCTTATCTTTATGAAAAGTGATAGTTGAGAGCAGATCACAAGACCTACCATACAGGTTGGATGACAAATCTTTCCACTCAGGACAAACCTCATCCTTTTTCCATTTCCCCCTTTTTCACTAGGATCTGTAAGATTGATCACAGTGAGCCTCCCAAGTTATGAATCAGCTAGTTATTACAATAACATCATGAAAGTGAAACAGCAGTTTAAAATCTATGAAGATAAGGTGATATGGAAGAAAGGAGTTAAAACATATGGCAAGAAAAACAGATGTCCAAATGACATTTAAACTAAGTGATGAAAATGGTCTGTTATAGCTTAGGATTTAATTGATTCAGATACACAGATAAGATTCCGTATCAACATTTCCCATTTCATTACCACAGGTTGACATCAAACTTCAAATGAAATCAATTTTGACAGATATATTTGACAAAATATGAAATTTCATCATAAAACAACTGTACAAAACAAATAATAACTAGAGGATCGCTCGCAAAAAAAAAAGATAATGTTTTTTGCATAGCAAAAACAAAGCGTCCCGAAAAGGATATAAAGGTGAGTGCTAAAGTATTAAGAAAATGCTTCGTTTCTAGCCTTATACTGTTGTGGCAACCAAAGTCAGCGCAGTCTGCTCTATCTAGCACGGTTTTCAAGATATAAGCATTTTTGTGTTTTGCAAAAAATTAAAAAATTAAAAATGTCCGCTATATTTGGCGAGACAAAAATATTTTGAAAATTGGCATGGCTACTCTGCAGAGATACCCAGCAGGTCCAAAATTTTGTTGAGTTCGCTCTATATAGCACGGTTTTCGAGATATAAGCATTTTTGTGTTTTGCAAAAACTTTGAAAATTCAAAATGGCCACCATTTTTGGGGAGACAAAAATTTTTGTCAAGACCACTGCCGTGGTGTGTATCTCCCGCCGAGCATTAAAGCAGAAGAAATAGCTTTTCCGAGATATTCACAATTTTTCATTTTCGTGTGTGAAAGGTCTTCCAAAAGTAGGTGAATGAGTTATTTGAGAAAAATTGGCTATCTGCAATACTATTAAGAGATAATTCACATTTACTCATTTTGAGTAGGTGAATAATTATCTATGGGTCTGAAACTTCACCAAGTGAAAGCTCTCCCAAAAGTAGGTGAATGAGTTATTTGAGAAAAATTGGCTATCTGCAATACTTTTAGAGATAATTCGCATTTACTCATTTTGAGTAGGTGAGTAATTAGCTATGGGTCTGAAACTTCACCAAGT
Organism: Sabellastarte sp. h YS-2021; assembly: GCA_964017235.1. Classification (NCBI taxonomy): domain Eukaryota; kingdom Metazoa; phylum Annelida; class Polychaeta; order Sabellida; family Sabellidae; genus Sabellastarte; species Sabellastarte sp. h YS-2021. The sequence continues at coordinate 36,500,060 of OZ024933.1, forward strand.
GAAAGCTCTCCCAAAAGTAGGTGAATGATTAATTTGAGAAAAATTGGCTATCTGCAATACTTTTAGAGATAATTCGCATTTACTCATTTTGAGTAGGTGAGTAATTAGCTATGGGTGTGAAACTTCACAGAGTGAAAGCTCTCCCAAAAGTAGGTGAATGAGTTATTTGAGAAAAATTGGCTATCTGCAATACTTTTAGAGATAATTCGCATTTACTCATTTTGAGTAGGTGAGTAATTAGCTATGGGTCTGAAACTTCACAGAGTGAAAGCTCTCCCAAAAGTAGGTGAATGAGTTATTTGAGAAAAATTGGCTATCTGCAATACTTTTAGAGATAATTCGCATTTACTCATTTTGAGTAGGTGAGTAATTAGCTATGGGTCTGAAACTTCACCAAGTGAAAGCTCTCCCAAAAGTAGGTGAATGATTAATTTGACAAAAATTGGCTATCTGCAATACTTTTAGAGATAATTCGCATTTACTCATTTTGAGTAGGTGAGTAATTAGCTATGGGTCTGAAACTTCACCGAGTGAAAGCTCTCCCAAAAGTAGGTGAATGAGTTATTTGAGAAAAATTGGCTATCTGCAATACTTTTAGAGATAATTCGCATTTACTCATTTTGAGTAGGTGAGTAATTAGCTATGGGTCTGAAACTTCACCAAGTGAAAGCTCTCCCAAAAGTAGGTGAATGAGTTATTTGAGAAAAATTGGCTATCTGCAATACTTTTAGAGATAATTCGCATTTACTCATTTTGAGTAGGTGAGTAATTAGCTATGGGTCTGAAACTTCACCATGTGAAAGCTCTCCCACAAGTAGATGAATGAGTTATTTGATAAAAATTGGGTATCCGCAATACTTTTACAGATAATTAGCATTTACTCATTTTGAGTAGGTAAATAATTAGCTATGGGTCTGAAACTTCACCATGTGAAAGCTCTCCCAAAAGTAGGTGAATGAGTTATTTGAGAAAAATTGGCTATCTGCAATACTTTTAGAGATAATTCGCATTTACTCATTTTGAGTAGGTGAGTAATTGGCTATGGGTCTGAAACTTCACCACGTGAAAGCTCTTCCAAAAGTAGGTGAATAAGTTATTTGAGAAAAATTGGCTATCTGCAATACTTTTAAGAGATAATTCGCATTTACTCATTTTGAGTAGGTGAGTAATCATCTACGGGTCTGAAACTTCACCATGTGAAAGCTCTCCCAAAAGTACATGAATGAGTTATTTGATAAAAATTGGGTATCCGCAATAGTTTTTGAGATAATTAGCATTTACTCATTTTGAGTAGGTGAGTAATTAGCTACGGGTCTGAAACTTCACCAAGTGAAAGCTCTTCCAAAAGTAGGTGAATGAGTTATTTGAGAAAAATTGGCCATCTGCAATACTTTTAGAGGTAATTCGCATTTACTCTTTTTGAGTAGGTGAGCAATTAGCTATGGGTCTGAAACTTCACCAAGTGAAAGCTCTTTGGGATAGCTGCTCTGCAGAGATACCCTGAAGATAAAAAATTTCGTCGAAATCGCTCTATGTAGCACGGTTTTCAAAATATTAGCATTTTTGTGTTTTGCAATTTTTGCGCAAAAATTCGAAAATTCAAAATGGCCGCCATTTTTGGCAAGACAAAATTTTTTTGAAAATTGGCATGGCTACTCTGCAGAGATACCCTGTGGGTCAAAAATTTCGTCGAAATCGCTCTATCTAGCACGGTTTTCGAGATATAAGCATTTTTGTGTTTTGCAATTTTGCGAAAAATTCGAAAATTCAAAATGGCTGCCATTTTTTGCTAAGAAATTTTTTGTTTGAAAATTGGCATGGCTACTCTGCAGAGATACCCTGCGGGTCAAAAATTTCGTCGAAATCGCTCTATCTAGCAGAGTTTTTGAGATATAAGCATTTTTATGTTTTGCAATTTTTGCGAAAAATTCGAAAATTCAAAATGGCTGCCATTTTTGGCGAGACAAAATATTTTGAAAATTGGCATGGCTACTCTGCAGATATACCCTTTGGGTCAAAAATTTCGTCGAAATCGCTCTATCTAGCAGGGTTTTCGAGATATAAGCATTTTTATGTTTTGCAATTTTTGCGAAAAATTCGAAAATTCAAAATGGCCGCCATTTTTGGCGAGACAAAAATTTTTTCAAAATTGGGATAACTACTCTGCAGAGATACCCTGCGGGTCAAAAATTTCGTCGAAATCGCTCTATCTAGCACGGTTTTCGAGATATAAGCATTTTTGTGTTTTGCAATTTTTGCGAAAATTTCGAAAATTCAAAATGGCCGCCATTTTTGGCGAGATAAAAATTTTTTGAAAATTGGGAAAAGTACTCCGCAGAGATATCCTGCGGGTGAAAAATTTTGTCGAAATTGCTCTATCTAGCACGGTTTTTGAGATATAAGCATTTTTGTGTTTTGCAATTTTTGCGAAAATTTCGAAAATTCAAAATGGCCGCCATTTTGGGCGAGACAAAAATTTTTTCAAAATTGGGATAACTACTCTGCAGAGATACCCTGTGGGTCAAAAATTTCGTCGAAATCGCTCTATCTAGCACGGTTTTCGAGATATAAGCATTTTTGTGTTTTGCAATTTTTGCGAAAATTTCAAAAATTCAAAATGGCCGCCATTTTGGGCGAGACAAAAATTTTTTGAAAATTGGGAAAACTACTCCACAGAGATACCCTGTGGGTCAAAAATTTCGTCGAAATCGCTCTATCTAGCACGGTTTTCGAGATATAAGCATTTTTGTGTTTTCCTTATTTGGAAAATTCGTAATGATTAATTAATCATTAATTACTCGGCCATTTCTTGACCAATCAATGCCAAAATCTAATGATTTCCAGATTTTAATAGAATGAATGTATTTGCCAAGTTTCAGGTGAATTGATAAAATTCCTTTCAAGTTATCATCCGGACAAGCTTCCCCATCGAAAAAAGACATTTTTGGTCATGTGACCTCTCTGATTGGTTGAAATGTCACTGCAGCATATTCAAAAAAATTCCCCAAGGCTACTGCCTAAACCTGCCAAATTTGAAAAGAATCCGCCTAACGGTTACAGAGTTATAAGGAAAACAAAATGCGGAGCCGGCGGAGCCTGAAGCTCTCCCATACACAAACAAGCGTCCCTTGCGGGACGCTTAATAATAATAATAGTAGGATTTATATAGTGCAAAATTGATACAAATCCTCTAATGCGCTTAGGTCCAAGAAGGGAGAGTCCAGGGACAGGCATGGGTCGGCATCTAAAAAGCGCCCGCCAGGGTATAACTATGTGTCTTTAGCTGGCTTCTGAAACGATCTATTGTTTGCTCAGATCTGACAGTTTGTGACAGCTTGTTCCATTCAGCTGGTGCAGCTACTGCAAAGCCTCGCCTGCCTATGTGCTTCTTAGGGCAGGTTGAGGAGTCAGATAGCCTGTTGCCGCGAGTGAGACTGCTCGATCTTATTAAAGCTGAGAGATATGGGGGCTGTGACATATTGATAGCCTTGAATACCAGAAGATTATACTTAAAAAGGATACGATGTTGAATTGGAAGCCAGTGGAGTTTTTTCAAAAAGGGTGTAACATGACTCATTTTGTCAAGTCTGAAGATGATGCGGCAAAGAGCATTCTGGACTCTCTGTAGTTTAGCTATGTTGGACTTGCTTACCCCATAAAGTAAAGAGTTACAGTAGTCCAGACGACTACTGACCATAGCATTAGCCAGAAGTATTGCAGTTTCATCACTAAGGAATTTGCAAATTCGTCGCAAATCGCGAAGATGATAGTAACATGCTCGGCAAATCTTGGCAACATGATTGTCAAAGGCGTTGTCTGAGTCAAAGATAACACCCAGATTCTTTACCTCCACCGACGGAGAGATATTGTTTTGGAGGAGTGGGACAGGGAAATTTGGTGCAAGCGACTCTCTGATGGCTTTTTGACCTATAATGATAAATTCGGTTTTTTCTGGGTTTAGTTTTAGCTTAACACCAACCATCCACTCCTGTACTGACTTGAGACACTCGGTCAGCTCTTCTATGCTAGAATCAAAGTTTCTGGTGTCAACTGCTAAGTAGATCTGGGTGTCATCAGCATATAGGTGATGAGTAACATTGAATTTAGAAATAACTTGACTGAAATACTGAAAATCTGACCTACATAGGCTTTTAAAAATCTGTAAATAAGGATTTTGTGTTGAAGATGAGCTAAGTTAAACACCAAGCAGTCCAGTGGTTCTAGTTCAAGAAAATCTACTGTAAATACCACATCATGAGAATTCTACTTGTACTTTTATAGTGCTTAATATCTACCTTAAAGACAGACTTAAGATGCGCCATGCAGAAAAGCAGCCTCAGCCATAATCCATTGACCAGACACAGAGCCAGGGTTGACGCCATGGAGAAACACCAACAAAAACAAAAACAACTGGGGTGGGCAAGCTTTTGCAAAGAGATAAGTTTCAACTTCTTTCTGAATGAAGAGAGAAAGGGAATCTGAGAAAAGTATCTGAATATACATTGTCAGGCAGATCATTCCAAATCATTGGAGCATTATATGCAAAGCTGAGACCAAAATGCTGAATACACTTCTAGTTATATACTGATGAGGCAAAGTGTGAGACCCCTAAGGCACCACACAACCCACTTGATTTCTGTAACTATTATACACACCGTGCCTAGGACTGTCAGTTTAGAAAAGGTTTAGGTTTAGAAAAGGTTCAAAATATTCAGGATAACCACATTGTAGGAACGTGTACACCAGTAAGGCAGTCTTAAACACAGAGCACTGTTCAAGAGGCAACCAAATTGGAGAGCCTTTCTTACAAACATCAAAGTTAGGGTTTTTATGTCCCATTTAACAGCCAGGACCATACTGGGAAAGTTATCTGCATTGCCACTTGTGGGACTCGAACTCGAGTCTTTCTTACTGAGAATCAGTACCAGTACAACCCAGCACTATTTCTACAGAAACTAACCCTATAACCTGGAATTCCTTGTAAGGTGGAAAAATATATCTGGTCCCTTGAATTTTGAGATGACACTGGGTTGGAATAGAATAGAATGGAATAAAATAGATTTATTTATTTGGGGTTTTACGTCAATTTCAACACTGTACAGGTCATATCATGACAGGTAGTTTTGTAGGCAGAAGAAACCAGTACATACAGTTGGTCGAGATTCTGTACAATAAACTGCCGACCATCGGTAAGCAACTACCAACTTTCCCACATAAGGTCTGGAGTTTGAACCGCCAACCTCAGAGGTGGGAGGCGAGAGTGTTACCACTGTGCCACCGTGGCCCCTCAAAATTATCATAACATACAAAAGGGTATTGTCTATACCAAGCCTTTGTTTACATTTTGGAAAGCTGTTTTGGTACAAATTTAAGTCTTATGCAAGGCTAAAGCACACACAAACACACACAATCTGGAAGTTATTATTAGTGGCAAAGAGTTAGGTAGCCTTGCAGAAGGCTCAAGTTTCTTTGCAGTTAGGGAAAGTTTCCAGTTCAGATAATGGAGTTTCAGTTTCTATAATGTACTCATACATGTACTGACTTTTGTAGCAACATACAGCTAAGGGAAAGTCTCTGTGTGATTAGGTTCTATCTCTTAACATGTATGAGTGATTTATGAATACCAAACATCTGTGTGCATGTTTGAAAAGATATCATGCAAATTTGAGCCATAAGCAAGGCAAAGAGTTAGGTATATATTCCCCATAAGAATTGTATGCACCGTAGCATGTTTATTTTATCCCAAAAAAAGTTCATGAAAATCAGGAAACAAAAACACAAAAAAGATATATATTTTGCTACATAAATATCAAGAAATGGCATAGGTCACCAGTTTATATCTATTTATATGTAAATATGTAGCTTGTTATACTGGCTTTGGTGGAAAAAACATACAGTAATATTGTTAAATCTTACTACCCGTCAACTTTTACCTGTCAACTTTTGTATGTGCTGGTTTCCTCTGCCCTCAAAACTAACATGATATGACCTGTAAAATTTTGAAAGAGACGGAAAACCCCATATAAAGGTAAAGGTCAAGGTCAAGGTCATGAGAAATTTGTACCTAGGAGTTCAAGACATGACATGTATGACTGATTGATTCACTGATTGACTTAATATCATGCATAGTACCAAGTTTCAGTTACATTATGACGGGACTGCCATGGAAGTGATCATCAGATTCACTTTACATGTTTATCTGTGCCCATACCTGACCCAGAATGCAGATGGTCACCCATTCAAGTACTAACCCAGTCCAGTGCTGCTTTACATCAGAGATCTGATGGGAAATGGTTCAGATGGGACATGTATGAGGACATGATGCCAGTTTCCACATTCATGTTTTTTTACACACATTACTGAAGGTATGATGCAGGAGTACATTGTACTATGACTATGACTCCATATATACTACAAACTGACAATATATGCATTATGCCAGAAATATGTGTATGTGAATGTAAAGGCATGGCTCCATATTCAGGGACTGTGGATCTCAATTGGGTTGGTAAAAATGAACCAATAAGTGCTAAAAAGGTGAGAAAATTCAAATGCATCGCGACACTTGGGATCTGTCTGGAAACTATTAAATTTTCATGGGAACCTATGCCAACTTCCCCCAGTTGTAGACACTGCATGACCTATCTGGTTATTTAGCCAACTTCAATCTAATTAGACATATCAGTGATGCCCATATCCCCAAGTTAAAAAGCTTGCAGCCACTTCTTTTCATCTTTGGGGTTAAAGTTTGGGTCAAAAACTCCCCGATCTATATGATTTTAATATGACTGGAAATAACAGCAATACGATCAGTTGTAATGACAATAGGATCTATCTGGATCTATCTGGAGTGCCTCCCGTCCTCTTAGATGTGATCTATTGACATAATGATATGCTGAACTGAAGATCACACCCCTTGGGGTTGAAGCAAAGTTGCCAACTTTTCAAAAAAAATTTCCAGTCTATTGACAAAATTGTGAAGTCTTTTTTACCTGAAACATTTGAAACATTTCAGCGCACTTTTCTTGTTCCACAAAATCGTGTGTATACCCAAAAACAATTGTATTTTAAGAATATATAACTTCTGTTTATATATTGGTACAAAAACCTACATAAATCTGATTTTAAAACCATTTAGACCGGAAAGTGGAATGGACCGGATTCTTGTTCATGAAGGATACATGTTGCATATACTTCCAGACCTTGTCAACATTCCTTATTTTGCTTGCCAACCTATATGAACTTGTATAAACTGCTCCCAATCTCAAACTCAGCAAGGATTGGGGCAAAAGGCAGGAATATGTAAGCATCACTTCATATTTATCTAATCTAATGTGGACTTTTATAACACTTAATCTCCATCAATTGACAGACTTTAAGGCACAACTGAAAGTAAACAGAGTGAATAATTACATAATACAGTACATCTTTAAAACTTTGTAGGACATCAAAAATAGCATCAGAGATGCCTGTACCCACAGTCTGCTGGGGAAATAGTTTTTCACATCATGAGATATAGAAGTAGTGAAACAGTACAAAGATCGGGATACTTTCAGAGCAGTGACAGTTATATGAAGGTCGTAATTATTGTTTAAGTAGAGAAAATAATATCTAAGAGAAAGAAAATGTATGTAAAGATAAAGTATTAAAACAAGACAATCCAACAGCAAGATGACAGCATTAACCAGTAAACTGACAATTATGAAGCAGTAAAATTATTAATTGCAGGATAGCTATCAATGGAAATAGCATAATTATGTAAAAGTACATACAATAATAAGTTGCAGCAATCCATATATCTTTGTTATAAGAGAAACATGTCTCAAATATGGCAGGTGAACGCACTTTGGCAGAGCCAAAGTTAAAGGTCACACCATGATGCACACCTACACGGTACACCCCAACCAATGTCATTTCCAAGAGTCAATCTTCTACACCTTATAGAATGCAAAAAATAGCCCAGACAAGATTTTAAAACTCACAGTCACTACAATAAGGTGAAATCAAGATGACACCATGAAATGTTGCACACTTAAAACCCCCAAACAAAGTCCCTACCAAGTATCAACTTCCTACACCTTACAGCTACCAAGATATAGCTCGGACAAGATATTATAGGTCAAGGTCACTACGGCAAGGTCAAAGGTCAAATCAAGGTCACACCATGGCATTGCACACCTACAACTCTCAACAAATGTTCCTGTCACGTAATAACTTCTTAAACCTTACGGTTTCTCAGATATTGCCTGAATAAGATTTTATAGGTCAAGGTTACTACGGCAAGGTCAAAAGTCAAATCGAGGTCACACCATGATGTTGCACACCTACACCTCGAACCAATATTCCTACCAAGTATCAACTTCCTACTTCGTACGGTTTTTGAGATATAGCCCGGAGAAGATTTTATAGGTCAAGGTCACTACGGCAAGGTCAAGGGTCAAATCAAGGTCAGACCATGATGTTACACACCTACAACCCCCAATGGCCAACCAATGTCCCTACCAAGTATCACATCCTACACCTTACAGTTTCCGAGATATAGCTCACACAAGATTTTATAGATCAAGGTCACTACGGCAAGGTTAAATGTCAAATCAAGGTCACACCATGACATTGCACACCTACACCCTGAACCAATTTTTCTACCATGCATCAACTTCCTTCTCCTTACAGTTTCCGAGATATAGCCCGGACAAGATTTTATAGGTCAAGGTCACTGCAGCAAGGTCAAATCAAGGTCATACAATGGAGGTGCACACCTACTGCCCCTAACCAATGTCCCTACCAAATATCAACTTCCTACACCTTATGGTTTCTGAGATTCTATTCTATTCTGAACTTTATAGCACTTAATCTCTACCAAGGCAGACTCTTATAGGCGCAACACCAGGTACATAATCAATAATCATCATTCCATAGACATAGCCAGGTAGTTTACTGTTATGTTACAGTGTAACATTGAAAGACTAGCTTCTACAGAACTAGTTTATTCTACTAGGTGGAAATGGTGACTGAGTCACAACTCATGTACAAGTGTTTATATATACTGAGACCAGGATGTGTCTCTTAACATAACATCTCCCTTCTTTACTTTTTTTTTTTTTTTGGTATTCTCATTTATAACTGAAACATTTCATTGTTACTTGTGAAACTAATACACACATGTACTCTTAATTTTTTATATGCATAACTCTGAAAATTAACAGTGTCAAGTCTTATACTCCTATCCAAGTTGAACTCTCTGATACTTTGGATTTATGATGTAGCTCAATTAACATATCTTCTGGTTTTTTTTTTGTTTTTTTTTTAGATACATCTATAAATATATAAACATTATCTCAGTTGTATGTTACAGGGATATGTATTTGGCAAATGCACTGAGAGTTTAAAAATGTCTATTGGCCAACAACTGAACAACTACATTATTGAGACATTTAAACATCTTAATTGATCCTGAAACAAAGACTAACTAGGTAAATGATTCAGTGATCTGATATACAGTAATGACAAATGAACCAGACCATGTGGCAATACACTATTTGTGGTCATCACTTGTGGTTGTGATTGTATCCTGATGTACCTGCTAATGGGTGTTAACTTTTGCCTTTTTCCTAGAAAAATAAGCTCATAAATGGTTTATTTTAATTTATGAATCAAATGAGTAATATAACTTCACAACAGAGACTGCTGTATATTTCAACTGGGCTTTGGCCTCTTTAGAGTACTGCACATGACTGAATTATGTGAAGTTCAGTTCACTTCTTGTGAAAATAATGACTGACAGAAAACAATTACATGCAAGTGAAAAATTAAAGTAGCTTTTTAAAGAAATGGTAAAAAAAAAATATTATACATATGTATTAATATTATAAGTCTTGCGTATTAGTTCTTGAAAAAAAAATAATATTCAATGTTCCCACAGTTGTTCACATCTTGATCCCTTGTTATTACTGGACTGCAATTAAATTATCCAGGTAGGTATAAACTATATAGGGGATTATTATGCCCCTGTCACAATTAAACATTAAATCTCTTCAATGAGACGTCTTGGCTTTTTGTGTTCTCTCTTTGGCTTGTAACTTGCTGCAGTCATCTGTTGGTCACTTTCTGCGGTATCCTGAGTGTCTTTATTAGTAGGAGATAGTGTTGGGTCCCTCACAGGAGTTGACAGTGTGGTGGACTCTGATGTTTTGAGTAGATGTTTACGATTCCTGCGATATAAAGCACCATTATCTGCAACAACATTGTATGACCTGGGCTCTACCTTTTTCAGTACTGTTGCTTTCCTGTCCCACTCAGTGTCTTGTATATTTCTTAATCTGACTGTGTCACCAGGTTTTAGCTCAGGTAGTTGACGTGCACTTCTGTCATAAAAATGCTTTTGCTTTAGATCAATCCTTGCACGTGAACCTAATAGGTGATGAGCACTGATGAGGCGCGTTCGTAGCTTTCTGCCCATTAAGAGTTCAGCTGGTGATTGACCTTCTCCCAGTGGTGAACTTCTGTAAGCTAGAAGAGCTAGGTACGGATCCTCTTTTTCTATGTGTGCCTTCTTCATCAAACGTTTAACTGTGCCAATGCACTTTTCAACCATTCCATTTGATTGACTGTACTTGGGGCTAGAAGTCACATGTTTAAACCCATATGTTTTGGCAAAGTTCTTGAATTCCCAGCAAGAAAACTGTGGCCCGTTGTCACTCATGACAATTTCTGGAATTCCTTGTCGTGCGAAGATGCCCTTCAACTGAACTATTACTTGGTTTGCTGAGGTGTTAGCCAAAGAAGCGATTTCTGGGTAGTTTGAGTGGTAGTCTACCACAGCCACATAATTTTTTCCTTGTAGTGTGAACAGGTCTGTGCCCACTTTTACCCATGGTTGGTTTGGCTTATCATGAGGAAGGAGTGGTTCCTTCTGTTGCTTGTTGTTGTACTGTGCACAAATACTACATCTTTTCACAGCCAATTCAATGTCACGGTTCATGTTTACCCAATACATTGCTGATCTGGCACGATGCCTACATTTTTCAATACCCAGGTGTCCTTCATGAACTTTTTCAACCATTTCTCCTTTCATAGAGTCTGGTATCACAATCCTGAGACCCTTGAGTAGTACTCCATCATGGACAGAAAGTTCCTCTCTAAAATCATAGAAAGGCCTTATGGGTTTTGCTGCATCCCATCCATGTTTGACTTTGTCCATTACAGCTGTTATAGTTCCATCTTTGGCACTCTCATGGGCTATATGTTGCCACTTAGCTTCAGTGACAGGTAGTGTTGATATCACACTGTCTACATGTATTTTCACATCATCTTCAGTTGAACTGTGTTCAGCTGGATCATGAGGACAAGACCTTGACAATGCATCTGCCACTAATAAATGTGTACCTGGGGTGTAGCTTAGTGAATAATCATAAGCTTGGAGTCGGAGCATTAACCGCTGAATACGAGGTGGAGTTTGGCTCAGTGGTTTACTAGCAATGGATATCAGTGGTTTATGGTCAGTTTCTATATGAAAGTTTCTGCCATACACAAAATGGTGAAATTTCTCACATCCAAATACCAGTCCTAATGTTTCCTTTTCTATCTGTGAATAATTGGTCTCCGTCTCTGTGAGACTGCGTGCTGCATAGGCAACTGCGCACCAGTTATCCTTATGCTTCTGAAGAAGTACTGCACCTAGTGAGCATTGGCTTGCATCTGCTGAGATCTTTGTTTCCTTGTTGGGGTCAAAGTACTTTAAAACTGGTGCTGATGTTAGTATAGCTTTCAACTTATTCCATTCAGCAACATGCTCTGGTCCCCACTGCCAGTGTACATCTTTCCGCAGTAATGATCTCATATGTTCTGTCTTGTCACTTAAGTTTGGTACATACTGGGCTAGAAAGTTCAGCATTCCCAAGGCTCTTTGTAGGTCATTCTTGCACTGTGGAGCTTTCATGTTAGTGATTGCCTCTATTTTGCTTGGGTCAGGATGAATTCCATCTTTCGACAGCTTTTCACCAAAGAACAGAATAGAGGATGTCGCAAACTTACACTTGTCCAGGTTGAACTTGAGATTGTTTTTCTTGGCTATTTCTAGTACATTCTGGAGGTGCTTGTCATGTTCTGCAGTGTTTTTACCCCATATGACAATATCATCATGAATGGATTTAACTCCTTCTAAACCTTCCAGTAACTGGGTGACGGTTCTGTGCATTACCTCAGTGGCTGACTTTATCCCAAATGGTAGTCTGAGGAAACGGTACCTTCCAAATGGTGTGTTGAAAGTACAGAGTCTTGAGGATTTTTCACAGATGGGAATTTGATAGAAGGCTGAAGAAACATCCAATTTGGTGAAGACTGCTGCTCCATTCATGTCAGAAACAAGTTCTTGTCTTGTGGGGATGTATTCATATTCACGTTGAATATATTTGTTCAGTACCTTTGGGTCCATACACAGCCGTAGATCGCCTGATTTTTTCTCCACTATAACCAGTGGGTTGACCCATTCTGTGGGGCTAGTGACTTTAGTTATCACTCCCTGCTCCACTAGTTCCTGTAACTTTGTCTTCAGTCTCTGCTGTAGTGCCAGTGGTACTTTGCGTGCAGGACTGACCACTGGTTTGACATCTCCAGCTAATTTTATGCTGTATGTCACAGGTAGGCAGCCTATGCCTTTGAATACATCAGCATACTTCTTTGCCAGTTGGTGACTTGGAACCATCTTGTCTCTGTTTATTAAATGGACTCTTTTGACCATCCCTAACTGTTCACAGGTTTTGAGTCCAAGAATTGACTGTGTATCCATTGGCACCACTACAAAAATAGCACTTACTACCTTGTCCTGTGATGTCACCTTTACTCTGCATACTCCACTTGTTGGAATTTTATTTCCATTGTACGCACGTAGTAATACAGATTTCTTGGTGAGTTTGGGACGTGACGCAAGTCCTTTGTAGTCATTCAGTGATAAAATATTCACCTGTGCTCCAGTATCCAACTTCAAAGGAATAAGTGACCCATTAACCTGCACCGTGGATATCCATTCATTACTACTAGAAGAGTCTGTGACCTCCTGAATTAAATATCCCTCACTGTCTGTGTCAGAGCCACAATCTTCCACTGTGTGTATTTTCTTTGAAAAGCACTGGCTTGCAAAGTGGTTCTTACCTTTACATTTAAAACATATCTGTCCATATGCTGGGCACTTTTTGGGAGCACTTTCATGCTTCTGTCCACATCGCTTGCATGGAGTTCCCTGCTTCTTTTTTGTTGACTCTTTTACTGGTTTCCCTGTTTTCTGGCCCCTGAAATCCTTTTTCTTCACTGTGTGAACATCAGCTGAAGTTTGACCTGTCAGTGTTTGAAGCTGGACATTAGCAGCCTCTGCTGCCTGACAAATCTCTGCAGCTCTCTTCAGGGACAGCTCTGGCTCCCGCAATAACCTTTCTGTTATTTTCTTGTCTCTGACTCCCATGACAATCTGGTCTCTGATCAGCGAATCTTGTAGATCTTTAAAATTGCAAAGCTGTGCCTTGGTTTTCAGATCAGTAATAAACTGCTCAATTGTTTCTCCTTCCTGCTGCATTCGACAACGGAAGAGATATCTCTCGTAAGTCTCATTTGTGGGAGGACTGCAGTGGGCTTCAAATTTATCTAATATTGGCTGAAGCTTGTTCCTCTCATCTTCTGTGAAGGTGAAGGTGTTGTACACTTCCAGAGCTTCGGGACCTGCAATTGTCAAGAACAGAGCCACCTTCCTCTGCTCTGGTTTGTCTGACATGCCTGTGGCAGTCAAGTATAATTCAAATCTTTGTTTGAATTTATTCCAGTTATCCTGTACATTACCAGAGAGTCTCAGTTCTGTTGGAGCTTTTAACTGATTCATTTTTATCCGTTGTTGATGAATTAAGTATCCTTTATACTTGTTTTAATATATCCAAATTATACTGTGTAAATTATATCTGTCACTAAATTCACTGTGTGATTTAGTCTGTTATTGATTTCTTTAAATTGAACACAATCTTTATAATTAGAAGTATTTTACTTCTGGTACCATGTTATGTTACAGTGTAACATTGAAAGACTAGCTTCTACAGAACTAGTTTATTCTACTAGGTGGAAATGGTGACTGAGTCACAACTCATGTACAAGTGTTTATATATACTGAGACCAGGATGTGTCTCTTAACATAACATTTACATGTCACAGTGGGAAACCCTTATCAAAGAGGCATGTTTTTAGAGATATAGCCCTGACAAGATTTGATATACGTCAAGGTCACTACAGCAAGGTCAAAGGTCAGATCAAGATCACACCATGACGTTGCACACCTACACTCCCTATCCAATGTCTCTACCAAGTATCAACTTAATACACCTTACGGTTTCCGAGATATAGCCCAAACAAGATTTTCAAACTCAAGACCACTACAGCAAGGTCAAATGTCAAATCAAGGTCACACCATGGCATTCCACACCTACGTCGCCTAACCAATGTCCCTACCAAATATCAACATTCTATATCTTGCGGTTTCTGAAATACAGCCCGGACAAACTTTTTCCTGCCTCCGGCACGCCCATCCAGACACCATGGGTGAAAACAATACCCCAACAGCCCTCGAGGGCTGAGGTAATAAAATGAAATCATGAGTGCAAAATTTATCCCAGCAAAAATAACAGTCTACCCGTACATATATTTCCTCACAATGTGTACAGAGTCCATTTAATCTTACAATCTAAAAAGTTAAATAGCAATGAAAATGTGTTCATACATTTCACCTCATTTGACATAAACAATACGTACATCTCTACACATGGACCTACTCAAGATAGACTTTTGTCAAGTCCTTTTGTCTTAGGTATTATATGATGACTGTATGACATTTTTTACCAGAATATGGGGCCGACAAATTTTATTTCAGCACAGAGAAGGATTTTTCCCTCTTCAAGTGGATGCACAATGATTTCATGTATGTCAGATTTGGTGGGATGAGAAATACAAAGACTTGGAGCAAGTCTATTAACTCAAGAGGGCATCAGTGGGAAATCAAACAGATACTGGTCGGCCAGTGGATTTCGTCACCCCAGTCAAGTTCGTCACCTGCCGTAAAAACGCCCAAGGGCAGGCAATATTTACATTTAAATAAATGGAATAGCTTCTTCCAATGGCAAGGTATACATATATGCCGTAACTGGACAGTAAAAACTCTTTAATATTGTCATAAAATGCAGGTGACGAACTTCACTGGGGTGACGAACTTCACTGGCTGAGAAGTAGGACCACAAGATATGGCTGGGCCATAAGTAGACCTGGTATTGTTAATACATCAATATAAAGTACACATGTATACTTACATGAAAATTTTATAGTACATGTACATAGATGTATATCCCATTAAAACAAGTCAGTGTGTAATGTATACTATATATTCCAGTCCTATATAGATATACATTTACAAATTTGTATCCACCTAAACATCAGATTTTTTCCCCAGTTAAACGGTTACATATAAAAATAACACGTAAACATATACTCCAGTGCATTTATGAACTTAGAAATAGTATTAAATCAAAGGAAATATATGTTTTTATACAACCACACATTTGAGTATTGAAGTTACAATGCGTCATTTTCAAGTGAAAATACTGGCTTCAATTTCAGACAAAATACAATACTTTCTCCATACGCAGATCTACTGGATGCACGGTGTCCCGACAATGGCTTATACATTAAATCTAGGTTCTGGTGGTACGGGAGCTCTAGTCCTTCCCACAAGTCTTTAATTTTTTGGTTGTCCAAAACCTATCCATAAGTGCATTATGGCACAGTCATTCAACTCTGAAAGAAACAGAGGAAATCGTGTGATATCCAGTCCAACTACACTAATGAATGGACTCCATCCTCACGAGGGATTGCTTTTCCTTGAAAACAACTTTTTTCGAGAGGAAAAAGTCTCGCGAGAGAATGAATGGACCCTGCACAAGGGCAAAAGAAGACCTGAATTACTAATGGGTTTTTTTCTTTATGATATGTTATTTTCAACTTAATCACTGGTGTTAACGAATTAATAAGCTGTATATTCAAATTATTAAGTTTTTTTTCGAACTGCCACTATGACTTATATCTTCGGGTTGTTATACCCCTGTACCACATTCATGAGTCTGTACCATTTTTAAATATTTCAGAAAAAAAAAAACAAGGCCACTGCTGCAGTTATCTCCCGCCTTAGAATCAGTAATAATGGAGAAATAAAGGAGATATAAGGCCTTTGTAGTAAGATAAACCAACCTGACATTGAAGAAGGGATCAAACTTTCCTAGCCATATATATTTTGTGCATATTTGATGAACCTAGCTGCAATATTTCAAGTTTTAGAGCATCTTAATGATTTCTTTAAATTGGCTATGGCGGCCATTTTGTTTTTCAAAATAAGGCCAAAATTTTTCTCAAGCAAAACATTTGAAGGCCAGGACTTTTGGTGGTCTGTCTTTATATTTTGAAGCCATAGCACCAATAATAAGGGTGAAATAAGGATATTTTAGTGTGACGACCCCATTTAACCTTGAAGCAGGGGTCAAAGGACAAATTCAACACCTGGAAAAAGATTCCCAGGCCATGACTTCCTACAAGTCCTTTTCACATTCCGAACCTCTATGAGCAATATTTGAGGAGATATAAGGCCTTGTTAATAGGATAACCCCATTTGACATTAAACATGTGATATGGCGGCCATTTTGTTTTTTTAACTAGGCCAAAATTACTATCAGGTTAGCTTTTCTAGCCATATAGCTTTTTTGGAAATTTGATGAAGCTAGCTGGAATATTTCAAGATTTAGAGCACCTTTATGATTTTCAAACAATTAGCTATGGCGGCCATTTTGTTTTTCAAAATGAGGCTAAAATTTTTCATGTTTTCATAGCCATAAACATTCCCTGCAAATTTGGTGAAGATATCTTCATAAATGAATGAGATATTAAAGTTTATGCAAAAATGTGATGAACGGACGGACGGATGGACACACGCACACACGCACGCACACATGCACATACGGAAGGCGTTTTATAATCTTCTGACCACGGCCTTCGGCCGCAGGCGGGTGATAAAAACTTTGCAAGTGAACGGTTTCAGCGAGTCACATCTGCACTGTGTTATGCCGTATTGTTTCAGTGGATTCCACATATCTGTTGGGGGCCACGGTGGCAGAGTGGTAACACTCTCGCCTCCCACCTCTGAGGTCGCGGGTCCGATCCCCTTCATGGCCTTAAGTGGGAAAGCTGGTAGTTGCTTACCGTTGGTCGGCAGTTTACAGTACACAACCCTAGCGAACTCTATGTACTGGTTTACAACTACCCGTCGTGATATGACCTGTACAGTGTTGAAAGCGACGTAAAACTCCAAATAAATAAATAAATCCACATATCTGTTTAGTTGTTCAACCAATCTTGTCTACTCTCTTATGTCACAACCTTCCTGTAACAGTGAAAGATAGTGATTTTGTCCCTTGTGACAATAAGTCTTACAAGCCTACCAATTAATCTTCTCTTTCAAAGGGAGATTGTGATGCTCGAAAAAAAAAAGTTTTCTTTTCAACCAAACTCAATTGGTATATCGAACACCTTCTTTTTTTGAATAATTTTGGGCTAATATGCACTAAACAAGAAATTCCCATGTTCTGGATCATAACTTTCAATAAAATGCAAAATGTATGCCATACTCTAATGGAGATATTTTGTTTGCTTCTTCATAGCAATCACAATGACCATATCTTGTGCTCTTTCTGCGCTATATGAGTGCATATTGATAATTGTATATTTTAGTCCTGTACACTATGCAGTATTTATTGTTTGAAAACAAGAACAGAAGCTTTACTGTTTGGTTTTATAAATTGGCATACACCACAACTTGGCACAGAAGTAATGCAACCAGTAAATGCAACATCTAGCCAATCAAAATCATTGACACAGAAATATAGCTTTGCTCTTGTGTCAACATAGACTTTCCCCAAGTCCTTTTGTATTAGGTATTATATGAGGACTGAATGACTTTTTTTACCAGAATATGGGGCTGACAAACGTCTTTGTATTGCACGGATTCAAAATGATTCCATGTATGTCAGATTTGGTGGAATAAGAGTCTATTGACAACTAGTATCAACACACATATATTAATTAAAACAAATCCACGTTATTACACACGGTACACTGGGTCTAAATATGCGGTAGTCTATTTAATCCTAAAATTTATCTGTAACCTGCAGTCATCTGACTATTTAAGGTTTTAATATCTCAATAAAACCACGTTCAAACTTTTCCGATGAAAGCCCCCAAATGTACCCCACTGAAAATGGGACCATGGAAAATTGGGGATATTTTTGTATCTAGATTATGTTCTAGAACCTTCCCAAAATATAGTCCTTTCTTTCTTGGCCAGGTTCTACCCACATAGAAAATTTCCTGTTCACTCACGTCAACTCATTACTTTTGTAAAAATGTCAACTGAAAAGTCAAAGTCGTGGAAATGACATTAGAAAGGGGCCTTTGAAAAAAATTCTGGGTATTTGATATTCAGAATATCATTCAGATCTTTACCAAAATTTAATTACTTATTTCTTTTTTTTTTTCATGCCCTACCAACATAAAATTCATTACTTTATGGATTTTTTTTTTTTTTTTTTTGCGAATTGAAAAAATAAAAAATCAGTCAGAATAGTATGGCCAAAGATAACTTCCTGGGGGGAAACCAAAACTCTGAGACTTTGTCCCGTCACTTTAATTTGAACATGAATAGCTGTTTCCTACATTCATGTTTATCTACACCACATTGGGTTTCAACAGTTTAAAATACCTATGGCAACTTTTTACCGATCCGAATACAAACAAGTTTCACACCAGAAAATAGACCCCTCATATGATAAACACACGTCTTTAAACTGTAGAAAGGGGAGAATTGGGACTCTATATCGGAAGAGTGTGAACAAGATATCAAGATTAAGATTCTAATTCTAACCAACCTATAAATTGTCCGTAAAAAGGCTTGTGAAAGGAATTTAATGTTCAAACTCATTATTGAACCCTTCACATGAAATTATCTTATTAAAATGATCTAATGAATCCAAGAACAATTATGTCTGTATTTATGAAGTTGTCCATAAGGTAGAGTTCATTCGGGGCTTATTTTATGTTGACATATATTCAAACATGTCATTCTTTTCTTTTTTTTTTCTCCGCTACTTGTAGGAAAATTATTTGTGGCAGCTATATTTTTTCTGTATTGTGACAACATTAATTTGAACAATTTATACATATCAAATCAATTTGATTGTCAATAAGACGGTCCAAGGTTAATGGGTTATATATTTTTACTCCTCTATTAAACATGTATACTCATAATATGATAATAAAATACAGCACATAAATTGAGTAACAAGTAGATTTTAAAAGCGATATAAATCAGGATGTGAATTAAGAATTCTACTATCTCAGAGACATTCAGTATGCCATTTGTTATCAGAACAAGTCATCTCATTTGCACACGATAACAGCTTGACGTTGTAGCATATGCTAGTCATATGTTGGTTAAACTTAAGATTTTAGAATTAACAAATGAGGTAGATGCCACAGAAAACATGTGACTTTCTGCCATAAAGGATTAATCGGAAACAGAGTTTGGTGAGGCTATCTGGACTGTTAAAGAAGTATCTCTCATTCATCCTCATAAAACCTGACTGGGTTTATACCTCGGTCCCACTGTCACACTCTGCTTTCTGAATGCCTCTGTAATTTAGACCAGGGCACAATTTTATCAGTCCTGTGACCTATATTGTCATTCATGAAGATCAGACACATAATTGAACAAGATCCTTGTCCCAGTTCTCGAACATGTCCGAAAAGCTTTGCAATGAAAAAAATACTCATGACCATGTTGGAGCCCAACTTAGGAGCCAGCCCATCTTAAGATAGGCTATAGCCCAACTTAGGATCCTAAGCTGGGTAGCCTGTCTTAAGATGGACTTCAACAGCCACACTTTTTTGTCGTAAGGCAGTCCCCAAATACTTGTGAGTTGTGACCATTTTTTGTCATGATGAATGTTTAGTGTGCTACTAATAGGCTTTATGGTGTTGCAACCAATGTTTTGACTGCTACTGTTTATTAAGTACACTCTTTTGTAAACATGAGGCCAAATGACCCTGTTGCAATATCAGATTAACTGCAGGAATCCCCCAATTGCTGCACAAGTGTGGTTGGGGATAAATGATGAAAGTGAAACTTATGAACCATGGTTTAGGTATTGGAAGGTCTTTAGGCCGATATTTTTAGTCGTACGACTGATCTTTGGAGAAAATGTGTTAGTACTACAACTCTTTTGGGCATGTAGCAGTAGGGACAGTACTGCACACATAAAATCAGCTAAGCCTTATGATATAACTCGTAACAGTTGATTAGTTGCATTGCAGAGGACGGTGACTATGCAATGCAATATAGAATTTATCAACACAGACTCATCATTCCACAGATTGCATCCATATAATGCCATACAACATGATTTGAACGGAAAATACTTCAGGTCAGATGTGTCTGAGAAAAGTTTATAAATCAGGGAGTTAAATCTAGCCTTGAAACATGTCTGAACATTAATGCAAACGTGAAATATTTTGGGAATAATACACACTGTGTCAGAGGTCTTTCTTGTGTGGGTTCTCCTCAGCAAGCTAATCTACATAAATATATGACATCATTATGAAACGTAATTGTAATGCAATCAAACAGTTGTGTTTATACTACACACATTAAAGTATTTGACAAGGCTAGGTTAAATCTCTAGTAGAACGAGTGAACAGCTCCACTGAGGTGTCTGGTCACATGTCACTGACATCTAAGTGCTCCAGTGTTTTACCCGATCAAGTAGAAATGATCACATCACCAAACTTTACTTAATAATCTTGAATCCCAGTTATAGTTAACAAATACCAGATACTTCACATTTACAACTTATAAAAGAAGTACTTATGATGGATGTTGCCATATTGTCTTGACAACTTCTAGCAATTTATTTAACGTTTTGACCTATTATCTTGAAAATTCACTAAAATTTAAGTCAATTGTAGTCTCACCTCCACGTAGTCTTGCTTAAGGCTCCAATTTATATAATATATATTTATTTCAAACATGTACACAAACATTTTGCATCATAAAGTGTCTATGTATTTCAGGAGATATAAACTCACCATAAAGCAGTATACTGATATAAAAGCCAGTACTTATAGGAATTAGTACTAACTGAAGCATTATTATAAAAACTGAACATTTTACCTAATTACAAAGAAACATGAGCTTTAGACAAGGCTAATCTTCATACTACATTTCAAAAACCAATGAAGCACACTTTTTACCGATCCATGAGTAGGTTATTTAGCAATTAGTAAGGACGTAACATATGAATATAAAGTTAAACATATCATGTGGGTGTTGGAAACATATGTAGTTATTTCCACAAAATGTCTGAATCAAATCTAAGGTTTGCAACAAAGATTAATGCACCTGAGTCAAATGTGACTGAAATACTTTTCACTTTTTTCTTTCTCCCCAAAGCACACACCCCGACAAATGTGAGTACACTTTATTAGTCACGTGTTTTGAAATAAAGATCTTTAAGTGAAAAGAGATGAAAAACTTATTGTACCCAGTACAGTGCAAATAGGCATTAGTTTTAAATTTAAAAAAAATGAACATTAGGTACTCACAATACTGTTTATATCTCCCATTTCATTCAGTATTTGTATTTTTTATCCATGACAAGGCAGTACTGTGTCCATAATGTATATATATATATATATATATATATATATATCACTTTTGTGTAGAGAAATGAGTAAATGTTTACATTAATGGTAACTCAACCACCAAAAATAGATTAAATCCCATTAAAAGCACACAATGTTGATATATGTTATCGGTCAAGTAATGCATAGTTTATCTGTTTACATTTACATAAGTCTTACGGGGTCAATCACCTGACTTTTTAACAGGATTTTTAGCTTTATTTTATTTCCATTCGACAATAAAACACCATATACGTCTACATTTCCACTTGGTATTAATTTTAGCCATGGGGGGTAGGGGGTGGAGAGAATTATTTCCAGGTGAATGGTTTGTTCTAAATTATTCTCTAAAGTCACTACTATCAGTGAAATTAATTTGCAGTGAATTTGTCCAAGTAAAAAAAAGTATTGAATTTGTTTCAGCTATAATTTGTAATGATATTGTATTGCAAGTAAAAAAAAAGTAAATATTGATTGGTAATTATTGTACCTTAGTTTTACATTAAAACATGTGGCACAGTAAGTATATGTTGTCATTTGCACATCCTATCATCTGCGAAAGTGGGTTTTATCCCTGTGTTTGAAACTGTTATCCCCAGGTTACGCCTTTCCATGTGTATGTATTTGAAATCTGGTTCACAGCCTCATCCTAATAATGCGTCCAAAAAGAGACCTCGTATCTTGCTACTGCATGTCTGAGAACCAGCCAACATGCAGTAGATATTGATAACTCAACCCCTTCACAGACACGACTTCTGCATTTTAACACCAACCTGTCTTCACTTTCACATCTACAGACACGACCGTAAATTGTTCCATATAATTAAATTCTACTCTTTTATATTACATATTATAACTCATCTTTGGTTACAAGAAAACACTTGAGGTAACAAAAGTATTTGATTGATTGATTGGCTGGCTGACTGATTAATTGATTGATTGAATGGCTGGCTGATTGACTGATTGATTTGGATTGTTTTTTAGCATTTGCTATTGCTCCAAAACTAATGAATGCGTCTTTGTAAAATATTTATGTACCTCGGACTGACCAAGGAAGAAATTATTAAATTTTGAGAAAGATACGGATTATATTCTGGATATAAAAAAATCCCGAAATGTCAACAGTCCCATTTTTAATAATTTGGGGGGTTTGTGAGATGACTCCAAAAATACCAATATTTGGATGAAAGTGGAGTTCTGTGCTCTAGAATTACTTTCTAGTTTGGTGTAAGTGCTCCTGAATTTTTGGCTTAAAACATGCACGTGAAAAGTGTACCTTATAAAAAGCCGTCCACAAAAAAATAATCAAAAATAATTAACCATTTGGGGTGATTTTTAAGAGAAGATAAAAACAGCTCTACATGAATTTAACAACCAACCAATCAACATACAGCTTACAATATTTTATTTTTATATCAATGGACCAGATAAGCTACATATAGACTTTATTACTATTTGAGAGCTGTACCCAATGTTCAATAGGTTGTGAAAACTCAATTATTTAACACTGAAGTAGATAATAAACCTAGAGTCTTGCGCAAGGCTCGTTGAACGTAAAAAAGCTGTTGGCGAAATAGATTTCCTAGTTTTTGGGTTGGTTTCATTGTGTCTGATATTTAGGAGGATATTTTTTTTATTACTGGTTCAGATTAAAGGCCTAACTATGAAATACCTTGCCATATATCTGGCAATAATAGTATATTCTTATTGAATGCTGTTAGGTCAAAAACCTTCACGTTGTTATTGTGATTTGTTTTTTACTACTAGTTAGCACATTTCCATTATGACTGAAATCAATGAGTTATTAATAATAATATCTACACTAGTGACATTTTGTGTATTCATTATTTGCAGTTTGTAAAGAGCATTATATATTCAGGTGGCGTGGTGTGACTGAAAAGAATAAACATAGAGGGAAATATTACATGGCTTTAACGCATAATACCCCGTTCACACTACCCACGGTTAGAGGTATTTACTCAGCGGTGGAACCGCCTCCCAGGACGTCTTGTATCTTTCAAGATTTGCTGTACCCATAAGGTATCACATCCATGGCCACTGATGGAACACAGTGTGTCACCGTGAATAACAGTAGGACAACAGTGGTACAAACATTGGTCATCAAGAGGCAACCCTCATTAACCTTCGGTAGCCATCGGACGAACATGCGATACTGAAACAGGACCGAGTCCCCTTCAGTTACTGTATAAAAAATTTATCTGTAAAATGTCACAATGAGATTTTCAGAGGCAGAAATTTTAAATATTTGTCGTGGGTCACTCAAGGAATGTGATGGTGGGTCACTGTATCACAAGTTCACAAATAGACGTCAGGCGATAGTCGAAGGACAGGGACATTTTACCCAACGAGTAGTACCATGGCGTGTACTGCCTGCAGTGTGAAAGGGGTATAAGAGATGCAGCCACACAGTTAAGTAGTCCAACAGGATTGGTGCAGGCAACAGTTTAGGTCACTGCATACATATTACTTAAACACTATGTTGCTTCACCTACCAATACACTGGACTGAATAACATCTAGGTGTCATTGCCCCCTTGCATCTTGACACGATTTGTTAAAGATAACCAGTACCTTTTACCTAGGTCTGGTTTCCGTCCACATAGCAATTAGATGTAATATAAATCGTCTTTTGAATTTTCTATATGACCTTTCCTTGAATTTGATATTGGGTCACTGGACCATGTGAGTCACGTTCTGTATATCTAACATTTCTAACATTCAAACTGATACCCATAGTTTATTATTATTTTGGCTTCTTTCTAACCTCATCTTTGACATCTCTAGGTTATTTATACCCATAGGTTCAAAAATAATTTAGCATGACATGTTACTTCTGACCTTTCTTTGGCCTTTTGACATTCAAGGTCATGCATCTCATGCAATGTGTTTTATACACTATATATTCTTTTCTTGTAGTTGGAGTGAACTTAGACATTTGAAATTTATGTTTAATATTTCCATGACTAGAATAATGAATTGTGTTGACAACAAAATAAAAAGAACTATTAACTAATGAATTATATAATATGTGCTGTGAAAAAAAAAAGATATTTTAGATTATTAAATGATAAAACCCATTTTCTTCAATTTGTTCTGGCTGATGAATGAACCTTATATTCAGTTCCTATGGTTACTTGCATCATCATTGATTCTAATTTTCCTTCTTTGTCACAAAAAAATTGCACGACATCCGCAGTGAGATCCCTAATACTAGTATTCACAGTCACATTGTAAATGGGTCAAGATTATTCTACATGGTTGGAAATATCAATATGACAATTCTTATAGAAAGAGTTTTGATCTTTTTTCTAAATATTTACTTTATTGCCAAAACTACCAAAAAGAAAATCGAGAAAAAATAAGCTGTCAATGTAAAATGCCACTTGTATGTATCTACCGGAAAGTGCGAAGGTTGAGATTTGATGTTAACACTTCATTATATAGGATATATTTGTACATTCTTAATGTACATTTCCATGTAGGCGAGCCAAGTGCAAAGTCACATTGACATATATGGTACCCAACGTTGGCCTAAACCAATCAGCATACGAATATTACACAAAATTTTACTGTCATTTCCGTGGTAATGATTGGTTTAAGTTTATTGCTTACTTACAGTTGGTGGTGATTTCTGGGCTGTGCTGAAGTTCCTTGCCAAGAATTTATATATATATATATATATATAACTTCGACAGGAGAAAAGGACAGATAGATGAAGTCTGACCATGTGATGTCGTTTTCCATATAGTCTAACATGACACGCTTGTGTCTGCGATTCTGATTGGTCCAGATGGAAGAAATCATTATCATCAATAAGACTATCCATATTTACCTCCGCCAGGAGGTTATGTTTTCAGTGCATATGTTTATCTGTCTGACTGTTTATCCGTTTGTGTTCACCCATAACCACAAAACTAATGAATAGATAGGGCCTATAGTCAAAGGAAAAGAGATTAAATATGTCAGATCATACTTTGGATACAAAAGGAAATCCTGAACTTTTAACAGTCTCAGATGAGTATTTGGGTGAAATGACAATATGGGGATACTGGGCCACCAGGTGTGCTCTCTTAGACTGCTTTCCAGTTTGTCAGAAGAGAAACATGGCTTGTGAAATGTGTTAGTGACATAACATAGCGAGAAACTTCAGAAACTCAACCTTTTGAAATAGCTTTAAACAGACAAATACCAATTAATTGAAACTTCAGCCATGATTGTTTTCAATGTTTAAAATATACAGGAAAAAAAACAAGTATTCTAACATGACACGGATGTGTCCACGATTCTGATTGGCTAAACGACGAAATACTTCAAGAGTAAAATACAGCATAACCCTATAGCTCCCTGATATCGCTCATTATGGCTCTTGTAACAATAAACGTTTTTCCACAAAAATTGCAATCATTATTCATCTTAAAATAATTTCTCACGTTAGAATAACCCCCTCCAAAACCAGGCTATACACAGAATTTTACAATCATTATGGTTTGAGGCAACAAACCCCACAGGCTTCACCTTCGGACTCAGTTTTGGTCGGGGGTTATTTCTATGGTACATGCAATATTAGCCTTTTAAGTCCAAAGAAGCCTTAAATTAAAAGATTGTAAGGTCACCCCAGTTGACAAACAAACGTAAGCTCTGGTAACCTAAATTTTAGGAGGCCTCAAACTTACTGTGCAAAACTTGTATAAAACATCTTTAAAAAGAAATGTTAAATAGTTAAAAGATTTAAAACATGCTGGGTTTTTACAAGAACATCCAAATTCGATACAATGTTAATTTGTTACCCATTTTGGCTATAATATTGAGTTTATTTAGTTTTGTTCAACAAACAGTCAATTAAGCAGTGAGCATATGGAAGGAATGGTTGTTACTTACTGATGTATTTGGATGTCAATGGTAATCCTTGAATACAAACATTCGACAAAAATGTCACAAAAGTAGGACAGGATAATTGGACCACATCAAACCTTCAATGTATCTTCTCCATCTTCTTAATAACTCGTACAAATGACTGGTAAGTTCTTTTTTTTAAATACATATTCAAAGTATGGAAATATTAGACATATATTGTGAAATTATTCTTGTCTAATCAAGTCAAAAGGAGTCATTTTCAAGAAGAGTTGTCTGACTGAAATTACACACCCAGTTAAACGGGAAATTAAAAACTTTTGTCACCAGTTTTGTGTGGATAATACAATTCTCTCAATCAGATACCATTCTCATTACCATTCTCTGGTAGTTACCATATTCTCAGTTTGGCTACACCTGGACGTGTTGTATGTATCATCAGACATATATTAGACTCTTTAAAGAATCTTTAAAAGACTGTTTGATGGATGACTTTAAACTGCTTTCATTATCATTCATTGCTCTGACATTTGTGAAGCAAATTTAACATATTAACATGTACAGGGTACATGAAATTTAATGATTAGATGTCAAACTTGCTAACCCACTAGGCCACCAAGGGCCGCTGATTAAGTACTGCAACCTACTGGCTTATTGATGGGAGGACTATTTTTTTCTGTTAGTTTTTAACAATGTGGAGAAAATGGCACACAGGCATTTGGTATGAAAATCTTATATATGGTTTCAACTCCTGATTTCTGTGATGTGTCACAGGGGTTCGGTGCTGCAGGGTGGGTAAAACACTTAACCAGTATAAACTTTAAACAGTATTTCCAATGCTCTCATACCAGATGACTGTGCAATGTTGTGGGTGAAACATGGCCAACTAAGAGTATGGCATGATATTTTGTATTGACTTCAGCCTTTAAGTTTAAATTACTGCAATCTACCAGTGTATTCTCACGGTTTTTTAGAGTTTATAGGGGTTGAATTGAAAATTCAGTTGTCTGGGAAGTGTAGATATTGCTCGGCTTGGATAAAAGAGTTTCTGCGAGGGGAGTGGCATTGTAGTAGCCTTAGTAAGCAAGGATGCGGACACTGGATAACACAGGGATCTTCTATTACTCACAGTCCTTAACGCCAAAATCAGAAACTACTACTGCAGGTACCACGTTTTGTGGAAATATTATATATAAAAGGTACTACTAAGAAGTATATAAAAGTCATAACATAGTAAATAGTATAATCTGAAGAATGATAAATATATAATGAAAAGCAATGCAAAGATGAAATATTACTAGAATTTGTCATACGAGTCCAACTCTATGACACAAATAAAACATTGCACTGAAATTTTAAAGAGCTTTTAGCTTGAGTTATAGTGACATTTGACCCCAGTGGTGACCTTGAACTTCAGCAGAAGGGCAAAAGGGAAGGTCAGGCAGGCTAAAGTAAAGGACAACAAACAGGGTTTACAATGAAATAAAATGTTATAAAATTTATGAAAAGTATTGAATAAAATTAACAGAAGGGGAGATATTTTGGATACACAAGCATATAACTGACCCCCAAACACAACCCTAGATGTAGGAAAAATATTTAAGTATCATCTAGGGCCGTGGCCAAGACAGTAGTAATAGACTCTCAAGTAGAGTGATCAGACTGGATATAATGCCAAACACAGTCTGGGGACCAAGTCCCATGGTATTTTATGTCTTGTATAGGTGTGTGGGGAATTGAAGGCAAAGGTCGCTCTTGACCTTCTGAAGTTATGGAATGTGAAGAAGACCTAATGCACGCCAAACTTCTGATTAGGCACCTTCAAAGTCTTCTTGACCCTAGAGTCAGTAAATGGACTCAAACCCTAGGTAGTTTCTGGTTGAAACAGTGAGGTTTCTGGAGACATGGGGTAGAGGTGAAACACAGATTTAAGATCTGTAAAAGGGTATATACTGCTATCCCGTAGGGCTGCACTTTGTTTCTGGTTTGGAAAGTCTTTGACCATTATATTAGTAATTCAACAATTTTTTGGTAAAACACATCATGACCAGTCGAATGCAGAGAAGGATCAAAAGTGGTGAGAGAATATGGGGTCAAATTAGAAAAAATCACAAAAATCCAGTCAAAAATACAACTCTGTAAACCAACCCATCAAAAATATCTAAACAAGCCAGAGAGATTTGTCTTAGCATTTAAAGGTCAATAAGATTGCGGATTCTGAGGGTCAGAGGTCTGTTAATCTTCAATGTTTTTGCTAAATATTTTATCTTGGGATGCTCAAAAACAACAAAAGGCAATTCATACAATATAAAACTAGTCTTTATGGCTGATACATAATTCTCAATCATAGAACTGGAACATTGACTTGGCACTAAACATTCCAAGAGTGACAGCACTAATTTGACATTGACATCTATTAGTGGAATCCCACTGGAGAGGCAAAAGGCCACAAAGACTTGAAACATGCCGGAATAGACTCGACATGTCTTTAATCGAAAGGCTTGATGAGTCCTGACAGATGCCTTAGCAGACAGTGGTGTCAAAATGTGATTCTTTGAAACACAAAGTGTAGTAACTTTTTAGGCATTAGAAGAATCAGAGAAAGTCCCCTGCCTCTAAATAACTACATACATAAATTGCACAAATTAACATAGATAAACTACTATTACAAATAAGGATCCAAGTCCAACAATTCCAGTAGCACTGGCAACCATACTGTATGGTCTACTTGTGAAGGTAAAAATTCAACTCGTGTTACTGATCCCTGCCATCTTGATAGAATATCTGCCACCTGATTATTGATGCCACTAATGTGAGTATATTAAGCACCAATGTCATGGACAGCTGTGATGTAATAGATATTCCTGGCCCTGGCTGCCAGCAAAGCGTCACACATTTTACCAGATCTCAGAGCTGTCACCACTGCCTGGTTGTAACAATAATAACCTCATTGGCAACAATATGATCACTATTTCACTGTGCACATTGGTCCAGTTTCAAAAACCTCTAGGAATTGTGAGGTGATACGCATAGCTGCCACAGTGACCCCCAAGGCCTGTCAAACAGGCGTCAAGATCCAAGGTCATGTCAATAGGCCTTGTGTCATACAGTCATTATACTGTGGGAGAAACGTCTCGAACCAAGTCCTCCTTAATGTGGGAGTTATTCTCTGTGTGGCATGTGATTAGCAGTTCTAGCATCCTGTTCAGAAATATGCATGCTGGTTTGATGCATTGGTGTGCATACAGTAAGTCAAGTATTGACTGTAGTTGAAAATAACAATCTTGGAAAGCCATTGACGTACTGTGACATTAATCTGTTCTTACTTTACTGGGGGATTAGCATTAATACCTTTGACGGTATCAATCATAAAACCCAGGTATGTGAACTTGTGTCGAGGTGCAACTCACTTTTTCTGGCTGATAGTTAAATCAAGGTCAGACATCAAATCTAATAAAGTGACATATGACACATGTGCAATGTTCGGAATGCCAACACCAATGTAATCATCTATGTAGTCAATCATGGTGAAACCTTTTTGATGCATGACCAAGCTAATGGCGTCACTTAGGTGTTGGGAGATCTGACTTCCGTGATGTGTCCCAAATGGGAAACAGGTGTCAAGGTAATAACCTTTCCACTGTAAACCAAAAAAATCATAGTCACCTAGGTCAACCTTGAGGCCAGTTCAAATCTACAATCATGTGACGCCTATCAGAATTCGGTTTGCTATGTGTCATAAAAGGGGAACAATGACCCCTGAGTATTGGGGGTTCTTCAAAAGGGCCCAAAATGACACCATAGGACGATTCTTCCCCTATATATATTTCTATGTCCCTAGGGAAGTCATTCGCAAGAAATTAGGGTTACCTGTGTACTGCCCAAGGTCACAATTTTGATTTAAGTCCAAGTGGAAGCTCCAGTAATTGCCTATCCCAAAAACCAACCAGGGCTGTCTACCAGGCTCTGAGAACTGAGACTGTATGGAATGCGAACTTGTAAAATATCTGGTTTCCCAGTGCCTTTGCCAATATCTTGTATTTGTCACAATGAGCTAGAAAAGCAATTGGTCATGAGTTCACAAATGAGCTGTTGGTGTAAAGGGACAAAGCCAAAATTAAATCTACCTGGTCATGCCAAAGGTGGAAAATAGGACATCAATTTTGTCCCAGTTTACTTCGGCCCCTTTTTTATTGACATGTGTGATTGAAATGACAAATTTATGGTCAAAGCCACAGTAACTGACATCATATCTTGGTCTTTCCAGGTTATGTTCCTGGTCACAGGAATCAGTAGGTCTAGTGTTCACACTATCTTGACTCGAGTCAGATGCTTTGTGATTTGAACAGTCAGGACCAGTATCACTGTGTGATAGACCTGACACAATACCTTCAAAGGAAGCGTCAATGATGCCCCCAGTCAAGTGAGTGGTTTCAGTACTTTGATGAAGTGACACTGCCAGTCAACGCAAAGTAAAATGCCAATGTAGTATCTCTGATTTTAGGTGGCTCGTTTCTGTTTACCTCATTACATTTGTCATTTTTTCATATCTCATGGTTCTTTCAGCAATACTTGAACATTTTGACACACAGTGACTACTATTGTTGCACATTTTTTTCCACCAACAGAATTGCCACCTGCCCCAAAATTGTTCCTTTGACCTTACCAGCCACCCTACTTTTTGCATTGGTTTTCTTACGAGCCAAAGTTGCTTCCACATGGGCAGGCATTACCTTGGAATTATAGAAAAATCTAGTACAAAAAGAATACATAGCAACTTTTGATGCCAACGTGAAAACCCTGGTGGTGGGACATAACATTTCCTTATCAAGTACTTCATCTTGATATGTTTCACATTATTGCCAGCAACTCTTTGCGGCACACAGTTGATACTGTTACCACCCCTGCTGTCCCATCATATTCATGAGCAGCTTCATCTTCCCAAGTGAGTGATCCACGCTCAATTTCACAGAGAAAGCCAGCATGGACCACCTTATCTCCCTGTCACGACAAATCTGTGGTGTCCTCCATGAGGTCACTTAGATAGGATACCGTAGTATCCCAATGCAAGCTAGATTTTTGTTCTAGGATGTTTTTGCCAAAACCTTGAACCCACTGGGTAAGTAATATGTTAGTGGGTCACCACCACCCCCACCCCCCACCCCCCCACCCCCCCAAATTTCCTCATGTGGCCAATGAACTTTGTGCTTGACAACAATTTTAACATTGCCCACCATTTACATTTGTGATTTAAGTTTGTGAGAATCTTTACCTGAAAAGTGGGAACACTGGTCTAATTCTCTTATACGTTTGTCAACTTTATTCCGTAAATGCCTAGATCTTAACAATTCTAAACTTGGGGTATCACTATCCTCAGAGGACAAATCATACACTACGCTGTTAATTTTTTTCTATGTTTCTTACTAGATTTGATATTTTCTAAGAAACTGTCTGTACTTAACTTGGTACTGGGAGTTGAATGTTGTGCTAATGCTGTCACCCTGGCCTCGACGTGGACCAGCCTCTCTGTGTCTCGCCTGAGCTGCTAAAGGATCTGCATCTGCTGTCCATCGGTAGACACACCAGGCATCATCTGCAACCCTGTCGCACCACTGGTGACGGCAGCATTTTGTGAAAGTTCATTTTGGTTAAGAGTTTCTTGTTCTTTCATAATCAAACATTTTTTCCCTGTGGTTGGAAGATGCCTTTGTTTCCATTCTTTGCACTTTTGCTTACTTTCAGGCATTTTACTTATATTGTCAATGCTCCTATCTGAAAATCATTGCACAAAGAGCCCCCAAGGGTTTGAAATGCCGCACTTGACCCATCAAAACCAGGCTTTTCAATCAACTAAAATGGTCATAAGACGGCTTGCGTCCAAAATATAGGGTTAACCATCCCTTTGATGCCAAAAGTACAAGGCCTGAGGTCGACACATTTACTATACAATCTCAACACTCCACAAGGCGTCAGGTTCATTTAAGTGCCATCCATTGAGTGCCACAGCCATTCCTTGCTTTGCAATTATTAAAAATAAAACAATACTTGACTCAATGACCGTCCAGTTATTTACACTTTCATACACTTTAAAACTTAAAATCAAAAATAAAATCCTTAAACAAAGTGGGAAAATAAAACATTATGGTTTTGTTTATTTGGGGTTTTACGTCGCTTTCAACACTGTACAGGTCATATCACGACGGGTAGTTGGAAGGGCAGAGGAAACCAGTACATATAGTTCGCTAGGGTTGTGTACTGTAAACTGCCGACCAACGGCAAGCAACTACCAGCTTTCCCACTTACGGCCATGACGGGGATCGAACCCCGGCCGCAGAGGTGGGAGGTGAGAGTGTTACCACTCTGCCACCGTGGCCCCTATAAAACATTATGGAATAAATGTTTAAAGTGTTTCATGTTCTCCTTGCAAATTCAAATTCAAAGTGACCAAAACTTCTGGGAATTCTAGGACAAGCATTGAGCCAAAAGAAATTGACTTATTCAAATGGTTACCGGGGGAATTGGGAAAGGGGGTCAGAGCCCCAAGGTTATGGTTATATAATTCTGATGTCATAGTTGTGTAACAGGGTCACACTAGATTGGTAACCTGGCCTCTAAAAGGTACCCAACTACCAAACCTGAAATGGGAAGATGACTGAAACCTGAGTCGCCTTAACAACCCAAGCGAATACATTGTCATTGGAAACACAAATAAATACTCTATCTTTAATATAATATGAATTATATCCCTTTGAACAAAGTTATTGTCGTGTTTTCATATTTCATAATTTCGCAGATATTACACAACTCTTTGATGTTCACTTTAAATATTCATCCTTCACTATTCTTAAATTATTCTTCCCATCCTAACATTTATTTTATTTTACGTCCAAAGTTCATATTTAGACCCTGAATGTTTTAAATATCGATGTTTTGATTAGAATGTCGAATAATGGATATAATTAAGAATTCAGAATTGTTGAATAAATAAATAATGTTCTGAAATTATTCGAAAGTGAAATTATTTAAGAAAACATGTAAAATTCTGTAAAGTTCAGATAATAGGATTTTTGAGTTAGTCAAAAAATATGTTGCTTGATATAAAGTCAATTCTCCCTGTGTCTCTGTCCAGGAAATGAGCTTGGGCACCAGTCTATATGCCTTGCTTTGTCTGGCTTTTAACACTCTGACTGGCTGAATTAATATGAAGTGCCCAGCTTGGATTAGTTATAGCTTGACTATTCAATTTTATGAGCACATTTGAACATTTTGAACTACCTATTTATTAACATTTTCTTCTGAAGCACGGGCAATAAAAGTTTATTGTCAAAAACCACCCAGTTTTTCAGTTTCATTATTATCACAACTTGATTCTCTAATAACTATAAATTCATCAATTCGGGACATGTGAGTTTTTTTTTGTTAATTTAGTGTAAAGATATGTGGGTAAGCTCTATGGAAGCTCTGATGTGCAACGATTCCTATTTCTTAAAGTCTAATATAAAACTTATTAAGATGAATATAGGAGATACCACCTCATATGTATGGCTTTATAAAGTCATATGTTTCACTTTAAAACTTCTATATATAACTCAGTATCTTGTGTACAGGGCTTAATTAGCTTCACATTCAACTTTGTATGAAATAAATACAACTACTTTTAGCATGCAACTTATACAAATATACGAGTCATCGGACATACAACTTAGAAAGCTGTATATATGTGAGTTATCAAATCACATTGTATGTACAACTTACTATCTCATATATTTGACTTAGCAAGTTATATATTTGGCTTACTATTAGTTAGACCATATTGTTATGGTATATTTGTACTCATTGCAATATCTCCATATACTACAGGACTTCAACAGCTATTTAACCCATCTGGCTGCACAAGTACAGCCCAATCTCTCAGGTAACTGACATTCCCCTAAAAGACAGAGGCTCAAGCATGACCACTTATCAACGTCTTTGAGGTTCTTTAGCCAGCCATTGGGGATAGGACCCAATGACAGAGGATCGCCATTTTAAGTGGTCATCCAAGCCACTATGTATCTGCCTGTACCTTGGTTAAAACCCACGTCATCGGGGTTTGTATGTGAGCTTGTTACCTTCTAGGTCACAGTGGCAGATATATGACATTTAGTCACATTTACCAGCTCATAGGTAATGTACATGACTAAATAACTCATATACGAAAGTCTTCTTAGTCAAATATTCAACTTAATATCATATCAATCTTGGCACCTCTAAGTTTTCATAAGGTAGAATGATCGCTTGTATTTGTATTTTGTCCCTCTTTCTGTGAAATATGCACAAACCCACACGAACTCAAAGCACTGGCTGCTTTGGATTGCAAATGAATTGGTGGTGTCTGAATGTACTATCAATTACTGGTGGCTCACTTTAAAAGCAAAAGCATACCATACTATCATAAACATTTATGATAAACTGTCTCAAAACTGAGTGCCAACACATCACTGATGATCATACTGTTTGATATTTTCGTGGGTGGATATTTTTGTACAGCCTTGCCCTTATCCTAACTCATGGCATTGATTTGGTTTAAGAACCCGTGTGGTCAGCTGGAACAGACACACACAAAAAAAATTTGTTGCGGGATGTATATGTGTGTGCCTTGTCCTGAAGCTGTTCACAAACACAACAACCTGTTGCCCCATGGTTCATAATTTTACCATTTTACACATGGCAGATACAATCTAAAGCGGCAAGTTAAATCCTGGTCGGAACATTCGGGAGCAATTAGGACCCGACAGTTTTGAATCCGGAATGATCGAGAGCATTCAGGGGAGAATCATGTTGTCAAACTATTTAAAGTTACCTTAAACTGTCACCAATCCTTATCACATCTTACATTCAGGATCCCAATGTAAGACCTGTGTTAACATTCCTAAAGCTATGTTTTGCATCTTAAGCAGATCGGCCTTTGTGAGGTTTGTAAACCATTTGGGAGAAATCTGTGGCCAATATAAAAGTTTCAAGACCCAGTCAGAAGGATTGCGAAACATTGTCAATCTTTTCATGAACCAGCTGGGGGGTTTATAGACCCGATAGTGATGTTTCTCAGAAAGACATCAAAAGCCTCTCACAAAACTCACCCATGGATCGTGAATGATTTTTTTCAATAGGTAGGTAGATTTATGACCAAGTTGGCATAGTGAAACTGGCTTCTAACTGAAGATAGATGGCCAAATGCTAATAGTGATCCTAGTTTTAATTTTTAACGTTAATTTTACGGCCATACAAAAAAAACTTGCATCTACCAAGTTGAACAACAAATTACCCATTATATACATCCCACCCCTACTATCCTTCGTCTTCTAGTGTTTGTGTCAGAGTACAGTGTCTGAGAGGATTTTTTAAAACAAATAAGTCAAATGTTTTCTGTTGTGTCAAATATGAAATGTATTCTACTCAAATGCACACCCCACTAAATCACACCAACTGCGCCCTACTGAGTCACTCAGTGGACTGTGCCATGATGATCCACACCGGAAGTACTTCAACCCATGTCTTTGTAGCTGGTTAGACTTACCCCAACATCCAGATTACAAAACCTTATAATTGTTCAAAGGATTCTGATCAGTTGTTTTATATATCATGTACTTTCTGTTTAGCCCTTTTTATCAGATCTTCAATTCACAATGGTCAGTGGTTCACTGAATGGAACTTTTCCATTAAACAAATCAAGTGTTCCATTGAGAAATAACGATAACCAACATCTGCACCAAATACAATTAGAAAAGAAAACAATACTAACCTGTGCGAATTATCTCAAAAAGGTAGTTCAGAACACACATTGGTAAGATGATATAACAGTTAACGGTACAAACACAATATGACTGGTTGGGTTCACCTCATTTAAATACAGACTAATGCATTCTGACTACAATAAATTATTGTGTCCCTCATTTAACCATTAAGTGTGATATTGATCTACTTTTTGTAAAAGCATGTTTTTGAAAACATTGAGATAACCTAGAAATTCACATACAACATGAAGAATAGGACACTGCGGATATGTCTGAAAATTCAGAAATAAGGAGCTGAAGTTGTCAATATTTTGCAACAGATACAAAACAATTTTCAATAATTATCATTTAATAACAACCGTCAGAATATTGTTACACAATTCTAGGCAAACAAGTGGGAATTTCCATGAGTGCCAGATTCCACAGAGTTTATTGCATTAGATCTGACCTACCAGTTTACTTCATGTGTAACAATCTAGATTTTGTGTACTCTGCCAGACACAAACACTTGATGCGTTTGTTTTACGTAATATGTCTGCAAGGTGGAACTTTGGAAATTATGTCGGCCAAAGTTCTACCACGGGCGCGGTGGGGGGGCGGGGTGGGGGGGTGAGTGTGAGGATGAATCGAGCAATTTGTGTAGACTGGCAGTTTGAATATGGTTTCTAAGGTAAATTGTCATTGGTGGTTTGTGAGTGAAACAATTTGATTGGTCAAAATATACCGCCATGATATGCTCTTTTGAAATCCCTTGACTTTCATATAAAAATGGTAATATTACTGTGACTTGCCGTTTCAAAACCTTTGGCCATTTCGAAACGGCCATGGCCGTTTTGATACCTTTGCAAGATTAAGAAGTGGCTTGGCCATTTCGACACGGCCAAATGATAGATTTGCCCATTTCGAAACGGCCAACTATTTCTCTTGGCCATTTTGATACCTCACCAGTTTGACATCAGTGGAAAGGTTTGTTCTGTTGCTTTTAATTGTAACAGTTGTAATACAATAAAAACTTATATATTTATTAGAACTTGCAATTCCCTCCTTGATTGATCTTCCTGTTATGTGAATTTGTATAGCCTTTAATACTAGTCCCTTTTAAACAGCCCACTAATATTTAAGTAAAAAAATCAACATCAAAAGAGAGCTGCGACAATAAGAACAAGAGCACTCGGAGAGTGCAGACCTCCGCCACGGGAGCACATATTTCATCAAATTTCATCAAAATCCGTCAATAACTTTTTGAGTTATCTGTCTTTAAAAATTACATTTCAAGGATCCAAAAGATCCAGATAGTGGTCCGGTTCACTCGGAACCATTTCTTTCTTTTACCATTTCAGACATATCCAGAAAATTTCATCAAAATCCGTCCATAAGTTTTTGAGTTATCTTGTTCACAAACAAACTCACAAACTCATAAACCCACAAACAAACCCAAGCAAAAACATAACCTCCTTGGTGGAGGTAATAAATCCAATTAAGCACTTCTGACAATCAATGGCAAACAAATCAACATCACAGAGTTAATATTTATCATGGCTTCTTTATGGCTTATTTATTAATCTGGCCTCTTTATGGCTTATTAATTAATCTGTCAAGTCAAACAAACAGGTTTAAGTATATAGCACCTTCATGCAGATAGGTTGATGTGATATATATTTTTTATGATATAGACTTTGTGTTATACAACAACAAAATATAATTCACATAATATAAGTTACTGAATAGCCCCTGCTGAGGAAAGATTTTCTAATTGAGGGACCCAATTGAAGATCACAGGCAATCCCATACCCGAGTACCTACTCCACAAGTTATGATTACAGAAAGTTGCTGAGTAGCCCCTGCTCAGGAAAGCTTTTGTAATCAAAGGACCAAACTAAAGATCGGGGTTAAATGTAGCTACTCCCATACCTGAGTACCTACTCCACAAGTTATGATTATAGAAAGTTGCTGAGTAGCCCCAAAATCCAAGACAATAAGAATTGACTTTAATGTAAATTATTAAAATTCAAAGAATCCATGTTAAAATAAATTACATTTTATACATATAAAAACACATGCTACAGAAACATTTAGAAATCAGGTGAGGTTTTAAAACGGCCAGGTTATTTATTTGGCCATTTTGAAACCAGGTTTTGAACTGGCCAGGCCGTTTTAAAACCAAGGAAGGTTTCAAAATGGCCAAGTAAATAATTTGGCCGTTTCGAAACGGCCAGGAACATCACAATTTAAAAGCATTTCTGTAGACAGAGATTGATGATAAAGATCAAATTCCATTTGTTTCTTGAATACCACAAATTAGCAGTCATGAACATAATTCATGTCAGACTTATAACCTATTGTAACTTTTGTGAAGGTTCAAACACGACCTAATTTTAATATCAGCAAGGTCTTTTGGCATGTACGTGGAACAACTCCAGGACTAAAATCCAATCAAAGTTTCAGTACTGACATATTTATGCATATACTATAACAGAAACATTTACACAGTAAAATTGATGGGGATCCTCTAATGTGTTGGAATCCAAATAGAGACAGTCCAAACTGAGCACAAGTCCAATACATTAATCACCCACCCCAGGGGAGATCACTATGGTGGTTGGTATGCTAGTCTAAACAGATAACTCTTGAGTTGGCTCCTAAAACTCAAAATGGTCAGTTGGGATTCCACATTCGACATTATGTCACCGCTGTTACATTTTTGGGGTACTGTGTTGAGTTCTACCATACAAGGACATTGGATTATTGATTCTTTTCTGTACTCTGCAATGCATGGTCTAATTATATATTCAGGAAATATTACTAAGCTTCTCGAACCATCTATGTATTTTAGTGGCTGAATAATTGTTTACCTGTTCACATGTTTCTTTCTAGAACCTTCTATTTGGGGTTTTTACGTCAGTTTCAACACTGTACAGGTCATATCAAGATGGGTAGTTGGAAGGGCAGAGGAAACTAGTACATACAGTTCGTCAGGGTTCTGTATTGTAAACTTGTGACCAACGGCAAGCAACTACCAGATTTCCCACTTGAGGCCATGCCGGGAACCGAACCCCAGCCTCAGAGGTGTGAGGCGAGAGTGTTACCACTCTGCCACCATGGCCCCTTCTAGAACCTTCTAGAATCCCCAGCTTTTTTAAAGGCAGAGCCTGACTACAGGACTAGTTTTGAACTGGAGTGCTATTTGGACAGTAGTTCTTGAAGTTGCTATATTTCTTGCTATGCATATTTTCTGGTAAACTGTAATTGAAGTGAATTGGATATAGTGTCTGGATCTACCAGGATCTACATCCTGGAGCAAACATCTGAGTTAAGCAGACATACGGAACATTTGGATACAGACATTTTGTGCTGGCGAACTCACAGACGAATCAATAACATTTTGTTCCAGATTGTGGATTAATTTTAGTTATTTAGTTACACTTATGATCTTGGCCAGTGAAACTTAATTCCCAGTGACATTTTAAATCTCATCAGATCAAATTTCATCAGCTGGAGTAGGAAAAAATTGATGAATATTACAGCAAAAAATTTCGTTGACACGGTGTAAAATATTGACTGACAGGTTGTCTTATGTGAACATAAGGGTTCTTGTTTTTATGTCACAATGTATTTGTTTAACTTACATATCAACAGAGGAGTGTTTCTTTACAGCTTTTTCTTTTACAAAACAACTGAGATTAAAATGGTGTGGAGTTTCTTCTCTTAGTTATTCAAATGAATTTCGAAATATGAGTGTTTTTGTTGATGGTTTTGAAAAGTGAATGAGACACTTATTGAAAATGTATCTTGTATGTAACCTTTATCTCCCACTGTGGTATTATATTCAACCCTCTTGACATACATAGACATACTGCCTATGATATTAACTGAATGAGTAGCTTATTACAGAGATACTGTCAACATTAGTACAGTGTATATTATATTGATTTAATTAGGAATGGACCTGACTTCTCCGATGCAATTTTGGGATAAACATATGGGCAATATGTTAAAGTAATAGTTTTCATGCAATCATCACTTATGCATTTATTTGAACCCATAAGAAAGCCTGCCTCATGGTGGACATTTTAAGAAATAGGGGAGGCAGGTTACTAGATGTGGTATTGTATACCACTTGTTACCAGCAGGTAAAGACTGCTTTAGACTTGGTTACCTCGGCTCTACCTTACTTGCATATAGAGCGGTGCACGACCCACATAAAACTGGAGAAGAAAAATCTTCAAAAAAATTGAAAAAATGGTACCTGCCGTTTATTTTGAATCAGTTATGGTTGCATGTTAAAGCAGAATATAACAAAATAGTTGTGAAAATACTTGTGGGAATACATTTTAGGCATTTGTATTTGAAGTAAATCTCCAGTTGTATGTGGGTTCATTCCACGGTTCTACATGCAAGTAAAGAAGAGCCCAGGTAACCCTGTCTACATCACTTGGAAATCTTTAGGATATGAACCCAGAACCCCAGATGTCGGAGGTTGGTTTGGTTTTGATCAACGCCCAAAGAATTGTAATAAGATCTCTTAACTGATCTGAACTGTGTTTTTAGCATGTAGCAGATTTTTAAAAAATATTTGAAAAAGCTGCAAAGCGCTTTCACTTGCAAAGTTAAAATTATACAATGGAGGGGTGGTATCGCTTTATGAGCTTATTTTGAAACACACATAACCCATATATTCGGCCCATTTATGGGACATTATAGGGGTGTTCCACTGGAGCCGACTTTTTGGAAACTAGGTATTTTTTTTATGTCAGGAGCAATGTTTACAGAGTCCTTTAGAGTTAGTTATATTTTCCAGGCTTGCAGTGGTGGATCGGCAAAATAACAAACATGTTTGATATTTCACTGACCCTTCACAACTCTGTATCCGGACTGTGGTTCTGCCCACCTGGAAACTGTCCTGTCCTGGATCTCTATGGCTCGTTACACTTCCAGGCTTATCCTACACTGGTACCATCTTGTCTTGAAAAACTTGCCATCCTATCCTGGTAAAATACCAGGACTCCACCTCCAGACAGGCCGTCAACACTAACTGAACATACTTGAAAGCAAACAGGCCTGTCGTAAAACATAACCTACTGGACTTGGACACTTCCCATCAAGATGGGAAGTCTCCCATTCTTCAACCATTGAGTCAGTAACTCAGCAGGACAAGCAGGGAACACATACAGACAAGCTGTAAACACAAAACCGACAAGTTGGTTACTGTGTAGGACAAGCCAGCTTCATTTTAATCACCCAGGGCTTGTCTGCTAATGGCTAAATCTGACAGATTTCATCTGGCAGCATTTCAAGCATAGGATTTTGGGGTGTTTTTTTTACAATTATCTAGGGCAGTGTTGAGTTGAAGTTGGCTGACTTTATATTTTAGGATTTGTTTTTACAAAAACATTGCTTATTATTTGACAATCGGTTCTAAGAAAGGTAGAAGAGTGAGGAAGATAGAAGGTCCCACTGGCGGTGTTCCTGAATTTGAGCTGGGGGACATCCCAGTGGAGGAGGGAGGACAGGGGGCAAGAGAAAGAGAGGAGGCACAGCAATGAAGAGAGGAGGAGGCAAGGAGGGAGGAGGCAAGAGCAATGGAATCACACTCGCAAGAGGAGGGAGTTGCAGAAAAAAGGCCCAGGACAGAGAAAAGTGACACTGAAACAGAAGCTGTTGGAGGAGAGGTAGGACTATCA
Source organism: Sabellastarte sp. h YS-2021 (assembly GCA_964017235.1). Taxonomy (NCBI): domain Eukaryota; kingdom Metazoa; phylum Annelida; class Polychaeta; order Sabellida; family Sabellidae; genus Sabellastarte; species Sabellastarte sp. h YS-2021. The sequence continues at coordinate 36,542,186 of OZ024933.1, forward strand.
CAGTCACGATACAAGAAGGGGCACATGACCAACATCTATCTCACAGACTTGGATGAGGAGACTATTGTGGACTTTGAGATGGACCATGAGGAGTTTTACGGCAAGACTAATGAACATTTCAAGGACAAAGCAAGGAAGGAGTGTCTCTGGAAGTAGTTTGCCAACAGTCGCAAGCTGTCTGTCAGCATCTGACCCAATTGAATTCTGGACAGGCGGCTAAGGAGATGACAGAATGTCCGAATTTGATACAGGACAAGTTGCAAGAGACTCAGCATATCGTCAGGCTTCAAGTCCCAGGCCCGAGGAGCCAGTGCTTCAGCTGCTACATCATGCAACATCTCCAGAGCCTCAACTGACGCAGACAGTATGGAGATCAGCATGCGTCAACAGACACCGCGTTACAGCCTCAACACATCACAAGCCCCAGCGCAGTTTTAGGGCACTCTACAGTCGACCAGCAGGTCATTGACCAGTTCACATAGATGACAAGCATGCTGTGATTATTCCTCGGGCAAAAGCAGGAGACAACAACACATACAGCCTTCAGACATTTCAACAGCTACAGCAGCCAGCAGCAGCTGCAAGGAAATACATCTCAACCATCCCAGAGACAGGGATGCCTTCAAGCCATGTTATCCAACCCGTGGCAACCAAAGGACAGCAGCAGCAGTACAGAGGGCAGTCAACTTCCTTCCTAGTCATTGATGACCAACATGTTGGCCTTCAAGATCACTTACATTCACATTGATACAGATAAAGCACTTCAACCCTCCATCAGTTGTCTGCTACAGGCAACGAAAGCCAACACAACATATCAGAAATTTCAAGCTTCTTTGGAAATCTTCAGTCTATGATGAACTAGCAACAGATTGACACACTGCAGCCGACATGTCAGCACCAACCACCTCTCCTAAAACCACCATAGCCTCACAGCAAGAACATCAGCAGCCACCAGCCCAGCCTCCGCTTCTTCCACAGTCAGCTAATGCCAAACAGCAGCTGCAGTAGAACCACTGCCAAGCCTCCAATTGTCCTTTTCAGGACCACTCGAATCTTAAAAAAGACAATTTATTAGCTACTGTTAAAAATAATCCCAAACAAGAAACATTACACCACTCCACACAAAACACTTTGACCCCAAACACACTCACAAATAAAAATAATAATTTTAGAAAAATAATTGTTCAGATCACACAGAATCGCTGATCTTGACCGCCCCTTGACTCTCGGTATGATAAATGATTTCTAGCGCACTGAGTTCCCCTTTGTGGGAAAGATATTACGCCTGCAAAGGAGTAGATTAGATTAGATAATGAACTTTAAAAAACTTTGGAAAAACATTGGGGCAAAGGCAATAACATTTTGGCCTGTCCAAATGTTTAAAAAAAACTAAAAAACTTTGATTTAAACAAGGTCTGACATTGGGGGAAGTATTTTTTTACCTCTGGGCTGACCTTTTGACCTTTGACCCTTTGAGAATTTTTTTAGTTTTCCCAAAGACATTTGGTAGATTATAAACTTTAAAATATTTTGTAATTTTGCACGAAAATAATTAAAAATATATGTGTAGAAATTTTTACATTTAAGGGGGGGCGGGGGTCATTTGGACATAACTTGGGTAGAGTGTTTTAAAAATAGCACTTGTGATTTGGGTTGAAATACTTTGGAAACTTCTTGGAAATGAATAGAATTTTATTTGGAAATTGGTGGAAGGTTTGAGGAACACCAGCTTAAATAAAGGTTGTTGGAATAATTGGTTAGTCCTGAGAAGGACTGATAGTAGTCCTGAAAAGGACTGATAGATGCCAGCTTCTGCCCCCAGGGTTGTTGGTTGACACATCTGAGATCCTGTTCTCCTGTCTAGCCAATGGCCCCACATGATTAAGTAGTCTTTCAGTCGTTCTTGTTGATGTTTTGCCTACCTTGGAGGATTCCTATAGTTCTCATTTGCACATACACGGCCTGTTTATTTTGTTGGGCCGCTACATCATTTGTTGGAGTTGGTGCTTTGTCTGCTGCTCCCTGGTGTGTCCTCAGTATGTTGTGCAACATCACATATGTAAACACAATGTCTCTAACAACCCTTGGCCTTTGCTCCATGGTACCCAGTAGTACCCTGAACCGACTTACTAAGATTCCAAAGGCGTTTTCAACTACCCTCCGGCCTCTGGAGATCCTATAGTTGGCTATTCTTTCTTTCCTTGTGAGGTGTCTTCTGCTGTAGGGTTCACCATCCATGGCATCAAATCAAAGGTGTCGTCACCCAGCAAGAAGTAGTGTAAGTTTGGCCCTCCCTAACCAGGGGTTCAAGTGCCGGAAGGCCCAAGCTGCCATCCTCGATCTTCTCCCTCAAACTCGTTCTGTTAAAAATCTGTGCATCAGAGCAGGAACAACTTGACCCAGAGTCTATCCACAGGAATCGGTATTCTGTATAGACTAGGGCCAGGAGAACCAGAGAAAATAAGCCCTTGTTGTTGTAATAGTCACTGTCTGACTAGTGGCTTTAGGGCAGATGATGATGTAAGGTTCAAATGTGTCCTTTTCTGTCTTCCCATCAAGATGAAAATCAAAACATCAAACTCAATAAAAACCAAAAGTACCCTAGACTGATGTAGGAAGTCTCTGTGGTGTGTAGCTGGCATCTTTGCAGTGACAAACGACGTTTTTTGTCAGCCAGAGGGGTTTAAATAGTGGTTTAAATCCCGACTCTGGATCCCGACTCCAGGATTTAATCAGTCTAGTCGGGGTGAGTCTGGAAAATACTCCGGCCTGTTTGTCAGTACAGGTTGTTGGAGGTTGCTATAGCTTTCTCTTATGGGTTAATGGTTAATGGCTTGCCACAAAAAATTATCCCAATCCAATACAGAGAGTATTCGCTACGTCCTGTTGGGATCTAACTGACCCAGCATTGCAACTGACCCTAGACTTGTAGAGTCAGTTAGTGGGTCTGTTCCAGTAGAACACCCCCATTAAGAACAAGGTCGAGGCCCAAAATTCAAACATATGTTGGTACAACCACATGGATGTGTATGTATTGGCTAAACACTAAGATAGACTCTCAGTAACTCTAGCATGTTTCCATGACCTGAATTCAAACCCACGCCTACAGAGCTGAGATCCAACTGATCAAAATACCCTACATATCAGGGAATAACAATGGCATATGAGGTTATTTGGGTTTGTAGATCATTTCTGAGCGGTAAATTTAAGTGGCGACAGAAACTACCTAGGTCACTGGTTGGTGAACATGGTACCCTGTAAAGTCAGCCTGGCTCACTGCTCCCCGCCATAACCTGGTACAAATTACAGTTTCATTATTTCTACTTGTCTTTAATGCAATAACATACCATTCTATTGCTTAAAATATGTATTGACACAGGCGTCAGCTGTAAATGTAATTTACTAAGAAAAAAAACACGTGTTAATTAACATTTTACAGTTCTTTTTAGGGGCAACAATGTATGTCTTACATGTCGTCCAAAATTTGTAAAAAAAAAAACAAACTAGGATGATGTTTGATGTCGCAAAATGTTTGATTTATTTCCAACATCACTTTGGCTACCATCCTTATATGGTATGGTACACTCCTGGCAATGTACAACGGTTGCCAAAGGCAACCAATTCCGTATTGTGTTTTGTTTCAAGTTAAGATGGGGAGAAGAAGACAGGCATAAAGCCTGAAATTTGAACCCACTAGTCCATAGATGGAAGTGACTGCGTTAACAGTTCCCCACCACATCCCCCAATGTGGTGTATTAAAGAGGATTTAAATTACAGTAAAATTAATGAAAACCTGAGAACAATCATTAAGGTAAAACTATTTTTATTGGGTTTTGAACCACTCTGTTAAGTCATATGGAATGACTGTTATTGGGTTTGTATCGCATGAAAATTCGCTCAAAGATATCAGATTTCTGTCAACAAGAAGAGTTAGTGTACTACATATAGTGGTGAATAAGCAACATGTAGAAGGACCAGTATGCATATGGCTGAGGTAACATTTTGTTTTTGTCATATCTGGTGAGGGTGACACACATATTGCCCATTTTGGCGGAAATGGGCATGAAATTGTATACTGTTATACAGTTACATTTCCTGCTGATATTCAATTCAAACCAATGGTATATAGCATATGGTTTACCTTTTGACAATAACTGTATAATTTGTATCAATCTTTGGTCTTTGTTTTGGATTGAATAATGAATACAAACTTACAACAACTAGGCCGAAAGGGGTTCAATCTACCAGCACGAGCGCAAAGCCATCAGAGACATAAGTAGTACACTGAAGTGGTCACCCATCCCAGTACTAACATAGCCCATTGCCACTTAACTTTAGTGAACAGACAGATACTCATCACGCTAGGCCACAATTCATAAAAGTCGGGAAACAAAAAAAAGACAAAAAAGACAAGGCCGAAAGGGGTTTCGGTCTTCTAGTGTGAGCCGCAAAGCCATCAGAGACGGAAAGATGCTCAACACACTACACCACAATCCATGAAAGTCCGGAGACAAAAAAAAATTTAAAAGACATAAAAGCACAAGCCTTGCTAGAGCTCGCAATTAAAAAATGATCTAGTAGAAATGCAGGCCTCGATAGAGCTTGGGCATAACCAAACACTGAGACAGCGAAGGTCAAGTTGAGCCAAAAATCAGCTCAAATTTAGTATAAGCATTTGTAAAATTGTGCTGATTTTTGACTCAACATCATCTTGATCCCTTTTGTGAATACAGGCCCTGAATATTGGACCAAACTTAAGACAAAATATAAACATAACAGGTAGGCACCTGGGTTAGGGGTGCAGTAAGAGGGCATAAACTCACAGATATATGTTGATACCCGTTGGGTGAAGGGTGGGGAACGGCCAGATATAAATAATTCCTGTCTTTTATGTTTAGTGGAGGAATCTGGGTTGGTGTCTCCCCCCCCCCCCCCCCCCATCCATTACACAATGCTGAACTCCATATTTTCGACACTATGCTTTGGTTAAGTGAAGTGTCTTGAGACAGGGGTTGAATTTAGAGCATTCAATTTTTAAACACTTCTGTAATGTTCATACATTCTCTGTCTAATTGGTCTTTTGGTCTCTCCTATGTATTTGAGGTCACATTCAGTGCAATTAATAATTTATATAACATTACGTAATTCGCAAGTGTATATATGCCTTGGTGGTAGATTAATACATTTGAAGGTCTTTCTGGTGTGGAAACTGTTGCAAGCGCAGGCAATGGAGGGGCCTGCTGTGTCAGTTGTAGGCCTACCTTATTTTACAAAGATTCTACTTACCTTAAGATGTTTTCCCTGCATTCATTGACCTGTTTTAAAGGGGTCACCCAGTCAACATCATTAGTTCTGCATCATTGGTCCCAATGTGCTGGGGCCTCTCACTTCTAAATCAGAAAGCAATGGTTGTACATGGAAAATTTGAATGAAACACGAAGTGATCTTAGTTATATTGATTTTAGTGTTTATTTGTAATTAACTGGATTTATTGATATATGTGATTGGGTTAATGATGGATTCCACAAGAAAGAAACAGATCCCAGCTTTACAGAGGAAAAAGGTTACTGCATCTGCCAGAGCCAGGGTTTCAACCTCTAGGGTAAGGAAAGCTACCAAATCTCGCCTGGAGGAATCATTTTTACAGAGTTCCCCACCTTTGACTGCTATGGCTTATTTAAATCACCCCAATCTGACCACTACACCCAGTCAACCTATCAACAATCAACCTGATGTGATGATTGACATGTTGCGTCAGCTGACTCAATCTAATCAATCTCTCCTAGAAAGAATCGAGAAGTTTGACCAACAACCAGCAAATACTCACCAAACCACTGTAGTGGGGGGACTATCTACCAAATCACAACTCCTGGGCTCCCATGGCGCGTCGCTGGTACAAGAAAACCTTCCTCATCACCCAATCTTTCATCATCTACTTAACTCGTCTGCACGTACAGTGTCAAATACATTGTCAACATCCAACAATTGTACTTGTAGTGCTTCACAGCAGAGCGACACAGCATCAAATATACATGGTACAACAGCAGTACTTATACATGAAGGGGTGGTACCAAGCCTGGGGAACCTTAGAAGGCTGGCCAATGTATCTCAAGCTGTAACCAATGCCTTGGCTGCATATGAGGATCAGGCTAAATCTACTTTACTAGGTAAGCAGAGACGTTCTGGTCGTTACAATACCACAGATATAGCTCAAAACCCACCAGAAATTTGCTGGCCCAATGAGGGCTACCACTCCTCGGCTGGAAAAAAGGGATACCTTATGATGAACTGTCGATGGTCCAATGGGTTACAGGGCAACTGAGTAATGTTTATAACATGAAGGACCCTCTTACTGCCAAGCATGCCGTCCTCCAGGTCATTCTGGCTGTTAAAGATGCAACATCCCTACCTTGGGGGGCAGTAAGAAGCGCGTGGGCCTCCTTCATGCATGACCTGGAGGAGGGTAACCTCCATTGGGAAGATGCTACTCAATGGGCCATCAACCACCTCAGCTCCTCACAGATGTCAATGGCCAATTTTCAATTTACACAGCAGCATAATTCCAAGAAAATTTGTAAGTTTTATAATGAAGGAACTTGCTCATATGAAAATCACCATGGGGCCTACAAGCACATTTGTAGTCACTGTGATAGGATGAGGAGGGTACTCCAGCACCCAGAGGTCAAGTGCAATAACAAGAATAAACCCAAAGATAGACAGACAGTAAAGACTTAGGATGGTGCGGGGCCACTTGGGCAGGGGCCTGTACCTACAGATTGTAATGTTAAAACCTTTTCTTCCTTTGGGGGTGAGGGGGGGGGGCTGTGGACAATGACTTTCTTTGTAAATCCAGTATATGTTCTAATACTTCTGTGTTTATGAGAGTAATGTTAACATTCTTGCAAAGAGAAAACTAATTTAAAGTCAGTGTATGAACCAGATAGAGGGCAACATATTGGTCAGATGCTTGTGGAATGGGTACTTATTTTGTTTACATACAAGGAGTCCAAGGGTTGGTTTTTATGGAGTCAAAACATGTATTCGGGTCAATTTTCAGTCACAAAATGCAGCAATCCTCCTGCCTGTTATTTACAAATTATCAGCATGCAAAGTGTATTATTTTTCATGAACCGGTACTAAAAATCAGGCTTGTTTACCTCATCATACATTGATACGGAGATTAAGCACTTGGACAACTGATTGATTGATTGATTGATTGATTGACAAAATGCAGCAATCCTCCTGCCGGTTATTTACAAATTATCAGCATGCAAAGTGTGAGTATTATTTTTCATGAACCAGTTAGTAAAAATCAGGCTTGTTTAACTCATATGAATTATGTGCAAGACACATTTTATCATAAGACTATTGGTTGTTCTTACGAAGCTTAAATAGAAGTCATTTCTGATGATGACACAGGGGAGTATCATTAGTATGACAATAAACTAGTTGGTGCGGTGGCACCCACTTCCCCTGTCCTCAACTGTGAACATGCGTCATTTTCTAAAGCTTTTCCTCATCTTGACGTCGTCTCTGATCACATTGCCTCTGACTTTTTTGACTCAAATAAAAAACCTTGGTTTTTAGCCCTGGAGGGCTCCCAGTTCGAATTTATTGGCCCAGATAGGGACAGCCCCCTTCCCTTATCTTTATCAGATTACATTTCAATGGCAACTACCATTCGTTCTACTGGCCTTCCTAATTACAGACAAGCTAGGCTCCCAGTTCATTCAAATCTCAACATTCAAGCTTGGGAAAAATTACTTGCTAACTCCCCCAATACCAGGCTTTTTGGATTACCTTAAATTCGGTTTTCCTCTTTCAATAATTAACCACGAATCTCTTGATAACAGAGATGTAGTTAAACATTTTTCTGTTTTACAACATCCTAGAGCTGTTATTGATTATTTACACAAGGATGTCAACTTAGGGGCCATCTTAGGCCCGTTTGATATTATCCCTGATCATGAATTTCATTGCTCACCACTCCTTACAAATTTAAGGACTTGGATAAGAGAAGGGTCATACTCAATCTTTCTTACCCAAACATGAACTAGGTTGCTAGGTTCTTGCGTAGCATATCAATTAATTCTCAATTTAGGCCTACTCCTAGGGGAGTCTTTGATGTTCCAACTCTTTATCACATTTCCAAAGCTTGTGACCTGCTAAGTGACCTCATCCTTTTTCGGGAATTTTTTCTGACTGCCTTTTATGGTTTTCTCAGGATGTCAAACCTTGCACCACACTCAGTTAGAACTTTTGACCCTTCCAAGCATTTTTTGAGGCAGGACCTTTTCTTTGACCCTCCGGCTGCCCATCTGCTCCTAAAATGGACCAAGACACTTCAAGACCACAGAGCTCACCACATTATTCAACTTCCATCAATTGATAACCACTTCCTGTGTCCAGTTAGAGCTCTTCAGGCCCTGTTGTCATCCAGGCCTTTGCCACCCTCTTCCCCTTATTTGCCAACATATATCCTCCGTTTACCCAAATTATCGACACTCATGTTAGAGAAGCACTTAAGACTGTCCTTCATTCCCTTGCTATCCTCTTGAATGGGCATGGGTTCCACACATTCCGCCGTTCTGGAGCTACCCTAGCTTTTGTTAATAATGTTTCCCTGCAAAACATCATGGCCCATGGCCTATGGTGAAGCTCATCTGTATGGCCCTACCTCCAAAATGCTTCTGTTGCACCTTCCATTATCCCCTCCAGCTTTGCCTCCATCATTTCTTCCTTCTTTTGATCTGGGCTTGGTGGTTTTAAAAATTTTTATGGCACACACCAACAATTCTTAAATCCTATATTACATTTAACTTTACTAACATGTATAATAAAATTCCCAAACTTACTCTTTTACTGCTTTAATTCTAATTATCGCTTACCATCTTACTCCACTTGCGTTCAAATCGGTAACACCATTTGGTTTACATTTCACCTCTCACCTTATTCCTCCACTTTTGTAGTATTAATCTTCACTTGGGCCAGCAACTGATTATTTTGTCCACTTTGGTCAATTTAGGACAATATGTATATTTTCCTAATCTAGTATATACAGTGTTGAAAATTTGTTTATTTTCAGTGTTATTGGTGGGTGGGAATTTAATAGCAGCCCTAGTAAGTAGGTCCTTGAGATTAGGTAGTCTCTTGTAACCTATGAGTGGTTTGTCCTTGAAAATGTTTTTGAGCTCATCAGTGTTTTGGATATTGTTACAGTTGTCCCTAATGCGAGGTTTAATAGGTGGGTTTCTGGGGTTGAATTGAGTGACCATGACTGGTGTGTCTACAGTCTCTTTTGGGTTGTCCTCCAGTAAATCTGACTGTTTAAACTGATTGGCTCTATTAAAGTGTTTTTTGAGGCTACTTGCTAGGTAGCCCATTTTAAGATAATAGCCAGTAAGTTTCAAGGCATTGGTCTTAAGGTCTTTGTCCAATGTACATATTCTACACAACCTTAGGTATTGTCCAAAAGGTCCCTTTTCCAGTACAGTGCTAGGGTGGGCTGAACTGTATTCTAAATACAGATGAGTGTCTGTGGGTTTATTGTATAGGGTTGTAATAAATTCCCTATTTTCATTAAATTTCACAGTTGTGTCAAAGAAATTTATGTCAGAATAACTAAATTCATGGGTGAACTTAAGTGATTCATGGAGAGAGTTCAAATACTCAATGAAGTGGTTGTGTGACTCTTCGCCATGTGTCCAGACCATAAAAATATCGTCAAGGAACCTTTTTCAGACTAGTGGTTTGAGGTGATGTCCATCTAAGGATCTGGTTTCAAATCTATCCATAAATAAGTTGGCATAATTTGGTGCCAGGGATGTCCCCATGGCTGTCCCCCTATTTGTAAAAAGTGTTCTCCATTGAATTCAAAATTCATATTGTGGAGGACTAGGGTTAGCAAGTCTAATATGAACTGGGTTATTGGTGTTTTGGTACGGTCACTTCTGAGTTTATTTGCAACAGCCAAAATTCCCTCATGGTTAGGGATGTTGGTGTATAAACTAGATGCATCCAGGGTGCACAGTATTGCTCCTTCTGGGATGGGTCCTAGACTTCTTATTTTCTTTATGAAGTCATGAGTATCTCTAATGTGGAATTTTGTTTGTGGAACATACTGTTTTATATGTTCATCTACACAGTTGCTAATTCTGCTGGTTGGGTGATTTACAGAACTGCAAATGGGTCCACCTGGGACAATTTTCTTATGTAATTTGGGGAGCATGTAGAATTTTGCTTCTGTGCATGATTCTGGGGATGGATGTTCAAGGTTTTTATCACTAATTAAACCTTTGTTATACATCTTGGTAAGTGTGTCTGTATTTTTTACCAACTGTTTGTGTTGGGTCAAAATTCCTTAAGACCCATCCACTGTTCTTTGGTAAGGTTTGGTTGTCCCTTATTTTTGAGTCTGTTTTTTCATAGACCATCTTTAAAAGCCCTCTGGAATACTACTAACGATTGATGTATCCTAAGGTGGTTTCCAGTGACTTTTATCCACAAATTTATTGTGAATATCCTTATAGGGGTCCTCACTTTCTTCCAGGTTCATAGCCATAAAGTCTACTATAGCCAATTCATCCTCATTTAGATTCTGAAGATGTTTATTGTCATAGTAAAAGTGGTATTTACGGCTGAGCCTGAGCCTTATTTGGTGGTCCTGGTGTTGTCCACATAAACTAAGATAAGATACCCAAGATGTCATAAGACTTATTCAAATAGATCAAATCTCAGGAGCAATATTAAGAGTGCACACCTGAACTATAGAATCAAATGTAATAAGTGTGATCAAGAATTCAGGAGAAAGGAATATCTGGATAGACGCTTGACACATTGCCATAGTAATGTGGATACCTTATTTAGGATAACAGATTGTATAGGCATTGAGCCAAAGGAATTTCCTTCTGATCAGCCAGGTTGTCCTGAGGACAACACAACTGCATCCAAGCACACTCAACTGGATCTGAGTGACTTTCTTGGCAATTTGTGGCCAGAGGACAACAAATCACCTAGCACCCAAACAAAGAATCCTGCTCCTAAAACATGCACAGTTACTACAATGACTATGTACAGCAGGGCCCAGATCTCAATCAGTACACAAACTTACATCTGTGACTTGCCACCTAAGAAGACAGTCATACACACGGGTTGCAACACCACCCCTAAGTTTACAAGAGACAAGAACACTCAACATGCACCCACATTGATTTCCAAGGAATATCACCACATTGTGTATTCATGGATGAACCAGCAATAGGGAACTAGGAACCAGAGGCATCTCCACCAGCAACACCTGATCTTGATATCCCCAGCTTTTTTACTGAGGCGTACCAGATGGAAAGGGAGGAGAAGGGACTGCCCAGGTGCACAGCCTATCAAGTCATTCAGAAAAATGAACAACCCATGGACTTTAACGTTTTTATTACATGGAAAGTTTGTGCCAGAATATCATACCACCACAGAATGGATACTAATGGTTTGGTGAATCAGTAAACTATAATTATAAGTTTATTTATGACTATATTTTTATTCACACAGTTTATTTATTGACATTAACAGTAAAAGAATGGCTTTAAGACTATATCTAGTCTTGACTTTTATTATTATTAAAATGAAAAGTTTTAATAGTTGTGTTTGATTTTTATAATTTTTATGTTCAACATTCTGTGAATATAATTCATTATTAGACTTGCATTAAAAGTTATGGTTGTGAATCACGGTTATTTTCATTATAAAATAACACATGAAAGACAATTCTAAAAACAGCCCAATAAAATAAAAATGGGCAATATTTGTCTCAGAAAAGAATTATTTTCATTTTTTATTATAAAAATCATGTTCACAGTCGTCAAACGCACTATAACCGATGTACACATCCGGCAACTCTCTCGAACATGTTTAAGATATATGTAACAAAAATGTGGGAGATATTTTAGAATGACAAGGCCAGAAATATACGACAAATTAATAAAGGGATACTTTAAAAACAGTTACATGTTGAAATATTTGCTAAAATACGAATTATATCATTTTCACAAAGTGTGTATGAATACTTGTTCAATGTGTGCACCAAAGGATATGAATACCTATCCAATGTGTGATTTCAGGCTTGTTTTGGGGGGGGTTTAAGTGCATATTTTGTCAACATACTAGGGACGTCACGACTCCAAATATTTCATGTCGACTAATCGGTAAGTACTATTCGTGTCGACACCGAATAACCGTCGAATTAAAATAACATCCAAAAATCTTAAGTTTCATATTGTCAAAAGCACTGAAAACGATAAATGTGTGAAATAAAATGAAAATGAAATGTATATAACCTGTAAAATGAATAAATTTGCTGTTTTTCGTTTATTTCTGACAGGATGTGGGTGATATAAGAGATATATGGCACTTCCGGCTTTACGTGAATGCATAAACAGTACAGAAAACGTGGCTGTTTTCGGATTTTAACTTATTTTATGTGACAATATGGATATATTTGATGGATTCAGACCTTCTGCCATCTTTTACTACATTAAGCGATTATTCTTACTTTAAAATATGAAACCGGAAAATGTCACTATTCTAACTGTTGTCGATTATTCGGTTAGTCATGACGCCCCTATAACATACAAGACTTTTTTGAATGAAAAAACACTGGATTTAATAATAAAAATTAATAATTGATGCCACCTCAACAAAAAGTAGCTTTACTGAGTATTTTTAATTTTTTTTTGAAATGGACGAAATAGCTACTTATTGCCAAGTTAGCAATTATTATCAATTCGAATTGAGAAATTCAGTGTTTTTACCTTTTAAAAGTCACATATTTTGACCAAATATGTGCTGTAACTCTCAAAAACAAGGCTACAAATCACGCATTGTACAAGTATTCATAGCATTTTGATCACACATTGAACTAGTATTCTTAAAAACATTTTGAAAATGTTATAATTCGAATAGAACCAAATATTTTAAAATGCAATTGCTTCTCAAGTATCCCTTCATAACTTTATTATATATTTCAGAACTTGCCACCATATAATATTTCCTTCCCTCAAAATTACAGAATTTAATTGATTTTTTGTTATAAAACTCTTAAATATGTTCGCAAGAGTTGCCGGAGGTGTACACTTCTACCGTTGTCGATTGATGACTGTGATGTTGTAGGCATCCCACATAATATGTTGGACTGCCACTCACTTTTACATTTTTTTTACCGACAATTATTACAGTATAAATACTATGATGGAATTACGAATTATGGGTGAATAAGTATGAATAATCATCCAGAATTTACACACACCAAATCAATACCACTGAGTCCTGTGATTTGATTCAGTGCCACAAGAATGGGTTAATTGTTACAATCGCCCCACTATCTGCCACATCTAGGAGGATCTAGGTGACTGAAACAGACACACTCTTGACTCATATAAATCACACCCCAAGACAATGCTAAAGGGGAGTGCAACCCAGCTCCCCCTGGGAAAAAGGTTTACAATAGTTGTCAGTATTCATGTTAATATCATACTGTTGTGTGAATAACTGGATAAAAACATCTAAATAAAACAATAAAAAGTTTTATCATTAACTTCTTATCGCCTATACATTTAACTTGAAAAAAAGTTATATTTGCGGGTTGGCATTTAGGTGCCAACCTTAATCATTCCTTCACCCCTATTTTTGTATCACCCCCGTTATTCAGTGGGTCATTAAAATGACACATGGCCCATTCTGATTGGCCAGTGTTTTGTCCTTAGCTTTGGTCAAGGGGATAATGGCCAGATTTGAACTGGCAGTCGACAAGACAAGTTTATATTTTACAAAAGCATTTTTAATTTTTTTTTTCATTTTGGTTTTAGTTATTGTTGTCTTTTCTCTACCTTCACACATTTTTATCTTCACTGGTATGGCAGCAAGGAAGAAGCAGAAACAGGCAAGTAACCCTTACAATTTGCGGAAATAGGTTGAGATACCGGTTGAACTTCAAATAGAAAATGATCATACTTTTCTGAATGAATTTTTCCGTTCAGGTGCAGTTTCTAGGTCGGATACTGATTCTGATATTGAATCGCTTGTTGATACTCTCGTTTCTCGTGGTAGTACTGATTCTGAGGATACTTCCCCTGTACCAAAACATACACACGACTTCAAAACTTCCAGGAGAGTTATGCGTGGCAAGGGGAAAGTAAAACCGGATCCGAGATCAGAAGTTCAACCGGATCAGACTTTGATTAATCAGAGAATATTATCTCAACTAGATGCAATTGGTAAGCGGTTGTCTGTTATTGAAAATTCTGCTTCTGTTGCCAGTTCTAAAGTAAAAAATTCGGATTCTGTGTGTGGTAGCACTACTGCGAGTTCAAGTCTCCCCAGTTCCTCACAGGAGGACACCATGCAGGCAAAACTACCCGATTTACACAGTATCAGACATAATAGAGTGATCCAAGATCAAGTTGAGGAGCGTATCAGACAGTTGTCCAATTCTGACAAAAAAGGTACGGATCCGAGAATAAAATCTCAACGTGGTGGCTCTGTTGATATTTTTGTTAAAGAAAAAGTTAAATGGCCACATGAATATGTTCTCGCTGGTAGTACAAAAGATAGGGTTTCCTACAACCAACTCAACATTACACAATTCATGGTGGGTTTCTGTCGGATCATGAGAGAGGAATCTTGTCAGACTACAAAAGATCATATGCTAGATTACATTATCTCTCTTCTCGATGACTCAAATGACTTCTCATGGCAGGCAGCCAAGGCCAGCCATGCAGTTTTACTATGTCAGATGGAGCAAGGCGAGGTGACTAGTTGGTCACAGACTGATAAGATAGATCGGATCCGCCGGGCTAATGCTCAAAAACATCTTCCCCCATCCCAGACAGTTTACAACAATCAAAAATTCAAGAAAAATGTTTCAGGTCAAAAATCCATGCCATGTGTGTTCTTTAATGACAACTCCTGCAATTATTCAAAGCACCATGAAACCAAAGGGTTTTTTACAGACATATTTGTAGTTCTTGCTTTGGCCATGATGGGATGATTAGTACACACAGTGCTCTGGATTGTAAACAAAAATAAAAAAACGAGTAACTCTGAGTATGGTCAATGAGGTTACTTTACAACCTGGCCATGCTTGGAAATCGGCTGTAAAAATTGTAAATAAATTATTTCCTCCCACCAGACATGTGTATAACAGTAATATCGATATTTCAGATGCAAACAAAGCTTATAAAGCCCCTGTCTCATTGTAGAAACAGTGGTTACTTGACAGTAATACTTGTAAACCTGTGGTGCCTGGTAGGACTTTTGCTGACGTAGTTAAGCAGAACGCTTACTCCAGCAATACTAGTGCCAACAAATCTGTGCCTCTGGAGGCGATTCAGATGGTCAAACCGAAGGGTATGCCATCTGAATCAGTCAAGGAGGACAATGTATGTTGCACTTCCAGTCCCCAGGTTCGAACCACTTGTGTTAATAGCAATACTTACAATGGGAAGACACCCACGGATACTGTTGATAATGTCATCCCCCTGGTCAATAGATTTGCTATCTTACAATCAGAAGATGACCAGATGACAACCACTTGTGTTAATAGCAATACTTACAATGGGAAGACACCCACGGATACTGTTGATAATGTCATCCCCCTGGTTAATAGATTTGCTATCTTGCAGTCAAAAGATGACCAGGAAATGTTTATAGATCCTTATTTGGAATCTGACTTTACAGATAACCATATCCAATGTACTTCTCCCTGTTCTGGCAAAGCTTCATCTTCATCTGGGGATCAGATTGTTACCTGGGATGTTTTTGATAAAATGTTATCTAAAAAGAAATTAGATCAAAATACCATTGTACAAGTCAAATCTTGTGATGATTATGTAGCATGTAAATCTCAAATGGACAGACCTTTCGGAGCTATTCCACTGTCCCCTCTTAAGATTTATACTGGTCTTCAAACAAATAATCAAAAGATTCCTGATCCGTTGTTGCTCCACCATCTAGTTCGGGCCTCGGGCTGTCCCAACTTCTTGGGTTTGCGAATTCCTGTCCCCTCAAATCTCAATATATCCGCATGGAGATCTCATCTTGAAAATTATTGGGATCAACAATTGGTGGACTTATTGGAATTCGGATTTCCACTTGATTTTGATAGGGGTTCGAATCTGGTCTCCACAGAAGATAACCATGCATCAGCTAGTAAATTTTCAGCACATGTTGATGAATATATCAGGGAAGAATTGTCACACGGGGCCATGTTGGGTCCTTTTGATCAAAAACTGTTGCATTTACATGTCTCCCCATTTATGACAAGGGAGAAAGCAGATTCTCATCTCAGGCGAACTATTGTCGACCTTAGTTGGCCAAAAGGTCAATCTGTGAATTCTGGTATTTCTAAAGATAGGTACTTGGGCACAAAATTCCTTTTGAACTATCCCTCTGTTGATAACATTATTGACAGGCTTATACAGTTGGGCCCTGGATCTATGTTACTTAAAATTGATATTAGTCGAGCTTTTCGTCAGCTCAAGGTCGACCCTGGGGACATTGATTTCTAGGTTTAAAACACACCTCTTACTTCATTGATCAATCGGTCCCATTCGGATACAGACATGGTTCAATTTTCTTTGAAAAAGTCTCTGATAGCATCAGATTTATTATGAAAAAACATGGGTTTCCGGATCTGTACAATTATGTGGATGATTTAATCTATTGTGGCACTCCATCCACTATTTTTCAAGATTATGAAATGCTCTCATCCCTACTTGTACAGCTAGGACTCCAGGTCAGTGTTAAAAAATTGGTTCCTCCATCTACTGCTTAGGTATTCTAATTGATACAGAAACTAGGACCATGTCTGTACCCCCTGAAAAATTACACAATATTTTAGAACTGTGTCACCAGTGGCACAACAAAACCACATGTACTAAACAACAGCTACAGTCATTGTTAGGCTCTCTCCTATATATCTCCAAGTGTGTAAAGCCAGCTAGGGCTTTTCTTAATCGCATGCTTCAATTTTTGAGAGATATGGGGGATAGGAGGTCAGTGAGATTATCACAGGAATTTTTTAGAGATCTAGCTTGGTTTAAAAATACTTTGAGCCAGTTTAATGGCATTGTATATTATGACACCAGACCTATTCAAGCTGAGCTGCACTTAGATGCTTGTCTCACTGGTCTAGGAGGCATTTTTGCCAATCAATGCTATGCTCTTCCAATCCAAAGAGGGTTCAATAACTATTCTATTGTTCACTTGGAAATGATAAACATTGTAGTGGCCCTAAAAATTTAGGCTCACCAATGGGCCAATAGGAGGTTACATATAAAGTGTGATAATATGGCCGTAGTTGAGGTCTTGCTGTCAGGTAAAACTACGGATAGCATGCTGGCCACATGTGCAAGAAATATCTGGATGTTGACAGCCTTATTTGACATTTCTATACATATTGAACACATACCGGGTAAACATAATGTAATCGCAGATTTATTATCTAGATTTAAATTTGACCAAACCTCTTGGGATCTTTTGAAAAATCATTTTTCGGATCCGATTTGGGTCCCCACTCATGTGGACTTAATGTGCTTAAATCATACCATCTAGTTTTTCAGCCTTACCCGCAGGAGCAGCCCAGTTGACCACCCAGGCATGCGACCGACTCCTGCAGGCTTTCAGACCCTCCACTCAGAGGACCTACTCTCGAATGTTTTCGGACTATATGACTTTTCTGGTGGTCTCTGGACTGCGTCCTGCTGAGGTACATGTCCAACGTTTACTGGCATTTTTAGAATATCTGCATCAGAACAATTGCACTGTTTCAAATATTGCTAATTACTTAGCTGGAATCAGAGCTCTGTCCATCTGAGCTAATATATGACCTCCCTACAGAATGTTTCAAACATCAAAAAATTCAGCTGTTCATCAGATCCCTAAAATTGAATCGACCTTTGACCTTAAAATCAAACTGTGTCCTTGATGAACATATGCTCCAACAGGTTATTTCTTCTTGTCAGCAGTTGGAAAATCCTTCAGTATTTGCTACTATCTACCTTTTGGCTATTTTCTCATTTTTGAGATTATCTAATATTGTCCCTCATTCTATGTCAGCATTTGATGTTTCCAGGCATTTGGCTCGTGGTGACATTATTTTTAGTCAGGATTTAGCAATCATCATAGTAAAATGGTCAAAAACTAACCAGTTCAGGGACAAAGTGGCTAGAATCTCAATTCCTGCCCTGTTGGGCTCCCCATTTTGCCCTGTTGCTGCATTGAGGTTGCTTTTACAATCAACACATGGCACTCAAACTGAACCCTTATTCACCATTCTCAACCAGGGCTCATACATGCCCTTGACAGATAGCATGGTTAGGAAACATTTTAAGAGAATTATTAACATTCTCCAATGGCAGCACTTGAGACTCACATTTCACTCCTTCAGGAGGTCTGGCGCCTCCTGGGCCTATCAGCATGGGGTTCCCATTGATGCCATTAAAAAACAAGGCACCTGGTCCTCTGACTGTGTATGGCGTTACATCTCAACACAGTCTCATTCCTCTCCTTGGATTCACGCTTTTCACCAACACCTACTTCCTTGATGGGTGTTTGGGTGTTCTTTTTCAAAATTTTTCTAAATTTTTAAATTCTATCATATCATTTATTCTTTGGCTTATATCTTTAGTTGGGTAAATTGCTTGTGTGGTTTTGCTTTATGTCACAGTTTGCACACAACCTCATAAAATCTCATAAATTGTCCAAATTCTATGGCTACACTGTAGGAGGGCATTATCCCTGTCTATATGGCACTCCTTAATAACCTTAAATATTATACCAATTATAGACATATCGCTTTGTCAATGATTCTACAACAAGTTTTAGTCTATTAGTATTATGTCATTTAATAAAATATAATATTATTAATAAATGTTAAAAACCCATTTGCCCCTTTTTATTCTTGCTATATGACTGTTATGGATTTTGCGGTCAGTTTGACCTTTGGAGTGACCTTGGCTAGCATGTCATCTCTGACCTACCCTTTGTGGGGGTTAACTGGACTCCTGTCAATTGGGCTTGGCCACTGCTTGCACCGGCTTCGCTGATGGCATTCAAAATCCTCATGGACATGGATCAAGGGATGGTGACCCCTTTATGACCTTTGTGAGGTCTTATGTCCCACCTTTTGTTGAGGTTTGGAAGGATAGTTAATGTTTTCACTTCTGTAGCACCAATCTTCAAGTATTGTGTTTCACTGTTACTTTCAAATCCCAAGGCAATCATTATCTTCATCTGATCTTGTGGCTTATAACCTTTGGGTCTGGTATCTGGTATGAATGACCTTTGTGATGTCATGTTACTTCCCACCTCTTGGTGGGGTTTTGGCAGTATAACTATAAAAAACGAGGTTCATCTCTTTCTGGCATGCGGTGAACCCACAGCTCTAGTACTTCTTGACTTATCAGCCGCATTTGACACTATAGATCATAATATTCTCCTTGGTTACCTTAAATCCTGGTTTGGTCTTGGTGGAACAGTTCTAAGGTGGTTTGCTTCCTACTTAAGAAATCGTTGCCAGGCCATTAAGATAGGCTCCACACTATCTGAATTAAGCAATCTCATCTATGGTGTTCCACAAGGTTCCGTTCTGGGTTCGTTACTGTTTTCACTCTATACAACACCACTCAGTAAAATTATTCGCCTCCACCTGCATATTCCATTTTTATGCGGATGATACTCAGTTATATATCCATGTCTCCCATAAGAATGCTTCTTCGGCTCTCGCCAAGCTAAATGCCTGCCTTTATAATGTACAATAGTGGATGTCTCTCAGTAAATTGAAGCTCAACCCTGAAAAAACCGAGTTTATTGTCTTTGGTTCCAAGGCTCAACATCAGAAGATCTCCTCTCACTTTCCTGCTAGCATTCTTGGTAGCCTTCTTCATCCGGTTGATTCTGTCAGAAATCTAGGTGTGTGGTTTGATGCAGATTTTTCATTCTCTGAGCATATCAAGAGGACTTGCAAAGCGTGCTTCCTTCAGATGCGTGACCTCCGTAGAATTAGAAAGTATTTCACTCCTGAAGTGGCAGTCCTTGCTGCAAATGCCTTGGTTAGTAGTCGTTTGGACTATTGTAACTCTCTGTTCAGAGGTTTGTCCGGTTTCAATCAGCACAAATTGCAAAGTATTCAGAACACCCTTGCTCGTATTGTTACAAATCATAGAAAGTATGCTCATGTTACACCCATTCTACAGAAACTCCACTGGTTGCCTGTTAAGTACCGTTGTATTTTCAAAACCACAACACTTGTGTATAAATATTTTTTTTTTTTTTTTTTTTTTTTTTTTTTTTGAGTACATGTAGTAACATAATATTTGACATGAGTTGAACAGTTATAAAATACGCATGTAGTGACTATGTCTAGTAGTATCAAAACTATATCTAGGTGTTAACAACATAACAGATACAATCTATCATTCATTACAGGTTACGCAGTCTATACCACAAACAAAACATGACTTCATCACTAAAGTGACTGACATCACTCGTTTGTACGCCCAGTTAGGGTTCTCTGTCATACAGTTACATACAAATGTTTAAAAAATATGTCACCAAGTCACTATTAAATGCCTTCAAAAAGTTTTTCCCAAATCAACCATCGACTTTTGAAAGCCTCTAAAGATAGCTTTGTTTCCCAAATATATTTCTCTTCCAAATATTTTTTTTTCATTTGTGTTTGGAAAAAGAAAATGTTCAAGTATGTTTCCTTTCTGGAGCACTGATAAATATACCATCTAGATAGCAAAAGAACAAAGTTTATAGACCAGAAGTTTTCATCTTGAATATGGTATCCAAGTATTTTCATACTTTCACTAAATTGAATATGTAGATGTAGTCTTCTGGTGATCCAATTACTGACATTTTTCCAGAAATCCACGACCACAGGACATTTGCTAAAAAGATGAGTAATACTTTCGGTGTCCTGCTTACAAAAATAGCACTGGTTATTTTCTATAATTTTGACTTTATGCAAATACCCTCTGGTGTCTAGAATGTTAAAAAGTATTTTGTATTGGAACCAAACTAGTGTATTATCAGTGACTGACTTGAAACAAGCCTTGAAGATCTGTACCCAAACATTATTCAGATTGTCAAGTGGACTTACAACTTTGTTCCATTTTAATTTGCATAAAGGTGTATTTGTACAGCTATCTTTCAAAATTTGGTAAAACTGTTTACACCCTTTGGTTGGTTTTCCCAAAAATTTAAGGTGACATGGATAGGTAGGTCTAAAAGTTTCAAATTTCCCCCCTTTTTTGTTTTTATTGATAAATCTCTCCACTAGTTTTTTAACTCTGTAGTAATCTAAAATATTTGGATTAAAGTTGTATTTACTTTTTATCTCTTCGACTTTCATCACCTTTCCGTCGGTATCAATAATATCTCCCACAACGTATATGTGATGCTGGTACCATTTGGGAAAATATATGGATTCTTTCGATAGTTGACTATTGTACCAGAGGCATGTTTGTGTAATTTCCAAATTACTTGAGACCTCAAGATTTCTAAAAAACATTTGCCAAATTGTAAATATTTCTGACCAAAAAGGGTTTTTTCCACTTTTCAATATAATCTTGCTCCATTCTCCACCCATTGTCCACAAATTATTAAGTTTTTGATATGTTTCTGCAAGTAATATGTGCCACTGTGAAGTTGAATCGAAAAAAATTCTTCTTACCCAAGTGAGTTTAAGGGCTTGAGCAAATTGATGAATATTAATCATTTTTAAACCGCCTTCTAAGTAATCCAAACAAACTGTTTTTCTTTTTACTTTATCAGGCTTTTTATTCCATAAAAACTTAAAAAGCACATCATTCACTTGTTTTATGCAGCCTTCAGGGGTTGGAATAGAAGTAAAAAGGTGGATATATTTTGATAGCAATAGTGTTTTTATAACAGTTATTTTGCCAAAAGGTGTCAGATTTCTATTTTGCCATTTCAGAATATCTTTTCTGATTTCAATCAGTGCTTTATTGTAGTTCATTTCTGGCATATTGCTCAAGTTTACAGAAAATTCAATTCCTAATAAGGTAAATTCGCACTTACCCCAGTCTAACATTTCTGATACATTGAGTTTTTCTTTTGAGTACTTCTTCCTACCTATCCATATAACCTTTGTTTTTTCTTTATTCATTTTTAACCCCGAGAAATTCCCAAATGTTTCAATTGTGTTTAAGGCTGACTGCAGAGAGTTTTTGGTGCCATCCAGAATAAGTGTGGTGTCATCCGCAAACTGTGTCACTTTAAATTCCTTGTTATTCAGAACGAAACCAACAATACCTGGATTAATTTTTATTAATAAAGAAAGTACTTCAGCTCCTATTAAGAATAAATATGGGGACAAAGGGTCGCCTTGTCTGCAACCTCTTTCTATTAATATCTTGCGAGAGAGATTACCACACTGGAGAACATATGCATGTATATCAGTATTAAACAGTTGGATCCATTTGATAAAATCCTTATTGTAGCCGAAAAAAGAAAGAACTTTATAGAGAAATTTCCATGAAATCGAATCAAAGGCTTTTTCAAAGTCAATTAACATTAACAGGCCAGAGATATTTTTAACTTCAGAAATGTGCATGATATCATAAATTAGTCTGGTATTGTCACTAATTTGTCTACCTGGTATAAAACCTGTTTGACTTTCAGATACAACTTGGTCAAGGGTACTTTTAAGTCTGTCTGTAATTACCCCGGATGCAAGCTTATAGGTTACACACAAAAGTGATATTGGTCGCCAGTTTTTCAGGCTACTTCTATTTTTACTGCCTTTTGGAATACAGTTTATAATACATGTTCGTAAGGTTGTTGACAAGATGCCTTTTTCGAAACAACTATTCAAGGCCTTTGTTATAAAGAACTTTAGCCTTGACCAAAAAACTTTTAAAAATTCTGAGCTTAAGCCATCCATTCCTGGAGTTTTATTGTTTTTCATTCGTTTTAGAACCTTTTCTAATTCATTTGTTGTGAGGGGTGTGCCTAAATCTAAGTCTTTAATTTTCTTTATTTTGGCACCTGTTAATAGCCTCTCTAGATCCACCTGTTCAAGCTCACTTTCTCTGCTTCTAAATAGATTTGCATAGAATTTTTGGACATGATTCATAATTTCCTTTTGATCAGAGACATAGTTACCTGTGTTTGTTTGCAATTTTCTTATTGTTTTTTCCACAAAATGTCTTTTTTCCAAATTGCAAAAGTACCTTGAGGGGCTTTCACCCTCAGTTAACCACTGTGTTCTAGACCTTATTGCTTCACCCTTGACTCTGTTTGACCGAATACTTTCAAGTTCTATTTTCTTATCTGACAATAGTTGCAGGTTTACATTAAGGTGATTATTTGTGGACTCTAGAAATTCTATGTCTTTCATGAGTTCCTTTTCTTTCAAATTGGTTTGTTTTTTCAGGTTGGATGCAAACTTGATCGATTCCCCCCTAATTCTTAAAAAAAGTAATTCCAGAAATAGATCATTGTCGATACGCAGAACTATATCTTCACTATTATGTTGTAAAAAGGCAGTGCTATAAACTGGTGCTGCATATCTTGTTACTTCTTCTTTTATAATATTATTTATAAGGTTAACAAATTCCAGATTTTTCAGTAGGCTATTATTAAACTTCCATACGCCTTTACCAATAGTAAACTTATTTATTTCTATATCCATTTTTATTATGGAATGGTCAGACCTATATCCAGCTCTAATATTACATCCTTGTGTTAAATCGGTCATTTCATTTGACACCAAAAAAAAATCAAGCCTAGCTTGCTTCAAGGGATTTCGTTTTCGCCAAGTGTATCGGCGTTCTTCCGGGTGGAAATGTCGGTAAATATCTAAGAGTTCTAATTCATTGCACATATTCATAACAGCTTGCCTTGCTTTCGGGTTATTTACCTGTTTATAGTTACATGTATCTTTTAGCAGATCTAGTACCAGATTGAAATCCCCACAGATAATACTGTAGTCTGCCTTGAACTTTTGCAGTGATGTCTTAATTTCAGTGAAAAAGCCAGGACTATCGGTATTCGGAGCATACAGTGAAACCAAATTGAAACTTGCAGCACTTGTTTTAAAATTTAGACAGATGTAGTTTCCCTCCTTGTCCATTATCGAGTATCGTGTATAAATATTTGCATAGTGGTTCACCTTCTTATTTCGAACCGTTCTTGTCTTTTAGTAGTTGTCCCTATAGTACTAGGCATAGTCACCCAGATCGTCAATACCTTACAGTTCCCCCTTTCCATTCATCCGTTTTCAAGTCAGCCAAACATTTTGGCCATAGTTTTGCCTTTGATGCTCCCAAGATCTGGAATGACCTCCCTCAAGATGTTCGCAGTGCAACATCAGTTGCCTCCTTCAGGAAGAAGCTTAAAACATACCTGTTTGCAAAAGCCTACCCACCATAGCCTCCCCCGTCACATCCATGTCTCCTTGGTACGACCTGGCTATGTCCCTTGATTAACGCTAACTGCCTTGCTTTATGTTTAGATGCGCCTTAGAGTCCATCAGTGATGGAGATTAAGTGCTATAAAAGTCCACATTAGATTAGATTAGATTATAACCAAATGTCTCACTTGGTGGCTGTACCAACCTTCAAGGTATTGTTTCACCACAAAAGCACCTATTAAGGCCAGCCATTTGACCTTTACTTGACCTTGTGCTTTATTGACCTTTAGGTCATCTACACTTGGGCTTTGGGTCAGGCCCACTAGTGTCCATGTTTGCTTCTATTTTACTGGAGCAAATGTGTTATGGTTATTAGTCTTGGGGTGAGGGAATGATTATACATCCTCGACCATTAATAAGATTGTATTTAATGGATGGTATAATAACAATTCCATTCATCAATTGTAAAATAATTTATTGATAAAAAATGACTAAAAATTACAGATAAAAAATTATTGGTCAATTTAAAGTCATAAATTCACAATTTTAAGTCAGATACAAAAAAAATCTGATCCAATCCGCCGGATCCCAGATCTGATCAGGATCTGAGAGGATGCTATATTCGCACTTCAGGTGATCCCCTCCCAACATTGCAAACATTTATAAACGTTTAGTAAACCTATAAACGTTTTTAAATCCAACGACAACTATTCAATATTATGGTTTCATAAACGTTTCAGCAATATTAGTTTGGTATATAAACGTTTAAAAACATTTTTAAACATTTTACAAAGAGTAAAGAATATCTTAAACTCATTTTATTTTGGATGATGATGTCAGCACAGCCATTTTGAAGAGAAACTGGAGAAATATTTCTGTAAGTATATCTTGCTGTATCACTGTTGTTTGAAGCCATCATTAAATTCTAAGAGATATAAAAGACATAATATCATAGATTGCACTTTATAAGGTCAAATTGATGTAAACAGGGTAATTATTCATAAAATTATGTTTGTTTACATTCTCCCTTGAATCATGCTGGATACTTGAATCTACAAAGGGTAGTGTAGTTTTTGTGTAATATTCCTTACAGGTCACATACATTTAGGGGATTTTTAGTCATATCTGCAGTAAATAATTTATTCTTAAAGTTAAAACTACAATTTATGCTTCTAATTTTACTTTGTTTGTAACTTAAATTTCACGCACTGTGGTTAATGTAGAAAAGGTTTATAAATGTTTTTAAACGGTGTACAAATGTTTATAAATGTTTATGTATTAGCGTTTATAAATGTTTATGCTTAAACGTTAATAAACGTTTATAGGCAAATGTTTAGGAGCCCATCATTTTAAACCTTAAATAAACCGTTATTCTTAGGTGCTTTCCTATATAGTCATCATAATAAAGTCATTATAGATTCAGTATCGAAGCCGAAAGTCAAAATAGAAGAAAAGGTCATGTGTAAATCAATCTACATCCAATGTGATGCTGGGGCAAACATGCCAAAACAAGAAAAAAAATTGTTCAATTTCTTCTCTACGTTTGCTCTGTGTAACTATGAACACCAGTTGTCCAAAATGCTGGCCGTTACCAGACCCTTTATTGCAGAGTTAAGCGGTCAAGGCTGCCAGACAAAAGTGTACATAAGTTAGGTTTCTATTTAGGTAAAATGTGTTAACCCTTGAACGGACTGCATTTTCAGCTCATAGCAAATGTTTCACGATGTTTGAAAAACCTTCTACAAGCTCTTACGTGCTAAACTAAAATGTACACCCCAGTGGGGGTAAAGGAGCTGGACTGGCTATACATTTCAGCTTCTTTTAAACATGCACTACCTACATGGGAGGTAAATTTATGGGACAACACAGACAAGTGTGTGAACAAAAATTTAAATAAACGTGGTTATAGCCACATGGAACTATGTGAACAGACCTTAACACAAACATGGTAAGTGAATCATCAAATAAAACATGATATTTTGTGAGTGTCAAGGAATGGGAAAATAGCCTCTCAAATAAATCCATTGATCAATCAATTACCCTCATCATCCACATCCACAATTTCCCTCATATTTTCTATGCTCGGTTTTGGGTGTGTTGTATTCAATGCAACACCATTCCAGGATAGAAAATTGGAGGTCCCTAATACCTAGTCTACACAGATCTGTACTGGCATTGTGAGCTGCATACAAGCTAGAATATTTAAATTGTCTGGGCTAATCTGTGGCTTGATGTGTTTTGGGTTTGTCAGTATCTGTTTGGTTTCATAAGTGTACGTAGGCCAGGGTTCGTATTTAAGTAGGATACGTTTGTCACAACAGGGACTGCATTTCCAGCACCTGATTTTTCTTTAATGTTTGAAAATTCTACCACAAGGTCTTACTAAAAAGTACATGCCAGACAGGTGAGGGAGGCCGAATGCCTTTATGGGGCGGCTTGATTGTAAACATGGACTACCAATATATGAGGCTTTTCTTTGGACGCATGAGAACAAAGTCGTGCAGCAACATTTTAAAATGAGTTGTCACGGCCAGACAGAACTGTGTGAACAGACCATTAGGATGGCCCTTGGACTCTATTGTCTCTTGGTTAGGATACAGAGAGTCTGTGTTCTGAAATAAGCAGCTGTTTCTACAATATAGTATAATTACCTTATTTTTTGGCAAGTGACAAGATATCTGATATGTCACTTAATTCACAAATCATGTGTTTGAGAGATATCACTGGCTCAAACTTATGTTTTTAAGAGATACTTTTTTCACTTCATTTGTGGATTAAAGACCAATATGTGCAATATGTGGGCTGTCCAGACAAAGCTGCCAGATGGTCCTTGTGACGTAACTATTGCCAACTGCCAACACATTCTGTCAGGTTTTTTGGCTTGCTAATATGATTTATTGGGACATCCTAAATTGATTCTGAAAAAGCTGCGGACCGGTGTCAAGACTAACTTTCTTATCAAAAGGGATTGTATAAAACTTTGAAAGAACAGATTACTTATTTTCTTTTTAAATGGGTTATGAACTACTTTCTAGCCTTACTTCACGAAAAACAATGTACAGATCTCCTAATTAAAAGGTGTTCTGATTGACCTAGTGCTCTTAACTTTGTTTTACCATTTGACACAATTAACCACTAGACTACTAACATTTGTTCCTTTTACAATACTGCCTTGCAACCTGTGACCTATCGATATACCCATCACTACCAGGCAGAATTTGGACAGACATAACTTTGCAAACAATAAATTGCAAATTAATTAACACGGCATAACTGTTCCAAACCTAAACAGATCAAATTCACACAGTTTATTTATTGGTGGTGTAAACTTTTATACATGTTAACTTGAGTATACTATATGATGGGTACATTATGACATCGTGAAAACCATCTAGGTAAGCTTATAATTATTTTTGCTCACAAGATGCTCTCTTTACCACAAGATAATTATATTGTGTGCATGACAGAACCTTATGATGATATGTTCATCTCTTCTGACGATATCGTCTTGTGTGCATGTATATATTGTATATTATATCCTAACAGAGACTCTAGCTCAGCTTGCGAGTATTGCATCATTTCAAAAGGTAGAAAGAAATTACATACTGGATTTCACCGTAAAAATGGCTTCATCAGATAAATATGTTCCCTGTTAGAGTTTTAAGTCTTTCAGTCAGACAGATGAAGTTGACATAACAGCATCCACTGGCTTTTGACCTGTGCTGTATTCCTTACCAGATCTGTATACCCTGCCCGTTGCAGCTCTCGTCTAAATTGCCGCAAGACTATATTATGAGGATCTAAGGACATAAGGAGACAAATTTTTATTATTTAGTGTACAGGGCACAATTGATCTGTATGTAGCATACAAGTACACAATTACAGTTAAAGCTGGGTCCCACCCTAGACATGAACACCACATTTGAGATTACATATATATGTATAAATATGTATATCTGAATATTATTATCATCATGATACATATACATACAATATTAACCCCAACCCTACCCACCAGGGTTACACTATACATTAACACCCAAGATCCAGAAGAAGGCAAAACCCACTCCACTCTTCACTACGAGGTACCAGATTACCCCCATCTAAAGGTCTAATAAAGGTCAAACCAAGGCAAACTCAGCATACAAATAGCACCTTTACACAGGGGCAAAGTCCAACACAGGACTATAGCCCCAAACAAGTAATATAGGCAAAATGTTAGTTCATAGCAAGGTCAAAGTAAAGGTCAGCACCAAGAGACTACAGACAAATATGCTTACTCCGGGTGCAAGAGTCAGGGTCAAAGGTCATATCTACTCACAGTTGGCCTGAAACTCAGACGTTCAGCCATCCAAGTAGTAACCAAGTCTAGTGCTACTTAACTCGAGTGATTAGAAAACATTTGCTGTTTAGTCTTGGAAACACGTGAACAAACCATATGGTATTTGTGTTGTTGCTCTGATTTCTTGAAGTTACATAATTACCTCACAAATGTTTGTTTTTGTATCATTTGTTTAAGACATATTGCACATGAAAGAACGACCTTTTTATTTAATATCAGATCTTAGACACATCCTATAAAACCAGTATGAATTATATAAAATGCAAAATAAAAGACGAACACTTTGTTAGACTGATAGTCTGACAACATATGTTAAAATATACTTGTTAACCTGATTTAATGGCATACTGTTATGTTTGCACTTGCATCTGTCTGTCTGGTTACCTTCACCAAAAAGGTTACATTTCGGTAGTTTTTTGTTAGCTTGTTTCTTGATCTGTCTAAGTTTCTGATTACTCTAAAACTAATGAGGCATCTTTATGCATTTTATATGGCTACCACAGAAAGAAATGGTTAAATCTTGTGAAAGATTCAACAGTCCCATTATTAATGATTTTCATGATCATGCATGATCAGGTTTTTTAGAAAAAGTGGTATTTGGGTGAAATTACAATACAGGGATGACCGCCTGCCTTGGCAGAGGCCTGCACTTCTAGGAGCACTTTTTTGGTTCTTTTTTCATTTGCAAACACAACGTCACAGCCAATGAGGAATTGTTTCATTTTTAGAGGACACATCAAACCAGCCAGCCAGGGTTGTCTACTATAACCGTTTTCATCTTTAACTTTTCAAATTAGCACTTCCTCCGTAGAGAGTAAATAACAGAACTTACTATTATAACACACAAATGTTTACTGCCTTCAACATAGTTATTATCAATTAATTTAGACCCATGTAATATGTGTTATATTTATAATTACTTTAAGGAAACTACTTATACATGACCATATATTTTGTAAACATTTACTACTGAAAAACACATGTACAGAACTCAGATTTTTTCTTCTCTATTCATTTTCTTTTGACCACAAGGTAAAATGTTGTGCCAAACCTTATAGATAATTTTATTTGTTGGCTGTTTGATGTTTAAATCTTTTTTCTCATTTATGCAACAATATAAGACATTTTGCTTTTTGTATTTAGTATAGGGCTTTATTAATTACCCTAGTTTCCCTAATGAGGTGATATTATTGTCATCTCATCCATTTGTAAGCAACAGTCTGCCAGGCAACCAGAGAGCTTAGCCAAAGACAGTCATGGGTTTACGAACAGATGGGATTCCTGAAGTCCCACATCAGAAGGAAAGGTGCCAACAGAGGTTTAGGGTTTGACACAAGTGTCAGCAAACAACATAGTGAGTGTGGAGGTTAAACCACTGATGGGGATAGTCCAGAGTGCAGTGTTCATGGAAGCTAGACTACTTTGCCATTGCAGTCATCAACATCTGTGTCCACAGATTCAAGGATTTCTGAACATTTTGAGCAGATGTGAATACCCATCTCAGGCTTTCTACATCAGAAGTCACCTAGTGAGAGACAGCCCTTCTATGACTACATTGCCTCAGAAGCTGACAAGATGTCTCCAGAAGAATATGAAACTTTCAAGCTTCACGTCTTCAATGCTATCCAGAATGTCAAGTCAACATCAAGGAGACAAGTCTTGCCAAAGAGATCAGCTACTATTACACCTGAGTCACAGAGGGTCGGGATACTGCCAACAGCAGCACAGCCATCTACCAGCAGCCAGACGAGTGCAGCCACTGGTAGCAGCTTCAGTGTCTACTACACACCAAGTCCTATTGTGTTTTGGCAACCCTCCATCAGTCAACCTTCAAGTAGCAGATGAGGGAAGTCGACACAACCTGGCCACCAAATCTTCCAAGAAATTATTTAGCTATATGTTTTTACGTATAATCCCTGTCCCAGATACAAAAAAGTTCAGTACAATTGCTTACACACAAAAAAATAATTCCTTGTTTGTTTGGAGATGGTTTGTTGGTTCGTGGGTTTGTTTGTTTGTTGTTGTTTTTTGTTTGTGGGTTTGTTGGTTCGTTAGTTTGTTTGTGGGTTTGTTTGTTTGTGGGTTTTTTGGTTCGTTGGGTATTTTGTAACAAACACAGCTGTTAATTGTTTTTGAATAATTGGTAGCCCTAAAAAGGACTGATTTTTATATGGCAGTTCTGAAAAGAACTATTTATATTCTGTCATCTTGCCAGGCCACCACTCCCTACTTGTTGAAGTAGTGTCTCAGGTAGTCCCTCTGATGTTTGGCTTCTCTGGCAGGGTTTCTGTCATGGCTACCGTCACATGTTTTGGGGGGCTGCTCCATGGTTGTCAACAGGACCCTAAATCTGGATGCCATAATCCCATATGCATTATCCACCACTCTTCTGTCCCTGGATATTCTCTAATTGGCTATTCTTTCTTTTTTGGTAAGCATTATCCTTCCATAGCTTTCATAAGCCAGGTCTTCAGGGCAAAGGCGTTGTCTGCCAAGATGAAGTAGTGGACATCTGGACCACCCTGTGTAATAGGACATGGGTTTGGAAACCCAATGGATCAGTCTTCAGTCTTTGTCTTCAGGCTGAGAGCTGTTAAAAATCTGAGCATCTGAACAGGAACCAGCTATGCCCGTGTCCACGTATCTAAATTTGTACTCTCCATGACAATGGAAAAGAATCCCTTGTAGTTGTGGTACATGGCACCAGTGTTCTTTGGCATCTTCCCATCTAAGCTCCCAAAGCATAAGGTACATTCCATCTGTACCTAAATTCTCGTTCCAGGTCGTTCCAATCATCTGGACTAGTGGGACACCTCAAATATTCCCTGGTGAACTCTTCCTGTATTGAACTACAGACTTTTTGTGCCAACTTTGAAATACTGGATCTTCCAACCATAAACTGGTAGGACAGTGATGTGCAAGACTCTCTAGTGACCAGATATCTAAGGGTGATGACTAACTTTATCCCAACACTCAGTGGTGCTCTGTAGTTAATTGCTTGCTTGGCTCGATGTGGTTCTACCCTGGCCTTTATCATTTAAAAGAATTTAGGGGTCATCCTCATAAAATTGGTGAATCCAGAAATGTCAGTGTTGTATAATTCGTTCAAAAGGTTATAGTAAGCCCCTTTATCTTCTCTCTGCATTATCCATGGCCTGAACCACATGTTGTGTCTCCTTCTGAGTGTTTGTCGGGCTGGTGGTGGTGGTGGTTGAGGTGGTGGCTGCTGTGGTAGATGTTGAAAAAGCCTATACATCAATACATGTAACTCAATAAAAACAAGATGCACTCAGAGAGAGCAAAACGCTCAACTCGATGTGACCAGTCTCACAAGTGTTATAAAGTATAACACACATCCATCATGGTGGCATTTCCAGAAATTCTGGAGGCTTCTTGGTATCCAATATATTAATTGGATCTTTCCTAAACTATAATCACTCCTTCCCATGGCTAGTCCCTTCCTACTTCAAATTTGACATCAAAATTTATTAATTACTTTTGAAGAAATATGAAGTAGAAAGCTAAAATCATTAAAATACATTGAAATGGGACTTATGAAAATTCATGATTTTTTTGTATCCAAAATATGATCCACGTCTTTCCCAAAAATTAGTAATTTCTTCCTTTCACCAGGTCCTACTCACAAATTTTTTATAAAGATCTGTTCATTAGTTCTGGAGTAATCTAAACACCAAAAACAGGCAGACAAATAGACAAAAAAGCACACAACAAACATAAATTCCTGGTAGAGGTAAAAATATTGGTTAAAAGCCACTTCTTGGTCAAAATTACTCAGGGTAAATTTTTGTGATGGACAGTCAAGAAATTGAAACAAACAAACAAAAAAAAAAACAGAAAAAAACAGAAATAAATAAACATGACAAATACACCACTTCCCTCTCAATTGTATTTATGTCAATTTCAAGACATAAATTTAATGAGAAGAAGTATATCACACGTATCACAAGCTAGGTTTTGTGACCTCACAATGATAATTGCATTGTGACATCATTAAGTAATGACATCATCAGACAGCAAAATATTGATTTTTTTACTTATGCAATAAAGAAAATCAGATTTCTCTGTATATGCCCAATTGATCTATTATTGTCCATCAAGTTGAACACTTTATCTTGGTTAAAGTTTTTTTTTTTTTGAACAGTAAAATTTTAGATGCTGTGTTTTTTTCTTTTCTTTTTAAAAGACCTTTAAAAAAATTGCTAAAAAAACCTAAAAAAAAAATTTTTTAAAAAAAATTTATAATTGACTGGTATTGAACCCCAACCATGACATTACAAGTTCTACACATTACACTCACAGCCAAAGAGGATATCTGATGAGGCAAGAATTTATAAGGAGGAAATCCTATCATGATATTGATTTTTGAAGACAAGTAGGTTTCACTGTATATACCTAATTAAAAATTTAAAAACCTGTCTCCTGACTTTAATTTTCAAACAAATTACACCAAATTTGGAAGATTCCGTCTGTACCCCATGAAATATCTACTTATAAGGGCAAAACGGTGCACAGACAGACAGACAGACAGACAGACTGACAGAAACAAACTGATTACAATAACCCTCTCCTATCGTCGAGCGTTAACTAAAATCGCCTCTGGAAATCTCTACCATTGAAACATGGCATCTTGCTGTCCGTGTAGAAAAGTAATTAGAAATTAGATCCATGTCCCTTTTCTATATCCCCTGACATCCAGGGATTGACCACAACAAAAAACAGCCATTACTTAGGAAATCAGTTATTAGTCCCAGGAGGGCTGAGGAAGCCTCAGACCAGCGTGCAACCCAGTCGGTATATCCCCAACAGGATCGGGGTTGTAACCAATCACAATGGCTTAATTGTTTCTTAGTCGGGGAACAATTGTGACTTGTCTGAGGCTTCCTAAGGCTTCCTGGGGACGATCTGGGCTAAATCACACACCTAGATCAGGATTCCATTTTTCCACCCATTTTAAGGGGTTTTTTCACCCACTCTCAACGATTATGGGTCCCAAATCGGGGGTTAATCGTGTGTTGGAACAGGAGCCTCAGGATCAACTTCAGAAGGGAAAGAATGATTTATAAATTTTGAGATAATTTTAAGATCGCTATAAGGTAAACAAGATGACCTCACGAGCAGTAAGATAACTTTAAGAAGGGTTTTACTCGGACATTCGCTTTAACCACACCAAGCAATCCACACTTCTAGCGGGATCACAAAGAAATCGA
Source organism: Sabellastarte sp. h YS-2021 (assembly GCA_964017235.1). Lineage (NCBI taxonomy): Eukaryota > Metazoa > Annelida > Polychaeta > Sabellida > Sabellidae > Sabellastarte > Sabellastarte sp. h YS-2021. Next base: position 36,576,183 of record OZ024933.1, read on the forward strand.
ACCACAAGAAAGCAAGTCATTCCCACAAGTTAGAAAATTGTGGTAATGAGATATTAAATAGTGGTAATGAGATACCTATCATGGGAATGAGATGTTAAGTTGTGGGAATGAGAAACTAACTTGTGGGAACGAGATACTAAGTGGTTACCACAAGATAGCAAATCCTTGTTTAATTTCATACTGCCCACTTATCAAGTTGTTCCCACCACTTACTAACTCGTTCCCACCACTTATTAAGTCATTCCCACCACTTAATAACTGGTTCCCTCCACTTACTAACTCGTTCCCACCACTTACTATCTTGTTCCCACAACTTAATAACTTTCCCACCACTTATTAACTCATTGCCAGGGACCAATAATATGCAAACAGGGGTTAACAATATTTATTATACATAATAGTTATAACAGTGACAACTAACAACTTGGCAGTATTATCAATTATTACAGAAACTAGTTAACAATTCATAAATTTATTTAAGATTGTTACTAGATAAAAGATAGAAAAATTATTTATAAAATACATGAGCACATAATGGTGTGGTTCCCCTTAAGGTGCCACATGCAGACACTATAACCCAATTAGTAGTAAACCTCTACATTGCCCATACTAGAAAAAATTAGAAATTTAGACAGGGGGTTAAGACCAGGGCAAAAATGAAGAAAAAAAATGTAGGTTATAGTGTAATGTATATAAAGAATGGGTTGAGAATGAAATGAATATGCAATTTGCAGCACAGCAAACACGTTTTGCTGTGTATAGGTACAGCATGTATGAGAATCTGATGGAGATCCTGCAAGGTATGCTGTGACAAAAAAAAACTCAATCCAATGTAACATACTAAAATATCTTAAAAAGATGAAGGAAAGTACCATATAACAGGTACCTCTAAAAGACAGCAATGCAATATACCTTTAATAATAAGTAGGTGACCTCTGAAGGTCACAAGATAGGTAACTAAGAAGAATAACCATTGAAATTGCTAAAATAACAGGAAACATGCCACATCTGAAGGTCACTAACCATTGAAATTGCTAAAATAACTGGAAACATGCCACATCTGAAGGTCACTAAAAGTCTACAGACATTTGTAAACTTGAATGGTATGCTAGCAGATGGGGAACAACTTGCTAACTTGTGGTAACGACTTAGTAACTTGCAGGAACGACTTTGCTAACTTGTGGAAACAACTTTGCTAACTTGTGGAAACAACTTTCTTGTAAAATTTCTGATGTCGCCCATTAAGCTTATCAGGTGCTCAAGCGATACCCCTTAATATCATACGTCAAGCAGAGTGGACATTGGACAGGAACTGTAAATTATTTATTATGGTAGCTTGAATTATAATCACTGGGGGAACAGAAACAGTCCTTTTAGGTTTTAACCTAGAATTCGCCGTGTATCACTGTGTAACAGGTAGCCGGGTTTGTTGATGTTTGCACATCAATCTGCTACAGAATTTTACTGGATTTTTTCCTATGAATGAATGCCATTTTTGTTTTTATTACTATTATATTCTTGATGATTCATAAAAATTTACACTTCTACAATGTCCTGCAATTCTGACCGCAATGGTTTTAAAAACATTTGGATTTCAATAAATTTATTCATACCAATAATTTAAATTAACACTTATCTTTTCAGCGTTTAACTTCTTGTTCAGTCACCTTGAGACCAAAGGGCAAGACATAAAAAATGAAATTACCCTGTTTACATTGTTTTGAACGTTCTTTGCATGATAGCTTTTAACTACTACTTCACCAGTTTGGCCTCGTTTTTGTTGAAGTTCAATGGTACAACCTACATGAGAGCGTTGTGGTTATCCTGGCCTGCCTAGTAATTGAATCATAGTGTCCTTGTACAGCTTTTTTCTGTCTGGGCGACTATTAGCCTAACTTACGTTTAAATCTATGATGAAAGCATTTAATGTATTCATTTGATATTTTTGTCTTTATATTAAAGAGTCTTTTAACCTTTACAAGATCATTTTCCTGGGGCCTCACTTTTGGAAACATTTGAATAACCCTGAATCTGGTCATGACTGGATTTGGAACGCAAAGTTATAGTATTTTAAGCATTCAGATTAACACATTTCTTCATGAAGTATGATGCCGATTGAAAAAAAAGACAAAAAAACATCCCAATATATTCATAGCAAGGGTCACATAATGTATAGAAAAAAGCAGCAGTATTAACAATATCAAGAATTGTGGAGGATGTTCATTGGTTTACATCATAATTGTGAAAAGAACAATTGAAAGTCTAACGGTGAATATGTAGTTGATGTTGCAGCCAAAAACTCTTGTTTCATTGGAACACAAAATACACTCAATTCAAATCACTTGGATTTGGAAATATTTATTTTAACAGTTTCAGAGGTGTTGGCATTTTAATTGTTTTGGGACTGGCGAAAAATGGTCACTATATTTCCCTAAATTTTAAATAAATACAAAGTCCCCCACTTTCTGTGCATGGAAAATTTTTGCCCATTTTCCTTGTTGATACGGTCATGTAGGAACCCTGGTCACCTTTGCATATTTTGGGCACACACAAGTTCAAAGTGTGGAGGTTAAGGAGTGTTGAAGCCTCAAAATCACATCAGTGAAATATACATATAGAACACGTCTGAGAAGTTGATCAAAAATTCACAAATGTCTTGTAACAGATTTATCTCCAGAAGAGATCAGTTCACACAGAATTCCCTCAAGCTAGTAAAAGATCTTTTTGGAAAGTTCATTGTGCTCGATCTTGAAACAAGAACCGTACCTTATAAAAAGATTTTTTTGCCCTCGATTTTCTTGACTCCATGATTTCCTTTTATATTCTTGACTAATAATAAAACTAGATATTTTGTCTCGACGCAGTGTATCCCCGGACGGGACATGGTTGAAGCGTGGCATACAGAGAATTATGTTAACACACACGATTTCCTATAAGTTGTCTTCACAACCAAAAAAAGCTATAAGTGAGACACAGGCCACTATAGATATCGGGGACTAAATGCGACTTCCAAGGAGGGGGGGGGGGTGGGGGGGGGGTGGGGGGGGGGGGGGGGTGGGGGGGGTCAAAGCTCAAATCTTTGGGGCAAGAATTGGGGCACTTGGTTTCCTGTAAGTTGTCTTGACATCCCAAACCTCTATGCCAAATTATAAGGTGCGACCAATAATAAGGGAGATTAGGTCATTGTAAGTATCAAGGGTCACGTTTCACCTTAAAGGAGGGGCCGTAGGTCAAATCTGAGCCAACCCAAAAATGTGGGGCACATGATTTCCCATAAGTCTTCTTCACTGCCAAACCTCTACGACCAATAATAAGGGAGATATACACCATTACAGGTATCAAAGACCACATTCGACCTTCAAGGAGGGCTCTAAGGTCAAAACTGACATCACCAAAAGATTCGGGGCACATGGTTTCCTATAAGTTGCCTTCACATCCAAAACGTCCATGAGTAATAATAAGGGAGATATAGGCCATTATAGGTATCAAGGACCACATTCGACCTTGAAGGTCTGATCCAAGGTCAAATCTGACCCCACCATAAGATTCAGGGCAGATGATTTCCCATAAGTTGTCTTTACCGCCAAATCCTCTACGACCAATAATAAGGGAGATATAGGCCATTATAGGTATCAAGGCCCACATTCGACCTTGAAGGTCTGATCCAAGGTCAAATCTGACCCCACCAAAAGATTCAGTTGACATGATTTCCTGTAAGTTGTCTTCACATCCAAAACCTCTACAACCAATAACAAGGGAGATATAGTCCATCATAGGTATCAAGTACCACATTCGACCTTGAAGGAGGGATCCAAGGTCAAATTTGACCCAACTAAAAGTTTCAGGGCACATAATTTCCTACAAGTTGTCTTCACATCCAAAACCTCTATGACCAATAATCAGGGAGATATAGAACATTAGAGGTATCAAGGACCATGTGACCTTGAAGGAGGGATCTATGGTGAAATCTGACCCCACCAAAAGATTTGGGGCCCATGATTTCCTATAGGTTGTCTTCACATCCTAAACCTCTATGACCAATAATAAGGAAGATATTGGTCATTATAGGTATGAAGAACCACATTTGACCTTGAAGGAGGGGTCCAAGGTCAAATCTGAAGCCAGCAAAAGATTCGTTAAGATTATTTCCTATAAGTTGTCTTCACATTCAAAACCTCTACGACCAATAATAAGGGAGATCTAGGGTCTTTTACATTTGGTTACCTCAGATTTTCAAATTCGTTGCTACAGCAACCAACCCAATTGAACAAACTGGACCAAAATGTTAGCCAGGCAAGATTTCATAGCAGGGAAGATATCCTGAAACCTTGGTAAGGAGAGGTCATTATAGGTATGAAGAACCACATTTGACCTTGAAGGAGGGGCCCAAGGTCAAATCTGAAACCAGCAAAATATTCGGGGTACATGATTTCCTATAAGTTGTCATCACATCTAAAACCTCTACGACCAATAATAAGGGAGATATAGGCTCCTTTCAGTTTGATCGCCTCAGATTTTCAAATTTGTTGTCATAAGAACCAACCAAATTGAACAAACTGGATCAAATGTTAGCCAAGCAAGATTTCATAGCAGGGGAGATATCTTGAAATCTTGGTTAAGGATAGGTGCAACAGATTTCTAGCTATAAGTGATTTACTCAATGGTGAACTGTCAAAGTAGTTATTACTCAGTTTGCTACGGACCTACAGCTCTGAAAATTTGCAATGACAGAGTAGATTTAAAGTACATGAACAACATATTTGACAAAAAATAGCCAGCCTCAGCAGGCAAGAACCCCAGCCCGCAGGTACAGCTAAATGGCAAACAACATTGAGATTTGGGAAAATCTTTGGAACAACTTCTGTTGTAAGAAGTAGAGAACCCACAAGATGTTCTACAAAAGATTCACAGACCATGATTTCTTACAAGTACTTTTCATATTTTGAAGCCAAAGAAACAATTATAAGGGAGATATAAGGCCTTTATGATATGATGACCCTCCTATTTGCCATTAAAGATTGATATGGCGGCAATTTTGTTTCAAAAACAAGGACACAATTACTCTCAGGCAAGCTTTCCTATCCATTTACATTTTGTGCAAATCTGATGAAGCTAGCTGCAATATTTTAGGTTACAGAAAACATTAAAAAGATTTTAGAACAAACTTTAAGACCTGAAAATTTCAAGTGTTGCCATGGCAACAGTTGCCACTGGATACCCCCCAAAACCTAATCAGCTGTAGATCCTCTTGGGGTAAACATATCCTGAAAATTTGGTGAAAACCCATGCATGGGTTTAGGCTGTGGAACACCTACAAAGTTTAAGACCTGAAAATCTTAAAAGTGTTGCCATGGCAACAGATATCACTGGATACCCTCCAAAAGCTAACCAGCTCCAGACCCACTTGGGGTAAACATATCCTGAAAATTTGGTAAAAATCTGTGTGGGGGTTGTCTGTGGATCACCCACAAAGTTTAAGACCTGAAAATCTTAAGTTGTTACCGGATACCCCCAAAAACCTAATCAGGTCTAGATCCTCTTGGGGTAAACATCCCCTGAAAATTTGGTGAAAATCTGTGCAGGGGTTTAGGCTGTGGAACTCCCACAAGCTTTATACCCGCCGCCTGGACGGCGCAGGGGACTATAACCCTTTATGGGCTGGGGTTAAAAACTCTAAATTTAATAGGTTTGCAGATATAAGTGATTTACTCAATGGTGAACTGTCAAGGTAGCTATTACTCAGTAGCTATGGACCTACAGCTCTGAAACTTTGCCATGACACTATGCATCAAAAAGTAGCTGAACAACATATTTGATCAAAGTTATAAAGAAAAATATTATTTACTCATTTTGGTCATGGTTAAAAACTGAATATAGGTATTACGCAACTATTGAGACAGACCTCTGAGGAAGTTACCACCTTGTAGGGATGGACAAAGTAGCTGAACAACCTACTTTACCAAAATGTTGTAAATGCAGTCATTTTTGAGTTATAAGCACTTTACTCAAAGTAGCTACCAATGCTAGCTATGGACCTATGCCATACATAATCTCCTGTCCAGCTGGCCATCTAGAGTAAATCAACATGCGCCAGTAAGTTATACAGCCAATAATAAAGGAGGTATATGACCTCACAGTCTTATATAGGCATATATATGCAGTAAAAGGTACCATTTTGAGTCATTTTAGCAGGGCTAAGGTGACATTGAAAACAACAGCCAAGGTCAACAAACTGGATGCTGGTACTCCATCATGTACTGAACCTCCAAAGCCATTTTCTATAGTTTCCATGCAATTTAGTCAGCATTAAGTGTGAAAATATCTCCAGAAAGGCCAAAAATGGCCTTGTTGAGTTACTTTGGCGGTCTGTGGATGACCTTCAATGAAGAGCTTCAAGGTCAAATTTCTAAATGCTTACAGAGGACATATATATGTATTATATATACCACCCATAGGATGATCGAACTTTCTGTACATGAGAACTGGGAGAAAAAACAACTGAATAAAATGTTTGTCTTTTATTGTAATGCTTCTGAGAATTATTTTGTTATAACAGTAATAATGTTAACAATATGTATTTGTCTTTAACTGTTACATAAATTTATTTATTCCAATTCTTGATATCTATTGGTGTTTTGTTTAAAGCATTTATTGACAACACTTTGTGATTGCACACACGTGCCTTTCAGAAATCACAATAAAGGTAGTATTGCCTACACTTATAGGCGTTTTATATGTCTGATCATCCCTGATTCCTAAATGGCATAAAATTTGAATAATTTTTCTCTTACTTTTCAGTTAAGAAGTTTCCATACTGTGACAAATTTCCTACCTCTTACTTTACAGTTCACAACTGAACAACCTTTACCTGAATTGAAGAAAGGAAGTCAACTAATTAATTAACATCAGTTATTTCTTTGACAAAAACATTCCATTTTAAAATACAAAAATATATTCATCTGTATTTTTACCTCCTCTTTTTTCACTCTAAGATACCGTCTATAAATAAGTCCTCTATACATACAGATAAATTAAGGAAAAAAACTGACAAGATTCTAAAAATAAAAAAAAATGTCACATAAAACTACAACTACATAGAGGGCCCTTGCATTAAAAAAAACTTTCTCCAAATCCAAGCCAAATATGGACATAAGTCAGAGAGATCGGAATGAGACCCAGTTACATGGAACTTTTAGGCATCAATTCTTCATATAGACTCCCCCACAAAAATGGCTTCAGATCGGGTCAGTCTTTTTTTTAACCACCAAAACGGGGAAGAAATGCAAGGTTAGGAAAGAGAAACAGAGAGAAAAATAAGCAAAACATGGCACAGCAATGGACAAGTTTAAGTCAAAACTTAAGGTACAAGAAGATGATGGTCATATTTAAACAATTTTTTGTTTTTGTTTGTGGTTACAAATAGGTCTCGTGAATAGTAGGCTAATATGTGTATGAAAATGAAATTTTCCATAATTTTAAGCAAAATCTGTGTTTTTCTGTCACTGGTGTATTTTTCATATGGGTCAGGAGGATTAAGATATTTTCATTTCTCAACAGGGCAATGACAATTTATTTAAAACTTCCGAGCCTTACCTTATTTAACAATGAGGAGTTTAATAACAATAATTACACAGACCAAAATCTTGATGTACGCTTAATTTAGACTTGAAAAGAAAAGACATCACAAGACATGGAAGAATGATTGAATGTGTATGTGTATGGCTGTGTGTTACACAAAATATATATCAGTCTAATATTTCTGAGAAAAAGACACTTTTCCTAAATTCCTACCATATTCATCAACATTAATGCAGAGAAAATATTTTGTTTTACGCAACAATTTACAAAAAAATTACATTCGATGCATAACATACTCTGTGACAACTGGATCATATGTATAATTGAACCCATTTAAGTTGACCTTTGATATGTAGAAAATTATTTTTACAGTGGGAAGTAAATATGAGTAGGGTTGTTACAAGGGTACTTGAGCACTCGTTAAACATTACATATATGGAGTTTAAAATGAAGAAAATAGTACTGTTTCCCACTCACGACACTTTTTAAAACATCTGGATTATTAAAAGTGATATAAAATTGGCAAATTTCTGTTAATTTTCAGGACAAAAGTGTCACAATTTGTTGCATTTATTGTTAAAAGGAGTACTCATTGATGAGTACAGTAATGGCAAGAAAAGTCCCAGAGTACAACAATTACTACTAGCAGCAGCTCTTGAGATGATAATTTCCACTGTAGATGATTCAGTTATCGGAATTCCAAGGTAACTGAACCTACATTTTCTGATTCCTAAAGATACAAGTTAAATAGGTTCAAATGTAAGAACTATTACACCCCTGTCACTAAAGTTAGATGGTAATAATGTTAAGACAGTGATACAAAACAGGTAGCTAAACATATTTCGGGTGATACATATAAACCAGGGTTCACTCACTGTATTTGTTAATAATCTAAGAAAGTTAAGTAAAATACCGTCTAACATTAATGACACAAGTGTAATAATAATTAGTAATTCAAAAGTACCATTCATATATATAATTCATAAATGGAAAAAAATGCCCTTAAAATCTACTAACCAAATAAAAAAACAAAACATTTATTGAATTTTAAATTACATTGATGACTCTCTTATACAATTACATGTATTTTCAAATTTTTTAACAATTTCAGTAGCTTTAGCATCGAAGCCAAACTAGCATACACATTGCCATTTATAAGACATTTTTCTTATTACAACTCCTCATTTTTACCAGATCGTATCTTTCAATTAATGCAGACATTTAAACAGTTTACATGGTGTTGTATGAAATAAGAACATACTTCCCTGACATTTCTAACAATACAGCTAGTATTGCTTTTCATTGGCATTAAGCAGTTGTGTGCTGTATGATTTAAATGACTTTTTTTCATTCTGGTCCCAGATGTGTGTGTTTGAGAACGTCTCAACCAATCAGAATAAAACACATCAGAATCAGTGAAACACCTGTGGTCATATCCCCAAGAATTCATTCTTCACTTGAACAAAACTGATTTTTTCTATATAAAAAAAAAATTACTGTATTTTCAAGAATTATTACTTCATTTTAACGTGTTATTTCTTGTTGTAGTTAATAGTTCTTACTACACAATTGTTTAATTTTCATAAAGAAGCTTATTTCAAATAATCAACTGTTCTTTTTTCAATCTTTATTGTATTTCTTGGGCATTTTCAAACTTACTTAAACTATTTCCTCCCAATCTCTTTGAACTATATTTCCTGACACTGTATTTAATTGACTCACAATGGACATCCACACACTGGTTACTGATGACTGTTGTGTCTTTACAATACACAATGAACCTGTAGTCCACACACACACATACACACGCATAATGGCCTACGCTCACACAGTCTAAAGTTCCTCCTTTTTATAAGGACCATTCAAGTACTCTTCGGGTACTTCCTCATCCTTGTTTGCCTTCTTGAAGAAACCTACAAAAGAAACAATGAGAATAACTCGAAGAACAACAAACACGTTCAATCAAATAATAAACAACTCTAAATTCCTCAAAAAATATTACAATTTTCTAAAGATACCAGATGTTTAATCGCGATTTGGCCAATAGAAATAAAGTTAAGAAAAAGTTTCAGCCAACAGACACCAGGCTTACAAGTTTTTCAATCAGTGGATAACAAATTAACACTAGTTTCCAGAAATGGACAACAACAAAACAAATGTATCATCCAATCAAAACACTAGAGAAAACTATACCTCTCTTGAGCAGCAGATCATTGCATTCATCCCGAGATAATTTCTCTAACTGAATTTTCTGAAAAGGCACGACAAAAACAAAGGGTAGATTGTTATAAGACATTCTAAACTGATGTATATTAGTAATAAATTGACAAGGATTGCAATTAACACTTAAATTATTATAAACTGCTGTGTAAACACTTTCTAGCAGTGTATACTAGAAGCAGTTCTATACTCGAAGCATAGGAAGCTTTGTCATCAAAACATGTATTTTATGAACATTTTATAAATACAAATCTACTCTCCAAATATTCCTATATGACACATTATGTCTAATGCATTCTGTAGATTTAGAATTACAAGGAGTAACAAGTGGGTATTTTGTTTAGCTTCTTGTTAAGTATTTTCAATTGTCAAGAAATCAAACATGATAATGTGAACTTTATCCTTAATATGTTACTCTTTTTACAAAGTGTAAGGATTATGAAGTTAACAAAGATATATGTGGACATCATTCCATGTGTAAGTAGAATTGGTACAAGTTCAGTTTAAGTATTAGTAAAGCCAGTTTGGATGTGGAAGCATGAAAACATGCAGTCAACATAAACCTTTAGTGGGTATAGGTGGGATTAGCATAACTGGAACCACGCCCCATAGATATTGGAGGTTTTACTTAAACAGAGTTAATAGTTCTTAAGTCAGTTTTAAAATAATGTTTAGATGTGTAAACAAACTTTGGGGGTGGGTGGGGTATTGCAGGTAATATACATTTGAATTTAGAGACAGTGTTTATTTCATTCCACCGACTTTTCTGTGTTAGTACCTGACCAAATGACAGTGTGGACATATATTGTGAATTGCATCCATTTATCAAGGTACACCGACTTTTCTCTCAAAACTCATGGGGATTAGAATGCTGAACTTCTACTTAACCAAGACTTCTGGAAAATCTCAACAGAATATGACATCAGACAACTAGTTATTTTTCTTCTTATTAAAGGGAAATTTCAACTTAACAGGGGTCTTTAGCTGAATATATATTTAAGGAAAGCATAGAGGTTGATAATAAAATGACACAGGTATTACCTTGGTACGCTACTGGACAACCAAAATTGTAGTTATTAAAACATAAAATATTAAATAACATTAAGAAAATCTTTGACAGTGTTAAACAGAACTAGAATATTGCTTTGCAAGAGAAAAAGAAATTGGTTTTGCAAAGCAAAAACAAAGTGTCCCAGTGAGCATTACTGATTGTGCCAAAATGACTATATTCCTCTGTTTAATATGTTTTTCTATTTATGCAAAAATGCAAGGTTTCAGAGATGAATGCGTTTTTGCGTTTTACGCAGAAATTCACAATGGAAAATCGCCAGATGACTCTGGATACACTGGGGGGTAAAAAATTTTCCCCAAAATCACTCCTATCTCATACCACTTCCTAGATAAATACGTTTTATGCAGAAATTCAAGATGGCCGCAAAAAATGGTGGGAAAAGTCGCCACATGACTCTGCGGATACCCTGGGGTCAAAATTTTGTTAAAATCATTCTTTCTCGCACTATTTCCGAGATAAATGCATTTTTGCGTTTTACACAGAAATTCAAGATGGACGCCAAAAATTGCGGGAGAACGATTTTTGAGAACCATTGCCAGTTCACTCTGCAGATATCCTGGGTGTCAAACATTTCGTCAAAATTGCTCAATCTCGCACCGTTTCCTAGATAAATCTGTTTTTGCATTTTATGCAGAAATTCAAGATGGCCGCAAGAAATGGTAGGAAAACAATTTTTGGGGGTAAAAGTTGCCAGATGACTCTGAGGATACTCTGGGGTCAAAATTTTGTCAAAATCACTCTTTCTCTATTTCCAAGGTAAATGCATTTTAAAGCAAAAATTCAAGATGGCCGCCAAAAATTGTGGGAGAACGATTTTTGGGAAACATTGCTAGTTCACTCTGCAGATATCCTGGGGGTTAAAAATCTCACTGAAATCTCAATCTCGCACCGTTTCCTAGATAAATGTGTTTTTGCATTTTATGCAGAATTTCAAGATGGCCGCAAAATATGGCGAGAAGACGATTTTGAGAAAAGTCTCCAGTAAGTATGTGGATACCCTAGGGTTAAAAAAATTTCCGCTAAAATCACTCTATCTCGCAAAGTTTCTGGGATAAATGCATTTTTGCATTTTACACAGAAATCCAAATGGCCACCAAAAATGGCAGGAAAACAATTTTTTGTGAAAGTCGCCAGATGACTGCCAATAATCTGGGGATCAAAAATTTCACCGAAATTTAGGCCTCTGATTGGTTGAAATGTCATGACACCATATTCAAAAATTTTCCCAGAGGTACTGCATACATGTGCTAAATTAGAAAAGAATCCGCCCAGTGGTTGCCTCTCTCTCTCCCCTGAATACAAACAAGCGTCCTGCATGAGATTTTCTTACTCCTGTCATGATTCTAGAAACATCTTTTTTGGAAACCAACAGACAGACAGACAGAAGCAGGTATCAAGATGTTGATTTAGTTGAGTGGAATATGTTCTCACCTGATATAATAAATTCTTAACAAGTATTTTCAGCTTTAGTAGCAAACTAAAGGTCAGCATGTTAGATTTGCCACTTCACCACCTTTATATAACTCTCCTATAGATATCTATGAAAGGACAATCAATTTTGTCCCTTGATTCATTTTAACACCTAGTGCCTCAGAGTATGTACATGTATATTAATTATATGTACACATTCTCTCTTCTGTAATAATTAAGAATGGGATGATAGTATCTTTTCTATACTGATCTCCCGCCAATTCAAATATTTATGATTCCGGAATTCTTAAAACTATTGATTAATCAGAATATCCTACCCAGCTTTCCATCCTACCTCTTCTGACTACAGCACAGAGACAAGTACAATGTATATACAAATTCGCACTCTTCAATATGTAAAGATTAATCTCTGGAAGTCCAAACCAATATTACATACCTACACACACTAAAAACCTGTCCTTAAGTCTTAAATGATAGCACTGCCACTATGCCCTATTTGCCCATTTTGGGGCTAGATTTGCACACTGATTTCCACTTTGCAAGGAAAACATTGCATGTGCAAAACAGTAGATCAGACAGCTTATTACACGTAAGCTCACTCATCTGAGAGATGGGGTGGGATCTTGTGACTTCCAAAGATTTATGCTGCAGCTATCGATCTTGCACACATATATAAACACAAGCCTGGATTGTCTCAACTTTTCAAGCGAAATCTTAGTAGAGGTGACATAGAGACATATTACCTACCTCAACCGGCTCATCTGACTTATTTAACAGCAGCAGCACGGGAGGAGCACCAGGAACTTTATTAAACTCTGCATTGTGACTATAACATAGGGTCAAGGTGGATAAATGTACACAGGGGAAATACATGGAGAACAAACAGAGAGAACATACAAAACACAAGGAATAAACAGGCACAAAATTCACAAAAACAGAGCATGAAAAACAGTGAATACACACACAGAAAATACACATACACAATATATAAACAAAGAGAAAATATGTAAGCATGGAGAAATGACAAAACAGAGAAAACCCAGAGAATATACAAAACACAAAGAATGTGCAAAACACAGAGAAAAAAAATGCAGTAACTGTTACTGTTTTGTATGCGTTTACTTTATTGAGAACAATTCAAATCAACTCACGAAGATTAACATTATAATACTTGTGCTACGCACTCGTATAATATTAATATCTTCATTCATGATGCATTTTTTCTATATATGTCATCTGGGAAGTTTTCTTATTGTACACTACACTGATGGTTTGCTTTATTTCAACCCTTTACACCTTTTCTGTCAGTTAATGGTTGATGGCAAAGTTGTTTTCAATAGTGACTTGTTGGATATCAGTCAATACCCCTGCATAGTTATTTACTTTCTTCAATTAGTAATGAACGCTCTTCATATACAGCAACTTGCTATTTTTTTAAATTATTAATTTAAAAGAGCTATAAAAGAGTAATAAAATGCTCACTAAAAATTGAGTTATAGGCATTATTGAATATCGAGTACAAAATAGAGAAGAGTAGTACTCTATTCTAGTTTAATTTTAATATTTATATATTCTCATGTGGATGTTGTTGAATGAGTCCATTTCAGACATAATTTACAGTGAAACGAGCCATGTATATTAATTTTATTGCTGAAGAGAGTTCTCACTAGAAGCGTAATGGCACACAAATTTCGGAGTAGAAAAATTACCATTCTCATCAGCACTAACACATTGTACAAGTATGCAATGAATGATGAGGAACATTTGTGGGGTGCTTTTCAATGACTTAAAACTGTACAAATTTCTTTTAGAAAACAAAGCTTGAGTGATGGCCGAAATATCTATCATTCACAATAAATCAATGACAATAAAACACCTGCTTCTTATCTCTCATTGTGTCAATCAATACTTGTGTATGCACTCATCAATTTAACATATTTGTCTTATTGTTTACTGTGCATTGCCTGACCAAGAACTTCAACAAAGAACCTGTAACACCATTGAGGTATACAGTATCAACTGATCGTGACATTATTGATTTTTCAATGACATATGTATGACCTCTTCATATTTCAATATCCCCTGAGTCATAAAAATACTGAATTGACTTACGACAGAAGTCACTTTACCTTCTGCATTTGACATAGACATAAGTCAACATTAAATTTATTTAACTTTTCCTTACATTTTTACATCTGGAAAGTTTATCATCTTTTTCGATGATCTTTCACTGAATTCCGATTTTCACTGATTTATCCTGTCCCACTTCATCATATATCTTCCCAACAAAATGATATATATGTTTTATGTATTTATTGAAATTTAATGTGGCTTTTACAGCATTGTGTAAAGTATTGGTCATGTGATGACATATAGTGGAAAGGGTGGAGCAGAGTAATGCACATAAGTCTGAAGAAGTTGAAATCACTTGCACTGAATAGCAGGGTTCACGAGTCGCAACCAGTCAGCTTGAAATATGTAAAATATCTGTGGAGGGGAAGGCAGCTATTTGAATCTATCAGCATAACTGTTAGATGATACTTTTCCAAAACGTAATCTAAACTTACGGTTTTTTTTCATATTCCTTAAACTTCAATTTTCTAATAAATCTGTTAATTTGCAATACAAATGTATATGAAAAGCCTGCTGAATAGTATTGTCATATACACATGCATTAGATCATTATCAATGTTTTGAAAAGTCTTAGGACATACAAATTGTTTGGTATACAATTCAATATACACAGAGTTTATACTGAAGATTCAGTTCATGATTATTATACTTACAAAGGAAATGTCAATATCAATTAAATCAGACAATAATGACTAATACAAATATAAGATGAAGAATACCAAACCAAATAGATTGGTATGATTCTATGGTTGTAAAATGTAAATACAAAATAACTTGTTTAAACTGTCTCTGAAACCAACAACCAGCTATAAACTTTTAACACCAGTTTTTGGTTTCAGAATCAAGTATATTTTGTGAAATTGCTTACAAGATTTTAATGACATAAAAATAGCATCAGAGATGCCCGTACCCCACAGCCTAGGGAAATATTTTCAACACCATGAAATATAGTACTGTACCAGTACAAACTTCAGGATACTTTCAGAGCACTGTCAGTTATATAAAGGTCCAAACAATGTTTAAATGGAGAAATAATGTTTAAAAGAAAGATAATGCGTATAAAGATGAAGTATTAAAACAAGATAATTCAATAACAAGATGACAGCATTAATCAGTAAACTAAAATTCAACACTCTTTATCTACATCTGCATGGCCGAATTATGGTTTAGATGGTTTGAATATTACCATGCATACAGAAGTGGTAATACATTTAATGAATGTTTATTGTGGTGTTGGAGCAAAATCTGTGGCTCACTTGATGAAATTCTATCTCTTACAATGGGAAGTTATGAAAGTAAAATTCTTAATAAATTCTAATATGACATTTGCTTACTCTGCATCAAAAGACAGACCCAAAGGTCCATGAAGATTTTAAAGGTCAAGGTCACTACAAGGTAAAAGGTCAAATTAAGGTCACCCCATGATAATACACACCTATAGCCCCTAACCAATGTCCCTACCAAGTATCAACTTCCTACACCTTACGGTTTCCGAGATATAGCCCTGACAAGATTTTATAGGTCAAGGTCACTATGGCAAGGTCAAATCAAGGTCACACCATGATGCTGCACACCTACACCCCCTAACCAATGTCTCTACCAAATATCAACTTCCTACACCTTACAGTTTCCGAGATATAGCCCGCACAAGATTTTATAGGTCAAGGTCACTACGGCAAGGTCAAAGGTCAAATTAAGGTCACACCATGATAATACACACCTATAGCCCCTAACCAATGTCCCTACCAAGTATCAACTTCCTACACCTTACGGTTTCCGAGATATAGCCCGGACAAGATTTTATAGGTGAAGGTCACTATGGCAAGGTCAAATCAAGGTCAGACCATGACGTCGCACACCTACACCCCCTAACCAATATCCCCACCAAGTATCAACTTCCTACACCTTACGGTTTCCGAGATATAGCCGGACAAGATTTTATAGGTCTAGGTCACTACGGCAAGGTCAAAGGTCAAATCAAGGTCAGACTATGACGTTGCACAACTACACCCCCTAACCAATGTCCCTACCAAGTATCAACTTCCTACACCTTACAGTTTCCGAGATATAGCCCGGACAAGATTTTCAAACTAAAGGTCACTACGGCAAGGTCAAAGGTCAAATCAAGGTCAGACCATGACGTTGCACACCTACACCCCCTAACCAATGTCCCTAACAAGTATCAACTTCCTACACCTTATAGTTTCTGAGATACAGCCCGGACAAACTATTTCCCGCCGCCCGACCACCCACCCACCCATCCAGACACCATGGGTGAAAACAATACCCCGACAGCCCTTAAGGGCTGTGGGGTAAAAAGCTAGATAGATAATAAAACAACATATTCTTCAATTTTGAGTGGCTTTAGTTGATAGTTTGTTTATGTAGAGAACAATCCGAGTTTGAAAATTAAAACCAAATACAATTTTACAAATTGGTCATACTTATTTGAAAGTTATTTCATTAGAACTTTAAAAGTAGCAGACACAATAAAAGGTCACAATGGGAAAAGCTGTGAATGTGTGAGAGAATAAAATGTCATTTGAAGAAACTTACTTGTATCACAACAATAGAGTCATGAAACAGATGTTTCAGTTTTACATGTGTGTAAAGAACTTAATATCGGGAAGCCAAACACAGCATTTCAAAAGTTACATTCTGGCAGGTAATCAATACTGAATGCATCAAGAAATCACTACACTTTTGATTTGCAAAAGGTCACACAAAAGATCTAAGAAATGTCTCCTCCTTCAGATCTTAAGAGTTCTTGTGAATTGTAATTTAGATACAGTTTTAAATATTTATAGTCTTAAACATTGTTTTTTCTTGAAATATACTATCATGTATATTATTGAGGAATGTAATATTTTTAAGGTTTCACATTTCTTTGAAAGAAATCACACTTTAAATGTATCTATCTATTTGCTTAGTTTAATCTTACTGGTTTTCCACACTAAATCTACTGTTTTAGAGCAAGACAAAGCTGTCTAACCTACTTTAACAGACAATATTGATTATATTTTTTTATTTCAATAAATTAAATGCTGGTATATTAATTAGGTTTTCAAAAGTTACAGAAGAATGCTATATTACTACAAAGACAAAAGGCAGCAACAGGGGGTTTGGTTTATGGACACTGGATACATGAATAAAACTAGCCACGTTCCCTAGGCAGGAGTACCAGCCAACATGGACAATATATGTGTGTATTTTGAATGGACACAAAATGACAAACTACATGAGGCATAATATTCTCAAGTCTTGAGACATGCAGAATTGGTTAATTTCTATTCTTGAACATTTATAAATATCATTCAGCGGTCATTTTAGAAAGGGGTCAGAGAAAACGACCTGCTGAAAATAAAGCTTCACTAGACATCTTTTTGCAACATAGTTAAACTGACTTATGGTTCATCTTTTAATTTCCCCAAAGTAAAGCATGACAATAAAACAAGAGGAGAGTGCCCGTGAACGGGCACTGTGTCAGCTGACTGAGTGTTTTTGATTTGTGAAGGTGATTATTAGAGGACAGCACAATTATCAGGAAAAGGGCTGTACAGAAATACAGTAAATGGTAACTGAACAGCAAGTTCGAAAGAAATTCCGAAGCTGACAGAAGAAAAGGATAAACAAGAGGAGAGTGCCCGTGAACGGGCACTGTGTCAGCTGACTGAATGTTTTTGATTTGTGATGGTGATAATGAGAGGAAAGCATAATTATCAGGGAAAGGGCTGTACAGAAATACAGTAAATGGTAACTGAACAGCATGTTCGAAAGATATTCCGAAGCTGACAGAAGAAAAGGACAAAAAAGTTGTGCCCTACAAATGGTATTATGAAATAAAGTAACAAGGTAATTGTTTAAGTGTAAAAAGTATGTTAAAAATATTTAAAGAAATACTATAAATGCAATATCCTCGTTCGACCATGAAGAAGGGATCCAAAGGTCAAATCTGACCATACCAAAAGATTCCCAGCCAAAGAATTTAGGATGGTTTACCATCCCAAACCTGTCGGACCAATAATAAGTGAGTCATAGGCACTTTTTAAGTTTGGCTATCCTTGTTTGACCTTGAAGGAGGGGGTCTAAGGTCAAATCCGACCACACAAAAAAATTCCCAGCCCATGATTTCCTGTAGCTTGTTTACCATCCCAAACTTGTAGGACCAATAATAAGCGAGTTATAAGCAATTGTAAGTTTGGCTATCCTCAATTGACCTTGAAGGAGGGGTCCCAGGTCAAATCTGACCACACCAAAAGAATCCCAGCCCATGATTTCCTATATGTTGGTTTACCATCCCAAACCTCCAAGACCAATAATACGCGAGTTATAAGCACTTTAAGTTTGGCTATCTTCGTTTGACCTGGAAGGAGGGGTCTAAGGTGAAATCCGACCACACCAAAAGATTCCCAGCCCATGATTTTCTATAGGTTGGTTTTCCATTCCAAACCTCTAGGACCAATAATAAGCGAGTTATAAGCACTTTTAAGTTTGGCTATCCTCATTTGACCTTGAAGGAGGGGTCCAAGGTGAAATCCGACCACACCAAAAAATTCCCAGCTCATGATTTTCTATAGGTTGGTTTTCATTCCAAACCTCTAGGACCAATAATAAGCGAGTTATAAGCACTTTTATGTTTGGCTATCCTCATTTGACCTTGAAGGAGGGTTCCAAGGTCAAATCGGACCATATTAACAGATTCCCAGCCCATGATTTCCTACAGGTTGGATACAATGATTTACTCAACAGTGAGAACCTGAAAGAAGCTTTGCTCAGCTATGCCATGACATAGAGGTCTGCAATTTCACTATGTTATAGCTGACCAAAACGTCTGTGAATAACATATTTAACAAAATACTCTAAATGTAATAGTTTTCAAGCTACAACTGATTTACTCAACAGTGAGAACCTCAAAGGAACTATTACTCAGCTATGCAATGAGCTACAGGTCTGAATTTTTGCTCTGTTATAGCTGACCTAAAAGTAGGTGAACAACATATTTAAGCAAAATACTGTAAATGCAATAGTTTTCAAGTTACAACTGATTTACTCAATAGTGAGAACCTGAAAATAGCTATTGCTCCGCTATGCCACGAGCTATAAGTCTGTAATTTCACTATGTTATAGCTAACCCAAAAGTAGGTGAACAATATATTTTAACAAAATACTCCAAATGCAATATTTTTCAAGTTATAGCCGATTTACTCAACAGTCAGTGCCCAAGAATAGCTATTACTCAGTTGTGCCATGAGCTACAGGTCTGTAATTTCATTATGTTATAGCTGACCCAAAAGTAGCTGAATAACATATTTGCACAAATTTCTGTAAATGCAATAGTTTTCCAATTACAACTGATTTACTCAACAGTGAGAACTTCAAAGTAGCTATTACTCAGCTATCCAATGAGCCACAGGTCTGGAACTTCACTATGTTATAGCTGACCCCAAAATAGGTGAATAACATATTGCAACAAAATACTCTAAATGCAATAGTTTGCAAGTTATAAGTGATTTACTCAACAGTGATAACCTAAAAGTAGCTATTACTCAGCTATGCCATGAGCTACAGGTCTGAAATTTTACTATGTTATAGCTGACCCAAAAGTAGCTGAATAACATATTTATACTAAATTCTCTAAATGCAATAGTTTTCAAATTATAAGTGATTTACTCAACATTGAGAACTTCAAAGTAGCTATTACTCAGCTATGCAATGAGTCACAGGTCTGGAACTTCACTATGTTATAGCTGACCCCAAAATAGGTGAATAACATATTGAAACAAAATACTCTAAATGCAATAATTTCCAAGTTATAAGCAATTTACTCAACAGTGATAACCTCAAAGTAGCTATTACTCAGCTATGCCATGAGCTACAGGTCTGAAATTTTACTATGTTATAGCTGACCCAAAAGTAGGTGAACAACATATTTAAGCATAATACTGTACATGCAATAGTTTTCAAGTTACAACTGATTTACTCAATAGTGATGACCTAAAAGTAGCTATTACTCAGCTATGCCATGAGCTACAGGTCTGAAATTTTACTATGTTATAGCTGACCCAAAAGTAGCTGAATAACATATTTATACTAAATTCTCTAAATGCAATAGTTTTGCAATTACAACTGATTTACTCAATAGTGAGAACCTCAAAGTAGTTATTACTCAGCTATGCAATGAGCTACAGGTCTGAAATTTCACTATGTTATAACTGACCCAAAAGTAGGTGAACAACATATTTAAGCAAAATACTGTACATGCAATAGTTTTCAAGTTACAACTGATTTACTCAATAGTGATGACCTAAAAGTAGCTATTACTCAGCTATGCCATGAGCTACAGGTCTGAAATTTCACTATGTTATAGCTGACCCAAAAGTAGCTGAATAACATATTTATACTAAATTCTCTAAATGCAATAGTTTTGCAATTACAACTGATTTACTCAATACTGAGAACCTCAAAGTAGTTATTACTCAGCTATGCAATGAGCTACAGGTCTGAAATTTCACTATGTTATAGCTGACCCAAAAGTAGGTGAACAACATATTCAAGCAAAATACTGTAAATGCAATAGTTTTCAAGTTACAACTGATTTACTCAATAGTGATGACCTAAAAGTAGCTATTACTCAGCTATGCCATGACCTACAGGTCTGAAATTTTACTATGTTATAGCTGACCCAAAAGTAGCTGAATAACATATTTATACAAAATTCTCTAAATGCAATAGTTTTCCAATTACAACTGATTTACTCAATAGTGAGAACTTTAAAGTAGTTATTACTCAGCTATGCCATGATCTACAGATCTGAAATTTCACTATGTTATAGCTGGCCCAAAAGTAGCTGAATAACATATTTATACGAAATTCTCTAAATGCAATAGGTTTTAAGTTACAAGTGATTTACTCAATAGTGAGAACTTCAAAGTAGCTATTACTCAGCTATGCAATGAGCCACAGATCTGAAACTTCACTATGTTATAGCTGATCCCAAAATAGGTGAATAATATATTGCAACAAAATACTGTAAATGCAATAGTTTCCAAGTTATAAGCGATTTACTCAACAGTGATAACCTAAAAGTAGCTATTACTCAGCTATGCCATGAGCTACAGGTCTGAAATTTTACTATGTTATAGCTGACCCAAAAGTAGCTGAATAACATATTTATATGAAATTCTCTAAATGCAATAGTTTTGAAGTTATAAGCGATTTACTCAACAGTGATAACCTAAAAGTAGCTATTACTCAGCTATGCCATGAGCTACAGGCCTAAAATTTTACTATGTTATAGCTGACCCAAAAGTAGCTGAATAACATATTTATACGAAATTCTGTAAATGCAATAGTTTTTAACTTACAAGTGATTCTACTCATGATGGAAGTTACTGAAAAGCCCAAAAGTAGCTATTACTCACTTAGCTATTGAGACAGGCACCCAACTTACTCACCATATTGTAGCTATGAAAAAAGTAGCTGAATAACATATTTTAACAAAATGCTCTAAATGCAACACTTTTCAAGTTATAAATGATTTTGTGCATGATTTCATGAATTTTAATGCATTAAAAATTATTAAAAAAATTTATTAAAAAAAAAGTAAGACAGATCCAGGTCTCATACTCACACAAGAGAATCTACCTGTAGCCTAGTACATATATGCAAGATATGAGAGAAATCCCTGCAATAGTCACTGAGAAAATTGTGATTAAGTGTTGAAATTTTCACACTTTTGGTGGGGGTACCCCCCTTGTAATGTCTCTAGCAAACAGACGAACAGACAGATTTGCATGCCTTGAACAATTTTTCATCCTCGATAGATAAGGTATCTTTTAAAAAAAACAGCACGTCTCTAGGCCTTGTAGTTTTGGAGGAGAAGTTGTTCACGCGGACGCGGACGCGTACGCCCACGCCGCAGAGTGACGACATAAAAAAGCCTGTCAAGCTTGAACTTTTAACATTCCTTGGTAGCATTTTACACACGACATCACAATATTTTATGGATGGCTGCATGTCAAAATCGGCTACACTCAGTTCAAAGCATTGAAATTCTTCAATGAATAAGCCATCATGCAACTGTATATTGTTACTTTCATCACCACATTTTACAAAGTGAACCACAAGAATTGTTGAAACTATTGGTTGTTTTTGCTTGCCATATACAATACATAAAAATTACCAGTCATTTATATACTTCATGCCCCAATACCCTCCACCTAATTGATACATATGCCAGGTCAACAGGGGATCCAAATGGATGTATGCCCACCTTTACCATGTCATTAAACTGATTATAGAGATACAAAGCTGGTTCACTTGTCCTATCCAGGCATGTTCGCCGGACTTTTGGGTAACTTCAAGTGTTTGGAATTAAGAAAAGATTTCACACTAAGTCCGGATTGTTATGCCAATACAAAATCAGAGCTTTTTTTCAACAAACAAGTCTTATTTTTATTGCTCTATACAAAATACAGAAGATCCTATGTGCTGCTGACAACTGGTTATAAACATCATCACGTTTACACTTAGGTGTGGTGCAGGTGATTTTGTGTCCAGAAATTAAAATTTTACAAAATAATCGGGATGCTGTGAGCTGCTGGAATATCAAAGTTGTATAAATGAGGAAACAGAGTAATACAGACAAGGCTCAAATGTCTATTTCATTCAAATACAAACTTTAACATCAAATAGCAGTGACCTAACAAAACGTAAACCACTTCAAAATGAAATGGGATCATTGGTCTCAATTTTCACTGGAACACTAGACACTGAACTTAATAAAAGTCAAGGACGGTGTTTTATATCCTGTTTATCAGCCTGGGTCTTATTGAGACAAATCCTCAGTATTGTCACCTGTGGGAGTATAACCCATACAGAGGCAACAGCCTGTCATTAGATGCCAAACCTGCTAACAGTCTAGGCTACTGAGAAACTCTAATTTAACAAAAAAATAACTGAACCAAGTATATAAAGCTTTTATAATTCTTCCTTAAATAATAACAATACCCTAAACAGTTTTATGAATTAAAAAGATACAAAAGTGGAATATCTTCATAAATGAACTTCTTCACTTCTGGCAGTCTGTTTAATCGTCATCCACCACAGCTCTAAAATGATAAAACAATTTATTGAATTTGGACAAAATGGTAAAAATTATTCCTTGTAAATAACTTCTGCTATGCATACAAGTTTTGATAAACATAGATGTACCTGTCATATTAATTAGCTTTTCCACAATTAATTATCAGTGTTCCAAATATGGGAATGAGGAAATAACTAAGGTATGATGATCAGTGGGTATTACAAGCTATTAAAAATATCCGATTTCCTCAAGCACCCCTACCAATTAATTTCAAACAAGGCCACTACCGCAGCGGTTTTCTCCCGCCTTAGGATCAGTAATTTATGAGAACTAAGGGAGATATAAGGCCTTTGTAGTAAGATGACCCCATTTGACACTGAAGAAGGGGTCAAAGGTCAAAGTCAGCAACTGGAAAAGATTCCTAAGCCATGGCTTCCTATAAGTTGTTTTCACATTCCAAACCCCTAGTAGCAATGATAAGGAAGATATAAGGCCTTTCTTATATTAAACGTGATATGGCAGCCATTTTTTTTTAAACTAGGCCCAAATTACAATCAGGCTAACTTTCCTAGCCATATACCTTTTGTGCAAATTTGATGAACCTAGCTGCAATATTTATAGCATCTTAATGATTTTCAAACAATTTTTTCCAAATGAGGCCAAAATTGTTCACAGGCAAAACATTTGCAGACCTGAGGACTTCCCATGGACTGTTTTTTCTGAAGCCCTAGCACCAATAATAAGGAAGCTATATGGACGTTTTAGTATGATGACTCCATTTCACCTTAGAAGCAGGGATCAAAGGTCAAATTCACCACCTGGGAAACATTCCCAGGCCTTGACTTCTTTAAATTGTTTTCATATCCCAAATCCCTAGGAGCAATTGTAAGGGAGATATAAGGCCTTTAAATAGGATAACCCCATTTCACATTAAACATGTGACATGGTGGCCATTTTTTTTTTTTTTTGCTAACTAGGCCAAAATTACTATCAGACTAGCTTTCTTAGCCATATATCTTTTGTGCAAATTTGATAAAGCTAGCTGCAATATTTCAAGACTTAGAGCATCTTTATGATTTTCAACAAGCAATCAGTGCCCGTGAACGGGCTCTGTGTCAGCTGACTGTGTTTTGAATTTCAGAGTAGAAATGAATGAAGAAAAGGAGACAAAAGTTGTGCCCTGCAAATGGTATTCAGAAGTAAAGTACAAAGTTAACTCTTAAGATGTAAAAAGTAGGTGAAAACATATTTAAAGAAAATACTATAAATGCAATAGATTTCAAGTTACAAGTAATTTCCTCAACAGTAAGAATCTTAAAGTACCTTTGCTCAGCAATGCAATGAGTTACAGCTCCACAATTTTACTATGTTATAGCTGACCCAAAAGAAGGTGAATAACTTATTTAAAGAAAATTCTCTAAATGCAATTACTTACAAGTTAAAATTGATTTAGTCAACAGTGAAAACCTGAAAGTAGCTATTGCTCAGCCATAAAATGAGCTACAGGCCTGCAATTTCACTATGTTATAGATGACCCATAAGCAGATAAATAACATATTTAAACAAAATTCTCTAAATGCAATAGTTTTCAAGTTATAACTTATTTAGTAAACAGTGAGAACCTGAAAGTAGCTATTGCACAACTATGCCATCAGCTACAGGTCTACAATTTCACTATGATATAACTGGCCCATAAGTAGGTGAATAACATATTTAAACAAAATTCTCTAAATGCAATAGTTTTCAAGTTATAACTGATTTACTCAACAGTAAGAACCTGAAAGTAGCTATTGCTCAGTTATGCGATGGGCTATAGGTCTACAATTTTACTATGTTATAGCTGATTCAAAAGTACACAAACAACATAATTTTGTAAACAAAATTCTCTAAATGCAACAGTTTTCAAGATACAACTGATTTACTCAACAGTGAAAACCTCAAAGTAGCTTTTGGTCAGCTATGCAATGATCTACAGGTCTGCAACTTTACTATGTTATAGCTGACCAAAAAGTAGGTGAGTAACATATGTAAACAAAATATTCTAAATATAGCATTTTTCAAGTTACAACTGATTTACTCAATAATGAGAACCCGACAACAGCTATTGCTCAGCTGTGACATAAGTTTCATGTCTGCATTCAAAAAGTACTGATTCAAAAGTACATGAATAACATATTTAAACAAAACTAGAAATAGGACGCCCTGTTGATAGTAGCTGCGACATATGAATAGAAACAGGATAGCATAGAAGAACACACATTATCATGTGTAATGTCCACCCCATGAACCTTTTGCCAAAATTGTACAGTAGTCTTACAAGACCCTGTTTCATTTGTAAAATATATCAATTATGCTGAAATATTTATTAGTGTACATGTAAATTATTTCAGCTTCATGCCTTTTTGCATTGGTTGGGTCGAAAATTTTGACGAAATCACTCTATCTTGCATGGTTAAGAAGATAGAAGCAAATTTCTGTTTTTCTATTTTTGGCAAAAATTTGAAAATTCAAAATGGCCGCCATTTTTGGGAAAAGGAAAATTTTTTGAAAATTGCCAAGAGTACATTTCTTAGATACCCTATGGGTCGAAAATTTCAACGAAATAACTCGATTTTGCACGGTTAAGGCAAATTTGTGTTTTTCCATTTTGGGCAAAAATTCAAAAAGGCCGCCATATGTGGGGAGGGGAAAATTTTTTTTAAATTGCAAAGAGTACATTTGTTAGATACCCTGTGGGTCGAAAATTTTGACAAAATCACTCTATCTCGCACGGTTAAGGAGATAGAAGCAATTTTGTGTTTTGCCATTTTGGGGAAAAATTCGAAAAATCAAAATGGCCGCCATATGTGGGAAGAGGAAAATTTTTTAAAAATTGCCAAGAGTACAATGCTCAGATACCCTGTGGGTCGAAAATTTTGACGAAATCGCTCTATCTTGCACGGTTAAGCAGATGGAAGCAAATTTGTGTTTTGCCATTTTTGGCAAAAATTCGAAAATTCAAAATGGCCGCCATTTTTGAGAAGGGGAAAATTTTTTGAAAATTGCCAAGAGTACATTCCTTAGATACCCTGTGGGTTGAAAATTTTGACAAAATCGCTCTATCTCGCACGGTTAAGGAGATAGAAGCAAATTTGTGTTTTGCCATTTTTGGCAAAAATTCGAAAATTCAAAATGGCCGCCATTTTGGGGGAGGGGAAAATTTTTGGAAAATTGCAAAGAGTACATTCCTTAGATACCCTGTGGGTCGAAAATTTCGCACGGTTTAGGAGATATGAGCACATTTGCCTTTTTCAGTATTCAAAATAGCCAATTACTCATTTATTTAATTAATTACTCACTCATCTACGAAGCAATTACCCCCAAAAGCAATCCCATACAAGCAATTAACCCAATGAACCTCCATACCAAATTTCAGAAAGCTAGGCTTAATAGCATTCCTTAAAATGTCTGGAAACCAAAGAGATACTCAAAAGTAGCAAAGTAGCCATTACTCAGTTAGAGCTATCATCACCAAAAGCAATCCCATATAAGCTATTAACCCAATAAACCTGCATTCCAAATTTGGTAAAGATAGGATAAGAACTGTTGCCTAAAATGTCTGGAAACCAAGTGGACGGACGGTGGAAAAAGCAAAAATAATATGTCCACCCCCCAGTGGGGTGGACATAATTCTCTAAATGCAATAGTTTTCAAGTAACAACTAATTTACTCATCTGTGAGAACCTCAACGTAGCTTTGTTCAGTTGTGTAATGACCTACAGGTCTGCAATTTTTCTATGTTATAGCTGACCAAAAATTGGAAGAATAACATATTTAAACAAAATACTCTAAATGCAACAGTTTTCAAGTTACAAACAATTTACTCAACAGTGATAACATGAAAGGAGCTATTACTCAGCTATGCCATGAGCTATAGGTCTGCAATTTTACTATGTTATAGCCGACTAAAAAAATTGCTGAATAACATATTTATACAAATTTTTGTAAATGCAATAGTTTTCAAGTTATAACTTATTTACTCAACAGTGATAACCTCAAATTAGCTATTGCTCAGCTTTGATATAAGCTACAGGTCTGCAAATTTACAATGTTATAGCTGATCCAAAAGTAGGTGAATAACATATTTAAAGAATATACTCTAAATGTAATAGTTTTCAAGACTAGTTCTAACTGATTTACTCAACAGTGATAACCCCAAAGTAGCTATTACTCAGCTATGCAATAAGCTACAGGTCTGAAATTTTACTATGTTATAGCTGACCCAAAAGTAGCTGAATAACATATTTATACGAAATTCTCTAAATGCAATAGTTTTCAAGTTACAAGTGATTTTACTCATTATGGAAGTTACTGAAAAGTCACAAAGTAGCTATTACCCACTTAGCTACAGGGATAGAATACCAAGCTACTCATCATGTTATAGCTATGGAAAAAGTAGCTGAATAAAATAATTTAACAAAATGCTCTAAATGCAATACTTTTCAAGTTATAATTGATTTAGTGCATGATTTCTGGAATTCTAATGTATTAAAAATTATTTTAAAAATTCATAAAAAAATGAAGACAGATCCAGGCCCGATACTCACACAAGGGAATCTACTTGCGGCCTAGTACATATGGCAGTAAGCAGCAATTATGTCGCCACCCAGTTGATATCAAGTAACTTAATTTGACATCCATAAAAATAACTTAATTCAAAGTAATCTCTGCTGACACAGAGGCATATGATGATGGTGCATGATCGTGGCTTTATGGGGGATACAATTAAACTGGAACATTGTTTGCTACCAAAATGTTCCCAAAAAGGTGTTTTTCAATCGTTGCCAAAAATTTGAAAATTTAAAATGGCCATCATTTTTGGCAAAAAAAAATGTGAAAAAATATGTTGACTACTCTGATAGGTTGATATCCTAATTTTTATGTTTTGCAATTTTTTTTGCGAAAAATTCCAAAAAATGAATATGGCCGCCATTTTTGGAATGACAAATTTTTTTAGAATATTGGGTTCACTACTCTGCAGAGATACCCTATGGGTCAAAAATTTCGTCAAAATCACTCTATCTCGCACGGTTTTCAAGATACAAGCATTTTTGTCTTTTGCAATTTTGCGAAAAATTCAATATGGCCACCATTTTTGGTGAGACAAAATTTTTTTGAAAATTGGGTTGACTACTCTGCAGAGATTCCTTGTGAGTAAAAAACTTCGTCGAAATCGCTCTATCTTGCACAGTTTTCAAGATACAGGCATTTTTGTGTTTTGCAATTTTTGCGAAAAATTCAAAATGGCTGCCATTTTTGGCGAGACAAAATTTTTTCAAAAATTGGGTTCACTACTCTGCCGAGATACCCTAGGAATCAAAAATTTTGTTAAAATCACTCTATCTCGCACGGTTTTCAAGATACAGGCACTTTTGTGTTTTGCAATTTTTGGGAAAAATTCGAAAATTCAAAATGGCCGCCATTTTGGCGAGACAAAATTTTTTGAAACTTGGGTTACGTACTCTGCAGAGATACCCTGTGTGTCAAAAATTTTGTCGAAATTGCTCTATCTCACACAGTTTACAAGATATAGACATTTTTGTGTTTTGCAATTTTTCCTGTTAAAATCCAAGATGGCCGCCGTAAAAACAATCCCATCAACATACAATGTGGAAATATGATAGTCCTCTACAAGAGGAAGCTCCACACCAAATTTTAAAAAAAAACTGGGGCAGTAGTTTATGAGAAGAGGCTGGAAAAATTGTTGACAATGACGATGACGCCAACCCATGCCAATAGCTTATGGCTGATGGCCAGTAAGCTAAACACAGCATGTCTCTGGGCTTGTAGTTTTGGAGAAGTTGCTCACACGAACCCGTACGTACACGCCACAGAGTGACGACATAATGTCAGCTGACTGAAAATTGGCTGTAGCGGCCATTTAGTTTTTCAAAATAAGGACAAAATTTTGCATAGACATGTTTCCACGGAAAACGGGATGCACAAAAACACCACTGACATGAAGATACCACAGATGACTATGCTATGTGAAAGATTACAGGGAACAATTACGTTTTTATGGTAGTAAAAATACTGTTAATGGGATATAAACAAATTTATTATGAAGGAAAAAAAATAAATTTCAAATAATCCGGTCACAGTGGTACATTTTTGCTGATCTACTTACTGATGAACATCAAGTTTTGAAAAGAAGCTTTTTTGTTTAGTAGCACTTAGCATGACATGGTTTCCTTGGCTCTACTTTACTTGCATACCGTACTTGGAATTGGAGGTTTTGTTAAAACACAAATAACCCACCAAATATGTACCCTAACTACAAATGTGGACACCCTAGTATTTCCACTTAATTTGTTATTTCCCGTAAAATAATATTTTCCCACTTTCAATGGTTTTTGAAAAATTTATAAAAATGATTTGAAATTGTTCTTTTTTTTGCATAAATTATATTAAATTTGTTATATCATATATATCTGATACAGTAGTAGTATTAAGTACCATTTCTACACCAATGATACTCAATTATACAAAACACTCTCACTAGCAAATTTCTGTCACTCTATACAAACACTCAGGATATGCCTCAATGACATTAAAAATTTCATGTTCACAAATTAAAACTAAATCCTGACAAAACTGAATTCATTTTGATAGGATCAAAATATACCGGTAATCGGAAACAACTCCTTCCACACTTCCCAATCAATATTCTGGACAATATGGTCTCACCAGCACAAAATGTCAAGTACCTTGGAGTGGTGTTGGATTTCCAACATATCTCTCTCGGACTATGTCTCACAATTCGTCAAGTCTACCAGAGTCTATGCCAGAGACCACTACAGATTTTGTCCCCTCTTGGACCTTAAAATATCAGTGCTTCTAGCAAATGTCTTGGTGAGCTGCAGATTGGACTACTGCAATTCCCTGCTTGTATCACTAACTGATTTTGTGTTAAGAACTTCATTGGCTGCCGGTTAAATATAAGGTAGAATTTAAAATAGGCCTTATTACATACAAAATTCTCAAAAACCAGCCCGCCTACCTAAGTGAATTTATTCACCTCTTCTAGAAATACTAGAAGCAGCAGCCATAAACTTACGTTCCTTCACATCCCCATTTTTGACCACAGAGTTCATAGATCACTCTCTCTCCCCTTCCAAATAAAGGAATAGTCCCTCTTTAACTTCCTTCTGAAACATCTGAAAACCTCTTTAACTCGAGTTTCCCCACTTAGTTTCCTTCCCTTTGGTCACAAACAATACTCTGGACTACTGACCTTGACCACCCCTTGACTATCCTAATGATTAATATATTTGTTAACTTAGCGCACTGAGTTCCCCTTTGTAGGGAAGATACTGAACCTGCAAAGCAACAGACTAGATTAGATATTTCTATCTGTTCTCTTATAATTACTGTGTCCTAAGAATAACTAGATGAATGCTTTTGCTAGCAAAAGCGAAGCGTCCCTGAGAGTTTAAAATGCCTTGTGGTTTTAATAAGCATGCTGTTAAGCTAAGAATGCACAAAGCTGTACCGTACTGTTACATACACCAACCCCCTTAGTGATATCATGACAGGGAAAATCCTACAAAGGTCTTCTTTAATTAACATAAACAAGCATTGTAGACATAGACAAGCTGGAGAAGGTGTTGTACATTGGATGTAACTTTAGTAAATTTCAGGCCTGGGGTCAAGTACATGGAGCCAAGTACAAGTACAATTACTTTGCCAAGTTGCAAGTACAAGTACAAGTACTGATCTCAAGAGTCAAGTACAAGTACTTTGAAAAATTGCAAGTACAAGTACAAGTACTTTTATAGCGTACGACCCCAAAACTATAATAACTAGATAATCACTATTTATTTAAAACTAATTATTTATTGAGACATACAATTTAAAGCAATCATTCAATAAACACTGATGAGCTAAAATCTGATCCATTACTTTTCTGGTTACACTTAATAAATACAGGTCTTTCAAAAATTTTGTCTGTGAGACTCACAGTGTGAGTAAACAACTGAATGCATGGAAATCCTGTCTTGCAATGCTAAAAAATCTGATTTCAAAAGATCCACTTGGACATCAGTATGCTTGTGTTGACAGATAATGAATTATTTACTTGGGGCACATAAAACATTTTTAAAGGGTTTGTACCAGTCCTTTATGTAAAACTGATATTACATATGGTTGGTGGTTGGAATACATTTATTAAATAAATGAATGAACAAGTGAAATAAAACTTTATATTTAAGGGCAATTGTATAGAAGTGTAAAAAGCCAAAGCAGATATACTAAACATTGATATTTGTTTATAAAGGGGTGTATTGAAATGAATGAGTCAACAGTTTATTTGTGTAAGAGATTAGCTTGTTTGTCTTACATAAACAAGTAATTGGCCCTCCTGTCCACTAAGCTTGGCATCAACAATCAGGCTGAGTGGGTCTTTTGTGTGAAAATGAATAAGGGTAGGTATATGACAAAAGCAAAGCTATGCTGTGACTGAGTGGATCTTTTGTGTAAAAGTGAAAAAGGATAGATTAAATGCAGCACCTTTATGATTAAAACACAGCTATATTCTGAATGAGTGGGTATTTTGTTTAAAATGTAAAAAGGTGTTGATTAAATGCAGCCTTGTTATAATTAAAGAAAACCAAAGTTCTGGCTAACTAAACTGCCCTTTGTACTTTGACAAAACAACACAAACTATAATCTATCTACACTCTGCTGAAAGAAACAGTAAAAATTTACACCTAATAAGTCACTTAATTAAAGTTATAAAACTACAAAATCAATGTACTTGGAATGTACTTGAAAGTAATTGAAAAGTACTTGGATATTTTAGCCAAGTACAAGTACAAGTACTTTTAATTTTCAACTGTCAAGT
This sequence comes from Sabellastarte sp. h YS-2021, assembly GCA_964017235.1. Classification (NCBI taxonomy): domain Eukaryota; kingdom Metazoa; phylum Annelida; class Polychaeta; order Sabellida; family Sabellidae; genus Sabellastarte; species Sabellastarte sp. h YS-2021. The sequence continues at coordinate 36,608,583 of OZ024933.1, forward strand.
ACAAGTACAAGTACTTGAAAAAGAGTAATTAAGTACAAGTACTTGTACTCGCCCCAGGCCTGGTAAATTTTGTGTAAATGCTACAAAGCATTTCAGTAACGAGTATTGATAACTTCATATATAATCATGTGTGCAAGTATGTATTGCTATTTAGATTGTCCACAGGGTTTTGCAATAGGTTTTAATACATTGTGAAAGCATAAAAGCAACAATAAAGGCAAAAGCTATTTCATGACCCCAGTTTGACCCATACATGGGGGTCAGGAGGTAAAACTAACCGGCTATTTAGACTGTCCACATATGGTTTCCCAATACCTCTTAATACATTCCGAAGCTATAATAGCAACAATGAAGGAGATATCAGGTAAAAACTCCAAAACAGCTATTTTTTCCCCCAGTTTGACCCATAAGGGGGGGGGGGGGGGGGGGGGTGGGGGGTGGGGGGGGGGGGGTGGTAAAACTGACCGGCTACTTAGACTCTCCACATATGCTTTCCCAATACTTCTTAATACATTCTCAATCTATAAAAGCAACATTAAAGGAGATATAAGACAAAAACTCGAAATCAGCTATTTTATGACTCCAGTTTGACCCATGGGGGGGGGAGGAGGGATCAGGGGATAAAAGTGACCAGCTATTCAGATTCTCCACATATGCTTTCCCAATACCTCTTAATACATTCTGAAGCTATAAAAGCAACGATAAAGGAGATATAAGGCAAAAACTCAAAATCGGCTATTTTATGACCCCAGTTTGACCCATAAGGGGGGGTCGGGGGGTAAAACTGACCGGCTATTTAGACTCTCCACATATGCTTTCCCAATACCTCTTAATACATTCTGAAGCTATAAAAGCAACGATAAAGGAGATATAAGGCAAAAACTCAAAATCGGCTATTTTATGACCCCAGTTTGACCCATAAGGGGGGGGGGGGTCGGGGGGTAAAACTGACCGGCTATTTAGACTCTCCACATATGCTTTCCCAATACCTCTTAATACATTCTGAAGCTATAAAAGCAACAATAAAGAAGATATAAGGCAAAAACTCAAAATCAGCTATTTTATGACCCCAGTTTGACCCATACGGGGGGGTCGGGGGGTAAAACTGACCGACTATTTAGACTCTCCACATATGCTTTCCCAATACCTCTTAATACATTCTGAAGCTATAAAAGCAATAATAAAGAAGATATAAGGCAAAAACTCAAAATCAGCTATTTTATGACCCCAGTTTGACCCATAAGGGGGGGTCGGGGGGTAAAACTGACCGGCTATTTAGACTCTCCACATATGCTTTCCCAATACCTCTTAATACATTCTGAAGCTATAAAAGCAACAATAAAGAAGATATAAGGCAAAAACTCAAAATCAGCTATTTTATGACCCCAGTTTGACCCATAAAGGGGGGTCGGGGGGTAAAACTGACCGACTATTTAGACTCTCCACATATGCTTTCCCAATACCTCTTAATACATTCTGAAGCTATAAAAGCAATAATAAAGAAGATATAAGGCAAAAACTCAAAATCAGCTATTTTATGACCCCAGTTTGACCCATAAGGGAGGGTCGGGGGGTAAAACTGACCGGCTATTTAGACTCTCCACATATGCTTTCCCAATACCTCTCAATACATTCTGAAGCTATAAAAGCAACAATAAAGGAGATATAAGGCAAAAACTCAAAATCAGCTATTTTATGACCCCAGTTTGACCCATAAGGGGGGGCCGTGGGGTAAAACTGACCGGCTATTTAGACTCTCCACATATGGTTTCCTATTACCTCCCAATACATTTTATGGCTCTAAATGCAATACTTAAGAAGATAATAGGGGGGTTGACCTAAATTTAAGGCTCTCAGCTTGGAAGGTGTGAGGAAATCACCCATAAATGAGACATTTTTCAAGGGATTGCTCCCAAAATCTAATCAGCTCGCGTTTTCGATAGTGTGTGTCAAAGCATAAGGCTGTCTAGCAAGTAGTTTTTCCTGAACAGTGATGACGGGGGGTGTACTTAAAAAATTGTTTTTGATCATGTGACCTTCATAAAGGTCAAATTTAAGCATGCAGAAAAATTTTCCCACGCCTAAGGTATATAAGTGCCAAATATGGTTTGAAACCTTCTAATAATAAGGGAGATATTCAAGGGAGACCATAATGCGGCGGCGGTGGCAGCGGCGGAGAGGAAACTGAGGCGAAAACAAATAAGCGCCCTTTCAGGGACGCTTAATTATATTAGAGTTACACTAAATACTGTTTGTGGCCTCCGGTAATCTCAGCATGGAAACATGTGGAGTAATTCTCATAGTTGTAGAATCCCTAGAAATTAATGTTATTTTGGCATAATTCACACATAACTAGAAATAGGATGCATTGGCATGCGTACTGTCCACCCAAAGGGAAGCATGAGTTTTGCTCTAAAACTTGGACAAAATTGACAAGAGTAGATTGCTGAGATACCCTGTGGGTCGGAAATTTCAACGAAATTGCTCTATCTCGCACGGTTAGGAGATAGAAGGAAATTTGTGTTTTTACATTTTTAGCAAAAACTGAAAATTCAAAATGGCCACCATTTTTGGGGAGAGAAATTTTTTTTTGAAAATTGCCAAAAGTACATTGCTTAGATACCCTGTGGGTCGAAAATTTCGACAAAATCGCTCTATCTCGCACGGTTAAGGAGATAGAAGGAAATTTCTGTTTTTCCATTTTTGGCAAAAATTCGAAAATTCAAAATGGCCACCATATTTGGGGAGAGGAAATTTTTTTGAAAATTCATTTCTTAGATACCCATTGGGTTGAAAATTTTGACAAAATCGCTCTATCTCGCACGGTTAAGGAGATAGAAGCAAATTTGTGTTTTTCCATTTTGGGCAAAAATTCGAAAATTCAAAATGACCGCCATTTTTGGGGAGAGGAAAATTTTTTTGAAAATTGCCAAGAGTACATTGCTTAGATACCCTGTGGGTCGAAAATTTCGACGAAATCGCTCTATCTCGCACGGTTTAGGAGATAAACTTATTTATGTTTTTTGCTATGTAGCTATTACTCAGGAGGTTAAAGCTATTACCACCAACAACAATACCAAGCAAGCAATTGACGCTATAAACCTTCACACCAAATTTTCAAAAGAGGAGTTAAATATGTTTCCTTTAAAAGAGTGAAAACAGAAATGCAATTCAGAGTAGGCTCAAAGTAGCAAAGCAGCTATTACTCAGATAGCTACAAAGCTATCATCGACGAAAAGCTATCATGGCCAAACTATTGACCCAATTAACCTTCACATAAGTTTTTGTGAAGATAGAAAACATTGTTTTATTAAAATGTCCAGAAAAAGTCAACTCAAAATAGCATAATAGCTATATAGCACAGTAGCCAATTCTCAATTAGCTATAAAGGTATTATTACTAAAAACAATCCCAAGCAAGCTACTGATCCAATAATCCTCCATCCCAAATTTTGTGAACATAGGTGAAATACTTTTCCTTTAAAATGCTTAAAATAAAAAAGCTACTAAAAGTAGCTAAGGAGCTATTACTGAGGGAGTTATATAGCTATTAATCAGTAAAATCAATCCTAAGCAACAAAATAAGTACACAAAAGTAACTAAGTAGCTATTACTCAGTTAGCTATAGAGCTATCCTCACCAAAAGCAATCCCATGGAAGCTATTAACCCAATAAACACCCATACCAAATTTGGTAAACATAGGATAAATACTTTTCCTTGAAATGACCGGAAACCAAGCATGCCGGACGGCGGAAAAAGCAAAAATAATATGTGGGGTGGACATAATTCTCTTAATTGTACAGTTCATACAAATGGGATGTCAAAACAAAATATTAGGGGGTAAATCGTTTGGTTTTGTGGGTATCGATATTGAATGTAAAAATATTTCAATATCGGGCGATATCAGGGGGTTCATATTGTCTACCAAATAGTCCGAATTCGGGAAACTGAAAACATTTTATTTTAGTGTTTCCCGAACCGCTAACAGGAAGCGAAATGAATCAAAGCAAAACAATGCAGTTTTCATCAAAAACGCATTGAAAACTTCAAAAATGTGAGATAAAAGTGTACAATGTCTTCAGATTTTTGCTTTATTTCGAGTATTAACAGTGTAAGTTTACAGTTTTACTTAAAATGGCGATATTGAAATACGTGTTTAGATCTCGATATCGGGAGTCCAGTTCCAAAAAAATAAATATTGGCAATATCGATAAACAATTTACCCACTACAAACAAGCATTCTGACGCATGCATTTATCTCCCGCCGTATAAATTAGATGTCCTAAAGATAGTGGAATATAAATTTTCCTGCGAGATGGAGGCACATGTAGAAGTGACAAGTTTAATGTTTGATTGCAATACTTTTAAAGACAAAAGGCATTTACTCATTTTAGTAGCTATTACTTTGCCATCCAAAGAGCTACAGTTCTGCCACTTCATTATGCAGATCAACTCAAAGTAGGAAAGCACGTCTTTAGAAGAAATAGCCTATCTGTACTACTTTTAGAGATACAAGACATTTACTTATTTTAGTGGCTATTACTCTGCCATCTAAAGAGCTACAGTTCTGCAACTTCACTATGTGGTAGATCACCCAAAAGTAGGTGAATGACTTATTTAGAAGAAATTGCCCACCTGTAGTACTTTTAGAGACTAGACCAAGGATGCATCTGTGGCCAGATGCAAAATGTATCCACCGGCAAAGGCAAAAGTAGCTATTACTCAGCTATGGCACGAGCTAGAGGTCTGAAATTTTAGTATGTTATAGCTGACCCAAAAGTAGGTGAATAACATATTTGCACAAAATTCTCTAAATGCAATAGTTTTCAAGTTACAAGTGATTTTACTCATGATGGAAGTTAGTGAAAAGCCCAAAAGTAGCTATTACTCACTTAGCTATTCAGATAGACACCCAAGTTACTCACCATGTTGTTGCTATGGAAAAAGTAGGTGAATGACATATTTTAACAAAATGCTCTAAATGTAATACTTTTCAAGTTATAAATGATTTAGTGTGGAGTAAGAACTTCAAAGTAGCTATTACTCCGCTATGCAATGAGCCACAGGTCTGGAATTTTACTATGTTATAGCTGCCTCAAAATAGGTGAATAACATACCGAAACTAAATAATGTAAATGCAAAAGTTTTCAAGTTATAAGTGATTTACCCAACAGTGATAACCTAAAAGTAGTTATTATTCAGCTATGCCATGAGCTACAGGTCTGAAATTTTACTATGTTATAGCTGACCCAAAAGTAGCTGCATAACATATTTGCACAAAGTGCTCTAAATGCAGTACTTTTCAAGTTATAATTGATTTAGTGCATGATTTAATTAATTTTAATGTATTAAAATTTATTTAAAAAATTCATAAAAAAACTTAAGCATGTGAAACTTCTCCAAAATGTAGGTGAATGAGTTATTTGAGAAATACTGGCTATCCGCAATACTTTTAGTGATAATAGGCATTTACTTATTTTGAGTGGGTGAGTAATTAGCTACAGGTCTGAAACTTCACCAAGTGAAAGCTGTCCCAAAAGTAGGTGAATGACTTATTTGAGAAAAATTGGCTATCTGCAATACTTTTAGAGATAATTAGCATTTACTCATTTTGAGTAATTAGCTACGGGTCTGAAACTTGACCATGTGAAAGCTCTTCCAAAAGTAGGTGAATGAGTTGAGAAAAATTGGCTATCTGCAATACTTTTAGAGATAATTCGCATTTACTCATTTTGAGTAGGTGAGTAATTAGCTAAGGGTCTGAAACTTCACCAAGTGAAAGCTCTCAATTAGCTACAAATGAGAAAATAGCTATTACTCACTTATGGCATGCAATAGAACCCCAAACTATGTACCATCTTATAGCTAAGGACAAAGTAGTTGAACAACATATTTTAGGAAAACACTGTAACTGCAATAGTTTTGGAGATACAATGGCTTTACTCAACAGTCGGAATTTGAAAGTAGCTATTACTCAGCTATCCATGGTGCAACAGGTCTGAAACTTAACTATGTGATAGCTTACCAAAAAGTAGATGAATAACATATTTGAAAAGATTTCTGTAACTCTAATACTTTTGAAGATATTTGGCATTTACTTCTTTTGTTATTTAGCTACAAATGAGAAAATAGCTATTACTCACTTATGGCATGCAATAGAACCCCAAACTATGTACCATCTTATAGCTAAGGACAAAGTAGCTGAACAACATATTTTAGGAAAACACTCTAACTGCAATAGTTTTGGAGATACAATGGCTTTACTCAACAGTCAGAATTTGAAAGTAGCTATTACTCAGCTATCCACGGTGCAACAGGTCTGAAACTTTATTATGTGATAGCTTACCCAAAAGTAGATGAATAACATATTTGAAAAGATTTCTGTAACTGTAATACTTTTGAAGATACTTGGCATTTACTTCTTTTGTTATTTAGCTACAAATGAGAAAATAGCTATTACTCACTTATGGCATCCAATAGAACCCCAAACTATGTACCATCTTATAGCTAAGGACAAAGTAGCTGAACAACATATTTTAGGAAAACACTCTAACTGCAATAGTTTTGGAGTTACAATGGTTTTACTCAACAGTCAGAATTTCAAAGTAGCTATTACTCAGCTATCCAAGGTGCAACAGGTCTGAAACTTTACTATGTGATAGCTTACCAAAAAGTAGATGAACAACATATTTGAAAAGATTTCTGTAACTCTAATACTTTTGAAGATATTTGACATTTACTCCTTTTGTTATTTAGCTACAAATGAGAAAATAGCTATTACTCACTTATGGCATGCAATAGAACCCCAAACTATGTACCATCTTATAGCTAAGGACAAAGTAGCTGAACAACATATTTTAGGAAAACACTCTAACTGCAATAGTTTTGGAGATACAATGGCTTTACTCAACAGTCGGAATTTGAAAGTAGCTATTACTCAGCTATCCACGGTGCAACAGGTCTGAAACTTTATTATGTGATAGCTTACCCAAAAGTAGATGAATAACATATTTGAAAAGATTTCTGTAACTGTAATAATTTTGAAGATACTTGGCATTTACTTCTTTTGTTATTTAGCTACAAATGAGAAAATAGCTATTACTCACTTATGGCATGCAATAGAACCCCAAACTATGTACCATCTTATAGCTAAGGACAAAGTAGCTGAACAACATATTTTAGGAAAACACTCTAACTGCAATAGTTTTGGAGTTACAATGGCTTTACTCAACCGTCGGAATTTGAAAGTAGCTATTACTCAGCTATCAAAGGTTCAACAGGTCTGAAACTTTACTATGTGATAGCTTACCAAAAAGTAGATGGACAACATATTTGAAAAGATTTCACTAACTTCAATACTTTTGAAGATATTTGACATTTACTTCTTTTGTTATTTAGCTACAAATGAGAAAATAGCTATTACTCACTTATGGCATGCAATGGGACCCCAAACTATGTACCATCTTATAGCTAAGGACAAAGTAGCTGAACAACATATTTGAAGAAAAAGTTGTAACTGCAATAGTTTTTGAGTTATGAGCCCTTTACTCCAAGTAGCTAAGATAGCTATTACTCAGTTATCTTTAGGCCTAAGTCCATAAAACCAAAAAAATTTTCGAGGGCGTGAAAATTCATTGGGACAATTAATTTACAAAAAATCTGTAGCTGTAGTAGTTTTGGAGGAATCTGCGTGACTAACTAATGCACGCACACACGCACAGGCATCATTTCATAATCTCCCTCCCGGGCTAAAGCCCGGCGGGCGATAAATATATAGACATAAATAATACTTGTGGTTACACACGTATATGGCCATATTACAAACATCCTGTCAACCAGGAGTTTAAATTCTGATAGTTGAAACTCTAACTGAAATTATAAAGACCGGAAATGCGCAGTGAATGAAAACCCGTCTGTGCGCATAGAATCAGCACGGAGTAAAACCTCCAATAACGGCCTGCTGAGAAACGGAAGTGCTATTTCGATTGCTCGATTGTATGTCGATAGTAAAATTGTCTGCTTTTACGAGAGCGATTATGCATTGAAAACAATATGGCGGCGTCCTTGTTCGTGTCACCTCGTAAAAATAAATAGATATTTCTTTCAACCAGGTAGGCCAGTCTTTATAATAGTAATAAATACCTCATGCTCGGGCGTTTGTTACAGGATATACGCCCGGCAAAAATTCCTTAATAATGCGCTCGCGCCTAATGGCGCTCTGGCATTATTTGGAATTTTTGCCGGGCGTATGTCCTGTAACAAATGCCCTCACACTCAGAATTTATTACTAGAATTAAGATGCTGTGCCAAAACTTTAATTTTCTTTGTTAGCTGGAAAATTATCCTAAAGTACAGATTCTATGTTCTGACATTGGGATTTGAAATTGTGAGATCACAATTTTCAATCATGATTCCTTTTGAATTAATTTGGAAGGAAGGTAGGTTACATGGGAAAAAATTATACATTACACTTTAAAAGGGGTACGTCTACCAAAGGGAGACTAGGCACTTGGCAAAAACAAAGATATAAGAAGTAAATTGAGCTTGGTTAAAAGAAAATAGTGAGTAGGTATCTAACCCTATCAAAGTGGGTTGACACTCAGGATATATTGAAAAATGAAAGGTTAGGTTAATTTGCATATCTGGCTGTTCAAAGATAAAAGCCTGAGTAGGTACATAAAAAAGAGGTAAATAATATATTTCCTAAAAATTGGTTACCCTCAATATATTTATGTCCACACTGCAGTAATGTCAGTACAGGTCTTTTAATTATGATATGCTCTAAGATTTTTGCATAATTTTAAAAGTTTCATGATATATTTAGTCTTTCGGCAGTCATTTCTTTTTGTACAACTAATGCAACAAAATACTTACTGGTCGGCCATTGAATTTCGTCACCCCAGTGAAATTCATCACCTGCCATAAAAACGCTCAAGAGCAGGCAATATTAAAGTGAAACTGCCAGTGCTGCCACTTACCCTGCTTTATAACAGGACTTCAACCATTTGCACACAGTAGTTGTGTTGATTTGCTGTAAATACCTGGACTGTACATGTTATAAAACACAGCCCAGACATCTCTCCAGTTGAATAACTTGACAATATATATTTTGTGTATGTTGCCTTGTCGAATTCAAACCAAAGAGTGCGTACTTCCTGTACTCACATTTTTAAGCTGGTCCCCGATCTTCGGTGACTTCGGATTGCTACCCCGCAATCCCGGATCACCACAATATTCACATTTAAATAAATGGAATAGCTTCTTTCAACGGCAAGGTATATATAAATGCTGTAACTGGATGGTAAAAACTCTTTAATATTGTCATAAAATGCAGGCCACAAACTTCACTGTGGTGACGAACTTCACTGGCTGAGCAGTACTGCTCAGCTACCCTAGTTCGTTGCCTACCCAAGTTCATCACTTGCATTTTTTGACAATTTTAAAGGCAGAGGATATTTACACCACCGCTGTGTACGCAATGCCGAAAAGTCGTCTTATGTACACTACCGCTGTGTACATAAGCTACATATGGTTCCTTATGTACACCACCGTTGTGTATATTAGCCAGATAATGTCCCTTATGTACACCACCGTTGTGTATATTAGCCAGATAATGTCTCTTATGTACACCACCGTTGTGTATATTAGCCAGATAATGTCCCTTATGTACACCACCGCTGTTTATGTAAGCTAGATTGAATATCTTGTGTACATATGCAAGATATTTGGGATATTTTGTGTACCACTAAAATGTCGGTAAGCTAATGTACATGGCCTTCTACACCACCTTATTGTGCATGCTATGTCAGTCCCCTAGAAATGGGATGATTAGTCTTCCCCACTATTGTACTGTGGAAACTAAATTAAATTTCTTATACACACCTTGTTGTGTACCCGGCCAGGTAAAGTTTGTTACATAATTAGCCTTTTGATCCCCACAGGTCGAATAGTTGTGGCTTAACTTGGGTTGGATGACACTTAGATGACAAAGACAGTGAAGATGTGATTTTTTATTGTTTCATTATTTATTCATTATACACATGGAACAAGAATCATACAAGTAACATACATTACAAATGTACCAGCTTCTAATGGCATGAAAGCCTCTGCACACGGCCATCTACACACCTTACAAAAAAGTGATATATAGCAAAAATACAAAAAGAAAAACATTCTTTTTAAGATTCTATATTTCTCACTAAAAAAATACATATCCATGGAGAGTGAACAGGACAATGTCAACTTGTTTTTGGCCTTTCTGTTTCAACTTTATAAGCATTAATCAAATATATTCGTGTAAAAGAGACAAATTGCATTTATTTTCAAACTAACACTGATAAAACAGCTTTTGTTTTACTTTATATTATTGTAGTGTATTATTGCATTACTCGACAGCCGTGGTGTACATAAAGAACTGAAATACCCTTATGTACACAGCCGTACGTGGTGTAAATAACCAGTTCGAATTTTAAAACCTTATCACAATCATCTTTCCTTGTAGAGTTGTACATCATCGTTATTAGTATTTGTTTCATTTGTTATTGTATCAATATTGCATGTCCTTAAAGAGTTTTTAAGGCAGGTGACGAACTTGGGTAGGCGACGAACTTGGGTAGGTGAGCAGTAAAGACAATTTAAACCTCCACATGTTGGGATCCCACTAGACGTGGTAACCGCGGCGATCGACCCTATCGGGATCTAACGCCGTGGTTCCTCTCCATTTAAAAGTAGAGATTTTGAAATATTTACAACCTAAGCATTCATTGGCTTGTTAAGTGCATTTAAATCGAAATATATTCAACAAACAACAATACTGTGTACTCAACTTTCATTAAATATACGCTTATTTGAGTATAACACCTTATATTAAATTGTTTTTATTTCGTCTGCCATATTGTTTACCATAACTGAAATAATTGATATATATTTATAGCCGTTAATATAAAATTTCTAGTTGCCCCACATATGAAATTTTACTACAAATCTGTGAATTTAAGTGGCCAATAGTGTTATGTAAATATGATTTTCTTTTAAAAAGCATAACACAGTAACACAAGTGCTTGTTGAAGAACTTTGTTTCTAACAAAGTACTACAGAAATAGTCCCTCATCACATTCACATACTATTGCACACCATAACATACAATTTTTTTTTTGAAGTGGAATAATATTTATTAAACATTAAAAAATAAGTATTTAAGTCAAGTAGTAGTAAGAAACTATAATTTAAATATATGCATCAGTAATCCTGACCAAACGTTACATTTTTTTATCAAAATTATTATTACATTGGTACCTTTTCAGGGAAACTTAAAATATTTCCAAAATCAATTCAAAAATATTTAAACAACTCAGAAATATTAAACAACCGAAATAAGTGCAAGAAATCAAGTCACACTTGAATGTAATATAAAATCTTCCTGGTCTAGGATGGAGTGCTCACTCTCCAGTCTCCACAAAATGGACATACATAATTTTAAAAAAATTCAAATTATTTTTCATTATATTTTTGGTATTGATAGTTGATACATCATTTCACATTGTAATGTCTATGTCTAAATATTAAAGCTGTTCTTTAAATAATTACAAAACCTTCGTGTATCATATATTCAAAACCTATTACAAATAACTTCTTGCATTTGTAGTACACCTACAATAAATTATAAAATAAAAATTCGGAAAGAAATCACTAGTCACATAACTACACTTTCAAATATACCAGAGTCCTGGAAATGGGAATTATAGAAATCCGAGGTTTAGGAGAAACCACATATGAACGGCAATAAATTCAAACCAATCAGAATTTCAACATGGAGGACGAAAACTGTAAACATTGTTGTTAAAAGTCATTATATTATATTGTACACGTAAAACAGCATTATTGTATTGATAATTTAAATAATATTACAATCTTATGCTTGTGTCAACGTTTTACAGATAGTTTTGATGGTGAGTAAGCTGATCTTTGAAATCTCTACTTTTAAATGGAGAGGAACCACGGCGTTAGATCCCGATAGGGTCGATCGCCGCGGTTACCACGTCTAGGATCCCACATGTTTAGTGGGACCCTTATCTGTGAAGGTTTACATTATTAACTGCATATATATATGCCATGACACTAAACGCATGTGGAGTCGAGATAACCATGTCTAGATCAAATTGCATTTTATAAACTATCTGGGACGACATTATAAACTTTTGGGCGACATGACACATCATCAAAAATCACAAGCATTTGCGGTCTCGCTATCGATTTTCAGCTGTTTACACAATAATTAGCATGTGTCATTCGTTAACACCACAGTATTATTTTAAATTATACTTACATCAACTCTTGCCTTGACTATCTCAGTGTCTTCTAATTCGTCTTCACAGAAAACAGATAATACTGCTGTAAACAGCAGCAAAAGAACCACACGACCAGCCATGTTTTGACTGACAGTACTACTCTCGCCGAATCTCGGAGTATTTGAGTGGACGGACCATTTTATACTAAAACATAAATCGATGATTTTTAAGGTATGTTAGAAAATAGACATTTTTTTTCTGAAATATTTTCTTGGCTGTCCCTTAACATGTGAAAATCAGTTAGTTCTGACAGGAATTTAACGTTTTATATTTTTAACTGGTTTAAATGAAAAACTATTCAAATTTATCATTATATTTTACATCGCAGAAGTTTTACATTATGTTAAACTCACCAAAAATTTTAAGTAATGCAAACATAGGTACATCAAGCAAATGGCAAAAATGCAGAATTCCCATGACGGAAGTTGAAATATATTAACTGACAGTTAAAGGTCACAATGCAGTGTTAATGCATATTTATAAACATTGAAAAATTAAAATTAAGCTGATTTAAATTGGTCGACAAGTTGACAAATAGAGAAATATTTAATTATGTTGACAAGATAAACAGGTTGGCAAATAGAAAATGATTTTATTAGGTTGACAGGTTGACAAATTAAAAAAAAACATCTAATTTACAGCATATTTGCAATTTCTCATAAAAAGAGGGATCAAGTGTCGACCACTCAAAACAATAGTGATTAAGTTAGGTCAAGGACAGTCACCATAAGTTTTTATAAGATCCCATCATTTGAGCTTCATGGCATGTTCTACCCTTATGTCAAGAATTGGGTATTTCCCAGAGGTTCAGATTTATTTGGTTTAAATGTGCAGGGAAATTGGTCATTCACAGGCACAAAATTTACAAGGTATCTTTCCCCGAAAAATCATAATAAAAAATAAAAAATGGTAATGTAGTTTTGGTCACGTGATGGAATCCAAATATTTAGTATTGATGTAGTTTTCTTTTTGTTAATTGGTCAATACTTGATCCCTCTTTTTCCCCAATATGCAGAAAAATGAATCTGTTATATGTTACAGTCTACAGATCAAACTGTTGACTAGGTTGACCTGTCGACCTCCACAGCAATACCAGATGAAGGATTTTTGTCGATTTTGTCAACCTGTACACTTTACATTATTGTTAAGCTCAATAACATATTGTCGACTTTGTCAACCTTTTTGTTCAGTTGACCTGGTGACCTGGCTTTTTCCTCTACTTATATCTAACTGTCGACCTCTCTGCCATTACCAATTGCAATGTTTTGCATTTTTTTGTTTAATTTTGTCGACTTTGTCAACCTGTTGACCAACCAGAAATATATTATATCTATATACCTTATCAATTCACATAATTTATTTCATGTTATTTAATATAAATATCAATAACCATATTTCTACTTCTGTCAGGGGGACTCTACAGTCAAACCAAGCAGATATATAAAGAAAACATATTAAATTTATCCCTACTAGTGAGTTTTCTCCTGCTTAAAATTGATTTACTGAGTAAAATTTCTCCTCTTTCACAGATTTTAAATCAGGTAAACTTTTAACTTTTATCATGTAATCAGAATGCAGCAATACCTTCAAAGCTGACAACATGTCTTGACAACTTCCATGTTTTAGTGTTAATAATATATATTTGGGTATTTCTGGTTGAATCTTTATCAAGAAAAAACTCATCAATAATGCATGCTAGTACATTATGCCAAGTAAAATCAGTGGTGATATTTCAACAAAATAATTTACTTTTGATTTCATGCAACATGCAAACCCAAAAGGCTTTGTGGTGTAGTAGGTAACATACTTGCCACTCACCTCTGATGTCTATAGTACAAACCCAGGACTTTATGAAGTAAAGTTAATAGTTACTTACTGATGTCTGGCAGTTTGCAGTGCAGAATTTTGTCCAGCTATAATATGTATAGTGGATGATCGTAAAGTCGATCACTTATAAGGGAGACTTTTTAAGAGCGATTGTTCTCACTTAATAAAATTCAGATCAACCTCAAAATATCAAGGTACATTGAAAAATATGACTTCAAAAAGCAAATAAACTAACAAACTACTGCAAGACTTCTAGGATTTTTTTTCAACAGAAACTTCAAACTTGGGTTTGAAAATGCAGAAAAAAACTGTTATTTGTAAGATTGATCATTAAGTCGATCACCTAGTACCACCACTTTCATTGGGATCAACAAGATGAAAGGTTTGTTACAAGATGATCAGTAATATCTATCAAACAAAAATTTGTACACAGATTTTATATTAGTTGTATTATAATAAACTGGATGGTTTATTTCTGTATTGAGGTAATATTTTAGTGTTTATTTCAGAAAATATAAAAATATATCTACTTGGGACATATTGCATGAGTATTTTTGTGGAATCTATTCAAGCAAAGGGTGCTTGTTTATATGCAAATTCAAATGAAGTTTGCTATGTGTGGTAAACCTGTTAATGTGGACTGATCGACTTAATGAGCATATCAACATAATGATCATCTACTATACTTATTTTTTCTGCCCTTAAAACTACTTGTCATCGTCTAATGTATACAATGTGTTGAAAACGACATGAAACCCAAATAAATAAGTTAATAACATACATATCCATAAAAATCAGGCAATGGCTATATGCATTATAAGAGCTAAAAATGTGGAACTGTTCTGGTAATGTACCATCCATATATTATTCATATCTAGTTGTGATCCAATTTTTTTTTAAATGTAAAACATCAGGCATGTCAGTCTGTTATCAGTATGATGATGGCTGACCTTTTGCATGATTATTAATAAGAAAGACATCATTCGACTCAAAACTGAGTTAGCTAGTTTAATCTTTGTGATGCAGTGTGTTGTTTTCTATTTTCAATTGACATACACACCAGGAAATCAACGGTCGGCCAAAACAAATAGGTGTAAAACTCGGGTGAACTTTTAGTTCTTTCCACTTTCCAAACGTGAATCTCGTTTTAGCTAAACATGGCTTTAGTTTGTGCTAGTAAGTTAAATGTTCATGTAGTGTACAAACACTCATTTCAATGGCTATGTCATTTTTTGTCCTAAAATTGTTTTGACAAGTTTTTCCAGTTTAAACAGAACTTAACTTTTATAAGCTATTTTAGCTTCAGTATTCAAAATATTCGTGGGCGATATTAAGAGTGTGAAACTATGTTTGGTTGCCGGTGTCCCTTGAAATTTGTTCCTTTTGCATGTTTCTACGCTATTGGACATGCGCACAAATGGTTGCATTGCCAGCTGAAAAAATATATTATTTAACAATATTCAACATATTTTTGTAAGTTATAGATATTTCTTAAACAAATATTTAACAGTGATAAAAAAGATAAATATTTGCTATCCATGGTTAAGTTTCAATTTTGAGGAACTTATGTCACAAGGGAGCAAATTACCTGCGACACCGGCACAGGCCTTATACTAGCTCAAGTAGGAGTTCAACCTGTCCTGTTTCATGAGCTGCTTATTATATTGCCAATATCCATGATATCGTAGATTTTGGTTTAAAAGTGTGTAGCTGTCAGTGATGACTTTTCTATTTCCTTGTTGGGGACATGAATAATTAATAAATCTTTTATTCCCCAAAGCAAATATATATATCGCAGTGGTTAAATCATGGGATGCCCAATATGTAACTTAGTAACTTACTAGCTAAATGTCAGGAAATGATTTTTTTTTATTGTCAAAGGACCAGGTCAATGGATTTTGTACATTTACAATGACATTCATAATGTGACAGAACCCCAAAAAGTGATAAAATCACTACTACTGGCTTGGCTAGTAGGGATTTCCCTTATAGCTCACCTGGTAGATTGTGGGCCTCCTAAGTGAGGTGGTGTGGGTTCGAGTCCCCTGGAAACCTGGTCCTTTGACATTGAAGCCCCTAATAAGATACTGGCTAGTGTTGTTGGATTAATCACACAGAGGATAGCCAGTGGTGCTGGTTAATGTGAACCAGTAAGAACCTGGGGCAGATTTCAGGTGTGGAGGGGAAAATGTGACAGAACCCAAAAAAGTGATAAAATCACTACTACTGGCTTGGCTAGTAAGGATTTGCCTTATAGCTCACCTGGTAGAGTATGGGCCTCCTGAGTGAGGTGGTTTGGATTCGAGTCCCCTGAAAACCTGGTCCTTTGACAATAAATTAATCAACACAAACCGTTGCAGTAATACCTACCGCTAAACCATTGGCGTTTTGAGTTGAATAGAATTAGCCACAGGCACAACAAAGGAGGCCTCATATGTCACAATTGTTTAGGGTGTTAGTACAGTAGAACCTCAATTATCCGAACACGTACGCGTCCGCGTGAACAACTTCTCCAAAACTACAAGGCCTAGAGACATGCTGTTTTTTTTAAAAGATACCTTATCTATCGAGGATGAAAAATTGTTCAAGGCATGCAAATCTGTCTGTTCGTCTGTTTGCTAGAGACATTACAAGGGAGGTACCCCCACCAAAAGTGTGAAAATTTCAACAATTTATCACAATTTTCTCAGTGACTATTGCAGGGATTTCTCTCATATCTTGCATATATGTACTAGGCCAGAGGTAGATTCTCTTGTGTGAGTATGAGACCTGGATCTGTCTTAATTTTTTTTAAATAAATTTTTTTAGTAATTTTTAATGCATTAAAATTCATGAAATCATGCACTAAATCACTTATAACTTGAAAAGTGTTGCATTTAGAGCATTTTGTTAAAATATGTTATTCAGCTACTTTTTTCATAGCTACATGATGAGTAACTTGGGTGTCTGTCTCAATAGCTAAGTGAGTAATAGCTACTTTTTCAGTAACTTCCATCATGAGTAAAATCACTTATAACTTGAAAACTATTGCATTTAGAGAATTTTGTATAAATATGTTATTCAGCTACTTTTGGGTCAGCTATAACATAGTAAAATTTCAGACCTGTAGCTCATGGCATAGCTGAGTAATAGCTACTTTTAGGTTATCACTGTTGAGTAAATCACTTATAACTTGAAAACTATTGCATTTAGAGTATTTTGTTTCATATGTTATTCACCTATTTTGGGGTCAGCTATAACATAGTGAAGTTCCAGACCTGTGGCTCATTGCATAGCTGAGTAATAGCTACTTTGAAGTTCTCACTGTTGAGTAAATCAGTTATAATTGGAAAACTATTGCATTTACAGAAATTTGTGTAAATATGTTATTCAGCAACTTTTGGGTCAGCTATAACATAGTAAAATTACAGACCTGTAGCTCATGGCACAACTGAGCAATAGCTATATTCAGGTGCTGACTGTTGAGTAAATCAGCTGCAACTTGAAAAATATTGCATTTGGAGTATTTTGCTAAAATATGTTGTTCACCTACTTTTGGGTCAGCTATAACATAGTGAAATTACAGACCTATAGCTCATAGCATAGCTGAGCAATAGCTATTTTGAGGTTCTCACTATTGAGTAAATCAGTTGTAACTTGAAAACTATTGCATTTACAGTAATTTGCTTAAATATGTTGTTCATCTACTTTTGGGTCAGCTATAACATAGAAAAAATTCAGACATGTAGCTCATTGCATAGCTGAGTAATAGCTACTTTGAGGTTATCACTGTTGAGTAAATCAATTGTAACTTGAAAACTATTACATTTAGAGTATTTTGTTTAAATATGTTATTCACATCATTTTTGGTCAGCTATAACATAGTGAAATTGCAGACCTCTTTGTCATGGCATAGCTGAGCAATAGCTACTTTCAGGTTCTCACTGTTGAGTAAATCATTGTATCCACTGGATAGCCGCAGTGTGTAAAGAGATTTCACCATTACCGCTCTAACGAAAAAAAATATTATAGCTAGCCTTCTTAAGTTTGCAGGATATATTAATAACCATGAAATGTTGCCTGGGAATATTTTTGGCCTCATTTTGAAAAACAAGATGGCCGCCATGGACGTTTATTCGACTTTAAACAAGGACTTTTGTTGGCCCCCTAGAGCAAAGGGTATTATAGGTGGAGATCTCAAATTCACAGGATATGTTCCTCATTATAAAATCTTGACTGGGAATATTTTTGGCCTCATTTTGAAAAACAAGATGGCCGCCACAGGTGTTTCTTTGTCAGTCATGAAAAGTGCTTATATCTCCCTTATTATTGGTCCTACAGGTTTGGGATGGTAAACTAACCTGTAGGAAATCATGGGCTGAGAATCTTTTGGTGTGGTCAGATTTGATCTTTGACCGCTCCTTCAAGGTCAAACAAGGATAGCCAAACTTGAAAGTGCTTATAACTCGCTTATTATTGGTCCTAGAGGTTTGGGATGGTAAACCATCCTATAGGAAATCATGGGCTGTGAATTTTTTGGTGTGGTCAGATTTGATCATTGGACCCCTCCCTCAAGGTCAAATAAGGACAGCCAAACTTAAAAGTGCTTATATCTCGCTTATTATTGGTCCTAGAGGTTTGGGATGGTAAACCAACCTATAGGAAATCATGGCCTGGGAATGTTTTTGTGTGGTTGGATTTGACCTTGGACCACTTCTTCAAGGTCGAGCGAGGATATTGCATTTGCAGTATTTCTTTAAATATGTTTTAGCGTACTTTTTACACTTAGACAATTACCTTGTTACTTTCCTTCATAATACCATTTGCAGGGCACAACTTTTTTGTCCTTTCCTTCTGTCAGCTTCGGAATTTCTTTCGAACATGCTGTTCAATTACCATTTACTGTATTTCTGTACAGCACTTTCCCTGATAATTATGCTTTCCTCTCATTATCACCTTCACAAATCAAAAACACTCAGTCAGCTGACACGGGCACTGTCCTCTTGTTATATATATATTTATATGATATCTAACACGGTTTTGCTACCAATTGTTGCCAGTGTAGTGCCAGATTTTACACCCAACATAAAATGCAGGGGGTGCAGTAGTATAATCAGTGTTGCTTCTAGGATGCATTTCTTGCGGGATCACACATTAATTCGCCTACAAACGCGGATTTTCATGGAGTCTGCGGTGATTTCATTTCAAAGTTCTGGGCTGGTATTCACAAAGGGTCTTTTTTTGTCTCAGCTAAGTTTTGTCTTAAAACTGTATTCACAAAGGGTGACTTAGCTAAGT
Source organism: Sabellastarte sp. h YS-2021 (assembly GCA_964017235.1). Classification (NCBI taxonomy): domain Eukaryota; kingdom Metazoa; phylum Annelida; class Polychaeta; order Sabellida; family Sabellidae; genus Sabellastarte; species Sabellastarte sp. h YS-2021. Next base: position 36,628,034 of record OZ024933.1, read on the forward strand.
CCAAGATTATCAAAACCCACAGTGGTTTTCTGTGTCATGTGAAGCTTAAGTCAAGTCTTAACTTCTTTGTGAATACCGCTAAGCCTAAGACAAAAGTCTAAGCAGTTTTTGGGCAGAAACTTGAGACAAAAGTCTCAACTTTAAGCCTAAGCCCTGGCTAAGACCTTTCGTGAATACGGGCCCTGGTAACTAGTTTTGATTTCTGTAAAAGATGCCACCACTATGTAATATTGGCAGTATTTAGCTATGTTACACCTAAAAATATCAAATGAAGCATACACTCGATGGTTTCTTCAAAAATGGAGGCACGTAAAAGGACATTAACCATTGTCTTGGTGTTAACAATAGGCAAGTCAAGACCGGTGCTGACCCCCCATCCATCTACCGGTACTGTAAACCCTAAATATGATGATTTTTGAATTCCAACTGATATTTCTTTTGTACAAAAGTATTTTTTAAGTACACATAACATATTTTGACAATTTATCTCTATTATCGGCCATTTTTTCACAAACTGGAAACACTGTTAACATTCAATTTCTTTAATATAAGTTTGAAGCATTTGCTCATGATCTCCCAACAAAAAAACTATAATCTAGGTGTTCACTGGTAGGCAGGTATTTTTTTAAATACTGGTAATATAAAAGCATTTGTCCATGACCTCCAACAAAGAAATATTATTTGAGTGTTCACTGGTAGCCAGGCATTCACTGGATGCCAGTATTGTTCCTATGTGTAAAAAAAAATATAAAAGGACCCCCCCCCCCCCCAAAAAAAAAAAAAAAAATATTAAAGGACCCAAAAGGGCTTTCGGCTAAAATCATCCCTCACAATTTTTACCCCGCCCCCACATTTTGTGCAGTGGTGGGGGGTCACCCCCACTTTTTAAAATTCCTAGAATCAACACTGATAATCTAAAGAGGCAGTCTGGATAGTGTTTGGGAAGCATTCATTGCCTAATGTTAGCCTAACAAAAACAAAGTATGCTGACCATGTGACCAATAGCAATGTCAGCCCAACATTGACAAAATCTGCTGACCGTTTGACCAACAACCAAAGCTATAACAAGCTAAATTGTGACACAATTGTGACTAAAACTCCACAGTTTGCTCATATTCCTACTTATGACATAAGCTGATTTGATGACATTTTTTTTTTTTTTGTCAATGTAAGCTTTTACAAAACCTAGTGAAAAACCTTGAACAACATTAAAGCACCTTATAGTTCTTTTGGGTATTTTTATGTCAGCTGACATTATGGCATCACTCTGCGTCGTCCACGTGAACAACTTCTCCAAAACTACAAGGCTTAGAGGAATGCTGTTTTTTTTAAAAAAAGATACCTTATCTATTGAGGATGAAAAAGTGTTCAAGGCATGCAAATCTGTCTGTTCGTCTGTTTGCTAGAGACATTACAAGGGAGGTACCCCCACCAAAAGTGTGAAAATTTCAACAATTTATCACAATTTTCTCAGTGACTATTGCAGGGATTTCTCTCATTTCATTCGTATATGTACTAGACCACAAGTAGATTCCCTTGTGTGAGTATCAGACCTGGATCTGTCTTAATTTTTTTATATTAATTTCTAAAATCTTTTTGAATGCATTAAAATTCATGAAATAATGCACGAAATCACTTATTTTCTCATTGACTATTACAGGGATTTCTCTTTTATCATGCTTGTATGTACTAGATCACAAGTAGATTCCCTTGTGTGACTATCAGACCTGTAATTTTTAAAAAAAAATTTTATGAATTTTTAAAATAATATTTAATGGCATTAAAATTCATGAAATCATGCACAAAAGCTCCTATAACTTGAAAAGTATTGCATTTAGAATATTTTGTTAAAATATGTTATTCAGATACTTTTTCCATAGCTTCAACATGGTGAGTAACTTGGGTGTCTATTCCAATAGTTAAGTGAGTAATAGCTAGTAGCTACTTTCTGATTTTCAGTACCTTTCATAATGAGTAAAATCACTTGTAATTCAAAAACAGTTGCATTTAGAGAATTTTGTATAAATATGTTATTCGGCTACATTTGGGTCAGCTGTAACATAGTAAAATTGCAGCTCTGTAGCTGATTGCATAGCCGAGTAATACCTACTTTGAGGTTATCACTGTTGAGTAAATTGCTTGTATCTTCAAAACTGTTACATTTAGAGTATTTTGTTTTTTTTATTATGTTTTTTTTATGTACTTTTGAGTCAGCTGTAACATTGTGAAATTGCAGACCTGTAGCTCATGGCATAGCTGGACAATAGCTATTTTCAGGTTCTCACTGTTGAGTAAATCAGTTGTAACTTGAAAACTATTGCATTTTGAGTATTTTGTTTTAATATGTTGTTCACCTACTTTTGGGTCAGCTATAACATAGTAAAATTGCAGATCAGTAGCTCATCCCATAGCTGAGCTATAGCTACTTTGAGGTTTTCTCTGTTGAGTTAATAAGTTGTAACTCAAAAACTATTGTATTTGCAGTATTTTCTTTAAATATGTTTTTAACCTACTTTTTATACCTAAATATTTACTGTGTTACTTTCCTTCTGAATACCATTTACAGGGCACAACTTTTGTTTCCTTTTCTTCTCTCTCTAGGGGGTTCGGTGGTGTAGCGGTTAGAGTGCTCGCCTCCAACCTCTGAGGCTGCCGGTTCGAATCTCGGGCCGGGCGCTTCATGTTGGAAAGTTGGTAGTTACTTGCCAATGCCCGGTGGTTTACAGTGCAGAATCTTGACCATCTAGTATGCACTGGTTCCTCCGCCCGTAAACTACCCGTCGCAATATGACCCTGGCTGTTGAACGCGATGTAAAACAACAAATAAATCTTCTGTCACCTCTACTCTGAAACTCAAAACACACAGTCAGCTGACACAGAGCCCGTTCACGGGCACTGATTGCTTGTTTATTTTATATTTGTGCTTCCAGTAAGCAATGAGGTTCCTGAGCAGCCAGTCATATCACCAGTGTCTGGATGTGTGTATGAGAGAAGACTGATAGAAAAATACATCACAGACAATGGCAGTGATCCCATGAATGGGGAAACCCTCACTACTGAAATGCTGATTGAAATTAAGAGTAAGTGATAATAGAAATATAAAAATATAAAATTCATTTCTTGGGGTCGTCTTGTTAGTTTGTTCGAATTACGAAACTTTATACTTTTGTGGTAGGGTGAGTTGAGGGCAAAAGTTTATAGTGAATTAGTGATGGAGTTTTCACACATTTTGCTGTGCAGGATAGAAGACAAAAAATACAAGATACAGATCTCCTGAGTAGCCAACCTTTCATGCATTCAATTCAGTATAGCTGTACTTTTTGGGCTGGAAACGAATAAAAGTTAAAGACTATAGTTATGTAATATACAGGGTACAACCTCATAAAAAGAGTTCTCTTATCTTCTTTAATATTGGCAGTTTTGCAAATATTTCCAAAAAATCTTTCCCAAATAAGTAATTTTCTACAACTTTTATATGTGAGAATAATATCAGTTCTGGCTATTGTATGCTAAACAGAGTATTCTTTTAAGAGTAGGGTAATGAGAAAAGAATTTTCAGTTACAACAATTTAGGGGTCCGACAGTACCAGGTTTTCTAGTTCTGAATTTGCCAATGCAAAACCTTCCTGATTCTGGGATACCAAAAAAGTTTGAGTTTAAGCATTGCCCCAGACGAATAGACCTACAAACAAGAAGTGATTTTCCGTAATCCAAAACATGTCAGTTTTTCTCAAAGAAATCACTATAAATGCATTAAAATCTAGTGAAATATAAGGTAAAAGTTTATAATTTCTTTAGATTCAGGTTTGCCATTCAATAGTTCATGTTTCCCAATAATTATATAAGCTGACATTCAAGATTCCAGTTGTTAAACTGGTCATGGTATTTCAGTAAAATTGTCTTGATACTGGCATACCACCACTAATGGTTCACCCCTACAACAGCTACTATTCCTTGCAACCCCAGAATGGATACCAAGAGAGTGAGACCTTGTCCAACTCAAACATAATAAGACAGTTTTGCTGTATTTACATTGCACATATTAAGGTCCAAAAATTCATTAAAATAATAATGTGTGTTTAAGGCGCTTAATTTATTTGTATTTCAGCGCCACCACTGGTGAAGCCCAGACCTCCCTCAGCAACCAGTATACCAGCGATACTCAAATCCCTGCAGGATGAATGGGTCAGTATCATTTTTTAAAGTTTCATTTTCTGTGATACAATGCACAAGCAAGTTCTTTAATAATTAGAACACCTGTATCTGGTTCTTCACATCTTATCCCCAATTTGCAACTCAGAGTATGAATTTTATGTCCACCTGCACACAAAATTTGAAGTCATTACTTTCTGAACAAAATGAGTTAATACCTCCCTGATTTATTCACACTTTTGTACACACACATTGAATAGAATTACAGTCAGTAAACACAGGGCCAGTAAAACCATTCAACGTGACAGTTATTGTCTTGACATAATCTCTCCATTGAAAACCAAAATTCACACTTAATATGAGAATTAGTATTCTATTATAATATTGAGGGTTGGAAAACATACAGTAAGTGAAGCATATTTGTTAAGTAATTTTATATTTTATCAGGTTTTATATGACCTGACGGCCAAATGATTGCTCGTCGATATCAGCAATCATGCATTACAGGTTGCAGTCTGTCATATATAAATGACCCAAAATGAATTAGGAGAGTAAAAATTAAATAAATAAATCTGGAATTGGATATTGAGTAGTGTTGTCATTGAATGCGAAATTTAGAACCGGTTTCTGAAAGTGAAAATTTGGCGAAAACTGGGTATGTTTGATTTAAAAAACACGAAGAAATAAGTTTTCAACTGTGTACAGGAGCTTTAACTCGTATATAAATAAAAACCACAAGGGACTTTTTGAAGACTTTTGAGGATAAAGTATGTGTTATATCAATACAATATTATAAAATACTGTGAAATATTTGTTGCAGTTCAATATTTTGGTAAACTTAATTTAAAACAATGAAATATGTGATGAAACTGGTTTTGGTTTGAAGAAAACGAAACATAACCGGATCACTGTCTTTTGGTCGGCAAATGGGTTTCTGGTTTACCGTCTTCAATACTAATATTGAGAATGCATACATGTGTACACACACACTAAATCTCTGAATTACTCAGAATAAAAAATAACTTCATTGAATATTCTACACAACTCTACTTTTTACCTTTTCTGTATTTGTAGGATGCAGTGATGTTACACAGTTTTACCATGAGGCAACAGTTACAAACTGCTCGGCAAGGTAGTGTTTTTATCTGTTTCAGCCAGTGTTGCTAATGTTATTTTTATTGTGTAAATATCTTATCTACAGTTTTGTTATCTTGGTATTTTCCAGAGCAGGGTCAGTAACACCAGTATCTCGGCTTTGGGACCATTTCACTTGAATACTGTTAAAACACTTTACAACTGGAATCTCAAAACATATAATATGGGAAACAAATGTCACATCTGGAGAGATTATAAACTTTTGTCTCATGTTTTTGTATATTTTAACACTTCTATACGGATTGCTTTGGGAGGAACTGCCATGCTTGGCTTTCATGAACTTCACTTCCTGTAGTGGAGCCTATTCAATTGGAGATATTGTAGAACTCAATTTTTTCCATCCCCCAGTATTAGGATGATTTCACACTGGTGGCATACCAAAATGAAAACTCTTCTACTGACCCTACCCTCAGTACCCTAGTATTTTCCTATATGTTTGATTTTGATTCAAAAGAGCAAAAAACTGTTTTACATTGTGTAGCACTGGTTGGTGAAAAAGTTCACATTTTACACTTGATATACCAGATATTTCAATAATAAAAAAAAAGATAGCAATAAAGCTCATCATATGATCCCAGGTTTTAATTGGGACATAAATAAACGTAAGTTTGATTATAAGACTAAATGATAATTGCAATGCACATATATATAGATTACATTAAATATCATGCTTTTTGTGTTTAGAACTGTCTCATGCTCTGTATCAGCACGATGCCTCCTGCCGAGTGATTGCCAGGCTCACCAAGGAGGTGACTGCAGCCAGAGAGGGTGTGTACTCACTACTACTATGAAATTGTTTAGAATTTATTGGATTCAATGTTTGGCAACTCTATGTACTGGCAGACTTAGTTCTAGTTTTATCGTCGGACTAAGGCTTGGACAAAGTGAATGAAAGTGCAGTATGCTGTCCCCAACACTAGTGCTGTGAAATCAAAGAATTTGAGATTTGATATTCAGTATGCACTGATGAAGTTTGATCTCCTTTATTATCTAAGATGATCCTACCAATGCTTTCCAAACTAGTAAAAGTACAGAAAGTTATCAGAAGATATTGTGACCATGTTAAAAATATGTTAAAACACATTTTCCATAAATGTTTTGTATAAATTTCTCCATATTCACAAATAGAATGTATTTTTAAAGTTGTGCAAAATTAGCATCATTTGTGCATTGTTAGCGATTTCTTAACAATTGATGGAGCCTGAATTTCAAACATTTGAATGCAACTTTGTTTTTTGGGCATCTATCGATTCAACAAACTTGTACAAATATTGTTGCACTACTAATACATACACTGAAAGGTCTTCCTTCAAGAGATTAGAGATTTTTATCTTTAAAAACAACAGTTATGTAATGGTTATCCAGACAAGAAATAACTTAAGTTTAGTTGTGGAGGGAAGTTTTTGTTGAAAACATTAGCATTTTGCCATAGTAATCAAATTTTATATGTAGACAGTCTCAGATCTGTTTGTGTCATGTTGTTTTGTTTTTAAATTTGTCCCTGACTATCCCTGAAGTGCAATACCAGAAAGACAACCAAATTGAAAGTTCTAGAATCAAAATAATTCAACAACATTATAACAGAAAGTACATAGCTACCAGGTCAACTTCCTTGCTGGTGTAAATCACACACAAACAAAAAAAAAAAAAATGTTTTCCTCTTTGATGGTCGGTCGGCCCAGTGTCTTGGTATCGTGAGCATTTTATTGATTTACTGTGCCCAGATTTTATATCTGCCACTTCTGTTGTCAACACATATAATTAAAGAAGACTTAAAATATTTGAAATATACCCTAAATCTTAAGAAATTGCAAACTTTTATCCCATTTTTCTGTATGTTTGCAGCCATCTGCATTGATTTGGTTGAGCAGAACTGCCATGTTTCGGTAAATAAGTTTTGACACTCTTTAACCTCCATCTTGCTTGTCAACTCTTATTAATGGCAGGAAACTTAAAAATATTGGGAACAAACTAAACATCGGAAGAAATTGCACATATTTAGCTCACATTTTTGTGTATCAAGGGACTTTTATGCAATGTTATGAGAGGAAGCACCCATGTTTGATTGGGGTGTACTAAAACTTGGGGAGTCTCAGAATCAGAACAGTTTTACCTTGGCAACCTCCCGATGTACACGTTCTTAATACCGACCCATCCTTAGCATGTTGATGTGAGACATACCTTGGAACCCAACCTCTTTTTAGGGTTCTTTGAGGACTTCAGCTTAACAGTGATGAACTGCACATTCTGTCACAGTTTAATTGTGTATGTATGTTGTAGCTTTGGCCACACTCAAGCCACAGGCTGGGCTTGCACCACCAGGCACCATGCAGCAACCTGTAAGTACTCTACTTCTCTCAAATATAGTCAGTATTTTCAGCAATCCCCTAATTTTCTTACTTTATTATTTTTTCTTATTTCATGAAGATTCTATCCCAATTTTTAGAGTCGAGTGCTCGCACATACATAAAATGTCATATTGAGCTAATTAAGCATCCCTGAAAGGGCGCTTATTTGTTTTCGCCTCAGTTTCCTCGCCGCCGCCGCCACCACCACCGCCGCCGCATTATGGTCTCCCTTGAATATCTCCCTTATTATTAGAAGGTTTCAAACCATATTTGGCAGTTATATACCTTAGGCGTGGGAAAATTTTTCTGCATGCTTAACTTTGACCTTTATGAAGGTCACATGATCAAAAACAATTTTTTTAAGTACACCCCCCCCCCGTCATCACAGTTCAGGAAAAACTACTTGCTATGCAGCCTTATGCTTTGACACACCTGTTGATACTATCGAAAACGCGAGCTGATTAGATTTTGGGAGCAATCCCTTGAAAAATGTCTCATTTATGGGTGATTTCCTCACACCTTCCAATCTGAGAGCCTTAAATTTAGGTCAACCCCCCTATTATCTTCTTAAGTATTGCATTTAGAGCCATAAAATGTATTGGGAGGTAATAGGAAACCATATGTGGAGAGTCTAAATAGCCGGTCAGTTTTACCCCACGGCCCCCCCTTATGGGTCAAACTGGGGTCATAAAATAGCTGATTTTGAGTTTTTGCCTTATATCTCCTTTATTGTTGCTTTTATAGCTTCAGAATGTATTAAGAGGTATTGGGAAAGCATATGTGGAGAGTGTAAATAGCCGGTCAGTTTTACCCCACAGCCTCCCCTTATGGGTCAAACTGGGGTCATAAAATAGCTGATTTTGAGTTTTTACCTTATATCTCCTTTATTGTTGCTTTAAAAGCTTCAGAATGTATTAGGGGTATTGGGAAAGCATATGTGGAGAGTCTAAATAGCCGGTCAGTTTTACCCCCCGCCCCCCCCTTATGGGTCAAACTGGGGTCACAAAATAGCTGATTTTGAGTTTTTGCCTTATATCTTCTTTATTGTTGCTTTTATAGCTTCAGAATGTATTAAGAGGTATTGGGAAAACATATGTGGAGAGTCTAAATAGTCGGTCAGTTTTACTTCCCGACCCCCCCTTATGGGTCAAACTGGGGTCACAAAATAGCTGATTTTGAGTTTTTGCCTTATATCTTCTTTATTGTTGCTTTTATAGCTTCAGAATGTATTAAGAGGTATTGGGAAAGCATATGTGGAGAGTCTAAATAGCCGGTCAGTTTTACCCCCCGCCCCCCCCTTTATGGGTCAAACTGGGGTCACAAAATAGCTGATTTTGAGTTTTTGCCTTATATCTTCTTTATTGTTGCTTTTATAGCTTCAGAATGTATTAAGAGGTATTGGGAAAACATATGTGGAGAGTCTAAATAGTCGGTCAGTTTTACTTCCCGACCCCCCCTTATGGGTCAATCTGGGGTCATAAAATAGCTGATTTTGAGTTTTTGCCTTATATCTCCTTTATTGTTGCTTTTATAGCTTCAGAATGTATTAAGAGGTATTGGAAAAGCATATGTGGAGAGTCTAAATAGCCGGTCAGTTTTACCCCCCAACCCCCGCTTATGGGTCAATCTGGGGTCATAAAATAGCTGATTTTGAGTTTTTGCCTTACATCTCCTTTATTGTTGCTTTTATAGCTTCAGAATGTATTAAGAGGTATTGGGAAAGCATATGTGCAGAGTCTAAATAGCCGGTCAGTTTTACCCCCCCTTATGGGTCAAACTGGGGTCATAAAATAGCTGATTTTGAGTTTTTGCCTTATATCTCCTTTATTGTTGCTTTTATAGCTTCAGAATGTATTAAGAGGTATTGGGAAAGCATATGTGGAGAATCTAAATAGCTGGTCACTTTTATCCCACAGCCTCCCCTTATGGGTCAAACTGGGGTCATAAAATAGCTGATTTTGAGTTTTTACCTTACATCTCCTTTATTGTTGCTTTTATAGCTTCAGAATGTATTAAGAGGTATTGGGAAAGCATATGTGCAGAGTCTAAATAGCCGGTCAGTTTTACCCCCCCTTATGGGTCAAACTGGGGTCATAAAATAGCTGATTTTGAGTTTTTGCCTTATATCTCCTTTATTGTTGCTTTTATAGCTTCAGAATGTATTAAGAGGTATTGGGAAAGCATATGTGGAGAATCTAAATAGCTGGTCACTTTTATCCCACAGCCTCCCCTTATGGGTCAAACTGGGGTCATAAAATAGCTGATTTTGAGTTTTTACCTTATATCTCCTTTATTGTTGCTTTAAAAGCTTCAGAATGTATTAAGGGGTATTGGGAAAGCATATGTGGAGAGTCTAAATAGCCGGTCAGTTTTACCCCCCGACCCCCCCCCCCCCCCTTATGGGTCAAACTGGGGTCATAAAATAGCTGATTTTGAGTTTTTGCCTTATATCTCCTTTATTGTTGCTTTTATAGCTTCAGAATGTATTAAGAGGTATTGGGAAAACATATGTGGAAAGTCTAAATAGTCGGTCAGTTTTACTTCCCGACCCCCCCTTATGGGTCAATCTGGGGTCATAAAATAGCTGATTTTGAGTTTTTGCCTTATATCTCCTTTATTGTTGCTTTTATAGCTTCAGAATGTATTAAGAGGTATTGGGAAAGCATATGTGCAGAGTCTAAATAGCCGGTCAGTTTTACCCCCCGACCCCCCCTTATGGGTCAAACTGGGGTCATAAAATAGCTGATTTTGAGTTTTTGCCTTATATCTCCTTTATTGTTGCTTTTATAGCTTCAGAATGTATTAAGAGGTATTGGGAAAGCATATGTGGAGAATCTAAATAGCTGGTCACTTTTATCCCACAGCCTCCCCTTATGGGTCAAACTGGGGTCATAAAATAGCTGATTTTGAGTTTTTACCTTATATCTCCTTTATTGTTGCTTTAAAAGCTTCAGAATGTATTAAGGGGTATTGGGAAAGCATATGTGGAGAGTCTAAATAGCCGGTCAGTTTTACCCCCCGACCCCCCCCCCCCCCCCTTATGGGTCAAACTGGGGTCATAAAATAGCTGATTTTGAGTTTTTGCCTTATATCTCCTTTATTATTGCTTTTATAGCTTCAGAATGTATTAAGAGGTATTGGGAAAACATATGTGGAAAGTCTAAATAGTCGGTCAGTTTTACTTCCCGACCCCCCCTTATGGGTCAATCTGGGGTCATAAAATAGCTGATTTTGAGTTTTTGCCTTATATCTCCTTTATTGTTGCTTTTATAGCTTCAGAATGTATTAAGAGGTATTGGGAAAGCATATGTGCAGAGTCTAAATAGCCGGTCAGTTTTACCCCCCCGACCCCCCCCTTATGGGTCAAACTGGGGTCATAAAATAGCTGATTTTGAGTTTTTGCCTTATATCTCCTTTATTGTTGCTTTTATAGCTTCAGAATGTATTAAGAGGTATTGGGAAGGCATATGTGCAGAGTCTAAATAGCCGGTCAGTTTTACCCCCCGACCCCCCCTTATGGGTCAAACTGGGGTCATAAAATAGCTGATTTTGAGTTTTTGCCTTATATCTCCTTTATTGTTGCTTTTATAGCTTCAGAATGTATTAAGAGGTATTGGGAAAGCATATGTGGAGAATCTAAATAGCTGGTCACTTTTATCCCCTGATCCCCCCCCCCCCCCCCCCCCCCCCCCCCCCCCATGGGTCAAACTGGGGTCATAAAATAGCTGATTTCGAGTTTTTGTCTTATATCTCCTTAAATGTTGCTTTTATTGATTGAGAATGTATTAAGAAGTATTGGGAAAGCATATGTGGAGAGTCTAAGTAGCGGGTCAGTTTTACCACCCGACCCCCCCCCCCCCCCTTATGGGTCAAACTGGGGTAAAAAATAGCTGTTTTGGAGTTTTCACCTGATATCTCCTTCATTGTTGCTATTATTGCTTCGGAATGTATTAAGAGGTATTGGGAAACCATATGTGTAGAGTCTAAATAGCCGGTTAGTTTTACCTCCAGACCCCCATGTATGGGTCAAACTGGGGTCATGAAATAGCTTTTGCCTTTATTGTTGCTTTTATGCTTTCACAATGTATTAAAACCTATTGCAAAACCCTGTGGACAATCTAACTAGCAATACATACTTGCACACATGATTATATATGAAGTTATCAATACTCGTTACTGAAATGCTTTGTAGCATTTACACAAAATTTACTAAAGTTACATCCAATGTTGTACATCCAATGTACAACACTTTCTCCAGCTTGTCTATGTCTACAACACTTGTTTATGTTAATTAAGGAAGACCTTTGTAGGATTTTCCCTGTCATGATATCACTAAGGGGGTTGGTTTATGTAAGAGTACGGTACAGCTTTGTGCATTCTTAGCTTTACAGCATGCTTATTAAAACCACAAGGCATTTTAAACTCTCAGGGACGCTTCGCTTTTGTTGGCAAAAGCATTCATCTAGTTTATATGATGCCATTAGCTGATTCCAACAATTCAAAGCTTTCAACTTTATATTTTTTTGTCCACGGGAGCCACCATATTGGATGTTTTCTGTCAAGGTAAATCGACCCAAATTATTTGTACTGGTCACACCACTAAACCATTGTGGTAACAAATGACCAGCTTACTACCAGCCAGATTACCAACTTGCCACATAAATCAGGCTGGTAGTCAAATGCCTGGGACAATTAAAGTGATGATACCTAGTATGCTAAAGCATGTTACATGACATCTGTCTAATATTGCCAGACTAATTGTTTGAATATTAACAAAAATGCTCACCAATTATCAAACAAAATGCCATACATTTATATGCAGAACACAATTTCATTATTAATTGATCCCTTAAAAGAATATTCAATTACAGTGTCAGGAAATAGTAATTTAGTGTTTAGAACAGTACGTATGATAAATTGTCTGAAAATGAAGGTTGTGTTTTGGACAGGTGTACGCTGTGGATGCAGGACCAGAGAAGGCTGAGGAACCAATGGAAGAGGCAGGAATGACTAATGAGATCATCCAAAAAGTGAGTTGGTTTGCTTATCCTGTTTGCATGTATAAAATGACAATAGTGAGAGACCATGGAAGAGGCAGTCAGATCACTCAGACAATGAGTTGATTGCATCTATCATTTGACAGTATAAAGTAATAATGAAAGTGAGTGTCCATTAAATAGATCAATGGGATCACCCAGAAAGTGAATTGAATGGAGGATAAAATTTTAAATCTAACCCCTGCAGAGAAATTGCCACAGATGATTTCCTGCAAGCTGCCCTTAACCCAAATTTGCATCAGAAATAATCAGTGAGATATATCTCATTTACACATGATGAAAACATATGGATATAGTTTAGAAATAGGGGTGATACAGGGTACCCGAGATCTGTGACACTGTTGGGTCTTCAAATAGACAAGGGTCTAGCATTAAGTTTCATGTGTCTGTTTGTTCATTTTAAATGGCATTTTGTGTGTTTCTAGATTTCATCAGTTAGTCAAAATGTCAACTAAACATTTTGTGTTGTTTTTCTTTGCATTTTCCCCCCATGAATCAACTTTCTGTTTACTATATTTCAACCTCCATTTCAGCCTCACTTTGATATGTACTTCCTGATCCTATAAGATATGTAAACGATTAATTTGTGTACAGACAAAATATGTGCATTTTTTATGTCGTCACTCTGTGGCGTGGGCGTCCGCGTATGCATACGCGTGAACAACTTCTCCTCCAAAACTACAAGGCCTAGAGACATGCTGTTTTTTTTAACAGATACCTTTCTATCGAGGATGAAAAATTGTTCAAGGCATGCAAATCTGTCTGTTTGCTAGAGACATTATAAGGGAGGTACCCCCACCAAAAGTGTGAAAATTTCAACACTTTATCAGAATTTTCTCAGTGACTATTGCAGGGATTTCTCTCATATCTTGCATATATGTACTAGGCCAGAGGTAGATTCTCTTGTGTTAGACCTGGATCTGTCTTATTTTATTTTTAATAAAATTTTTTAATAATTTTTAATGCATTAAAATTCATGAAATCATGCACTAAATCACTTATAACTTGAAAAGTGTTGCATTTAGAGCATTTTGTTAAAATATGTTATTCAGCTACTTTTTTCAGAGCTACAACATGGGGAGTAACTTGGGTGTCTGTCTCAATAGCTAAGTGAGTAATAGCTACTTTTGGGCCTTTCAGTAACTTCCATCATGAGTAAAATCACTTGTAACTTGAAAACTGTTGCATTTAGAGAATTTCGTATAAATATGTTATTCAGCTACTTTTGGGTCAGCTATAACATACTAAAATTTCAGACCTGTAGCTCATGGCATAGCTGAGTAATAGCTACTTTTAGGTTATCACTGTTGAGTAAATCACTTATAACTTGAAAAGTATTGCATTAGAGTATTTTGTTTCAATATGTTATTCACCTATTTTGGGGTCAGCTATAACATAGTGAAGTTCCAGACCTGTGGCTCATTGCATAGCTGAGTAATAGCTACTTTGAAGTTCTCACTGTTGAGTAAATCAGTTGTAATTGGAAAACTATTGCATTTACAGAAATTTGTGTAAATATGTTATTCACCTACTTTTGGGTCAGCTATAACATAGTGAAATTACAGACCTGTAGCTCATGGCACAACTGAGCAATAGCTATTTTCAGGTACTGACTGTTGAGTAAATCAGTTGTAACTTGAAAAATATTGCATTTGGAGTATTTTGTTAAAATATGTTGTTCACCTACTTTTGGGTCAGTTATAACATAGTGAAATTACAGACCTGTAACTCATGGCATAGCTGAGCAATAGCTATTTTCAGGTTCTCACTATTGAGTAAATCAGTTGTAACTTGAAAACTATTGCATTTACAGTATTTTGCTTACATATGTTGTTCACCTACTTTTGGGTCAGCTATAACATAGTAAAAATTCAGACATGTAGCTCATTGCATAGCTGAGTAATAGCTACTTTGAGGTTATCACTATTGAGTAAATCAGTTGTAACTTGAAAACTATTACATTTAGAGTATTTTGTTTAAACATGTTATTCACGTAATTTTTGGTCAGCTATAACATAGTGAAATTGCAGACCTGTATGTCATGGCATACCGGGGAATAGCTACTTTCAGGTTCTCACTGTTGAGTATATCATTGTATCCACTGGATAGCCGCAGTGTATAGAGAGATTTCACCATTACCGCTCTAACGAAAAAAATATTATAGCTAGCCGTCTCAAGTTTGCAGGATATATTAATAACCATAAAATGTTGCCTGGAAATATTTTTGGCCTCATTTTGGAAAACAAGATGGCCGACACAGGTGTTTCTTTGTCAGTCATGAAAAGTGCTTATATCTCCCTTATTATTGGTCCTAGAGGTTTGGGATGGTAAACCAACCTGTAGGAAATCATGGGCTGTGAATCTTTTGGTGTGGTCAGATTTGACCTGTGACCCCTCCTTCAAGGTCAAACAAGGATAGTCAAACTTAAAAGTGCTTATAACTCGCTTATTATTGGTCCTAGAGGCTTGGGATCATGGTAAACAAACATATAGAAAATCATGGGCTGGGAATCTTTTGGTGTGGTCAGATTTGACCTTGGACCCCTCCTTCTAGGTCAAATGAGGACAGCCAAACTTAAAAGTGCTTATAACTCGCTTATTATTGGTCCTAGAGGTTTGGGATGGTAAACCAACCTATAGGAAATCATGGGCTGGGAATGTTTTTGTGTGGTTGGATTTGACCTTGGACCCCTTCTTCAAGGTGGAATGAGGATATTGCATTTGCAGTATTTCTTTAAATATGTTTTAACCTACTTTTTACACTTAAACAGTTACCTTGTTATGTTCCTTCGTAATACCATTTGCAGGGCACAACTTTTTTGTCCTTTTCTTCTGTCAGCTTCGGAATTGCTGTTCAATTACCATTTACTGTACTTCTGTACAGCACTTTCCCTGATAATTATGCTTTCTTCTCATTATCACCTTCACAAATCAAAAACACTCAGTCAGCTGACACACTATTTCACTCTCCTCTTGTTTACATAATTACCTTGTTATGCTACTTATTGTTCTTGTAAGTTTGATTATTTAAAAAATATGGTGATTTCAATGCTTTAACAGCAATTTCTGGGTCCCCCAATAACAGGCAGGTCCAACATAATTGGGCTGTTAGGATCACATTAGCAAACTCGTCTCACCCTCATTAGAAATTACATTAAACTGAGTTGAATTGTAATTTCTTGTGTTTTTAGCTGCAAGACAAGGCCACGCTGCTGACAGCTGAGCGTAAGAAGAGAGGCAAGACAATTCCCGAAGGTTTGGCCACAACTGATGACATCCGCACTTACAGGAACAATGCCTCGCATGTGGTGAGAAAACTTTCAGGGGCAAAGTATTGTCTCTGTCAATTAAAATGACTCCCTCCTTGTGTATCTTGGTATCATATTTGCATCACTGCAGTCACTTTTGTTGTTTGAAAAATATATTAAATTAAAACTTCTATTGTCCACATATTCTGTTTTATGAACACATGTCTACTCTTCCAATTGTATTGTTTCTTTCCAGCTAACACTAAAATGCTGTGTTATTTTATGAACCCCTCCGTTATCTGAACAAATCTCACTATTTCAGCATGTTTGGATAATAAATGTTCCTCGTACTCTGAAGTGAAAGCATAATAGAAAATAAGAGAATTTTGGTATATTTCCTTTTGTGCTGGTGTGTTGCAGAGCGATAGTCTATTATGTAGCTTTGTTGAGACACCGTTACTAGTCAGAATTACCAGACTTCCATAGCACTTCACATCTGTAATTATATACGCTGGGATGGGTAACACTGGTATCTTGGTAGTAACTAGGGCTGCAGCGATTCTTTGGTTACTCTGAAAGGAAACAATTCAGTTTAATACTAGAGTCAAAAAAGTGAACCGGGTCTTTGAAAACAACTAAAAATAGATGTAACAACTACTACAAAATTAGATTTTTCTTTAAAATATATGAATGTATTTATATATTTTTTCTAATAAAAGGTGTTTCCATTTTCAGTTTTTATTTTTTAATATAACATATTTTAAAGACGCCTCAAATCTCGCAATATAAAAATGGTTCTTGGAACTCTGTGTGCCTCAAGGATCAGTGCTTGGCCCACAGTTGTACTCTCAATACACCAGACCTATTGGTGATATCATCCGATCTTCAGGGCTACTCTTTCATCTGTTTGCTGATGACAGTCAGTTGTACAAATCTGCCACACCCAGTAATATGGAACAACAACTTGAAGCCTTTGATACAGTGGAGTCGTGTATCAGAAATCTTTCAGGGTGGATGTTTAACAAGAAACTGAAACTTAATGATGACAAGACAGAATTTCTGCTTGTTGGATCACAGTCTCAAAGATTGAAAGTTGTTCATAATTCAATAACAGTAGGTGAGCATACTATAACAGCTGCCCCTATTGCAAAAAACCTTGGCATTTGGATCGATGAGACCGTGACATTAGCACACCAAGTCCAGCAAGTATGTAGATCTGCTTTCCATCAAATATTTTTGCTTCACAAAATTCGGCCTTTTCTCACACAGGAGGCAGCTCAAGTACTCGTCCAAGCCCTGGTGGTGCCTAAGCTTGACTATGGAAATGCTCTTTACTATGGATTACCTGTAGCTCTCATTCATAAACTCCAGCGTGTTCAAAATGCAGCAGCACGACTAGTATGTGGCATCAGAAAATTTGATCATATTACACCCATACTAAATCACTTCACTGGCTTCCAGTACAGCAACGGATAGAATACAAAGTTCTCTTACTATGTTTCAAAGCCATCCATGGCCTTGCACCAGACTACCTTTCATCCCTGTTGACTCAACATGTTCCAATTAGGTGCCTTCGATCAGGTTACCAGAAGCTCCCGAGAGTTCCAAGAACCAAAAGTAAAACCTGTGGTGACCGTGCTTTCAGTTCTGCAGCACCACGCCTATGGAACAGCTTACCTGCTGAACTTAGAAGTTGCAATGCCATCCTGGACTTCAAAAAGAAATTAAAAACCTATCTATTCAGATCAGCATACAATTGCTAGGCATTTACTGTATATTGTGCATATTGTAAAGCACTTAGTTTAATAGGCGCTATATAAATGTTAATGTAATGTAATGTAAAGGTTAAAGTTTGCTGTATTTTGTATTATAAATGCTTCTTTATTTCAAAATTCCATAAATTATCAACATTCTTTCCAGTTGTGTGCACTTAAATTGTTTTGTAAGGGGTAGTATGTCAAAATATGATGAAATTTATTTCATGGGCAATACGAGCGATTAACCGAGTCTGAGTCGGTTCTTCCAAAATGAGGAATCAAGGCGCATTTTCGGGCTCACTTGTAGCCTTAGTATTAACACCATTTCACTTAATGGCGTGATGGTTCTTCATAACCCGTATCTCAATTGTTAGTAAATATAATTGTGGGAAAACCTAATATATGAGAAACACTAAATCTGTAATAGATTTTAAGACTTCTACAGAAATTTCTTTGAGTAGAATTACCGTGTTTTGTTTTCATGAATTTCTCTTATTGTTAACAGACCTATTTGATTTGGATATGCTAGAGCACACCTTTTTTGTTATCACATAATCAAATGGTTTTGCCTTGCCGGGTACTGAAATGGAAAAAATGCAACAGGCCTACCTTTTGTAAGTTAATAAATAGTAAAGTATATAAAATCAGTGCTCTAATGTAATGAACTTTTTTTGAACAACATGACCTATCATTTACTTATTATCAATTTTCATTCTTTTGATCAGTTACTACATGAAAGTACAAGTATTGGAAGTTCACTAGTTTCTAATTTTCATCGTCCAGTGTCATCAAAGAATTATACAGTCTTACTTGTCCAGCTCAGTGTGTTTCACTGCAAGTTCTGTGTTTTGTCACCAGGGTCTCCACAGTGCCAGTATGCCCGGTATTCTGGCTCTTGATGTCTGCCTGAAAGATACTTCAAGGATCATCACAGGTACATTGTAACTATGTTTTTCATATTGTGTATTGCATCTGGCCAACATTTATAGCTGTGCTTCAATACATTGGACTTCCAGGTATTTTCCTTTGATAGAATCTGTTAAATTTTGTATTGCAAGTGAAAAGGTCAGTAGTTTAGCTCCTGTCGGATTCAGAATTCGCTAAAGTTGATAAGTATGTTATAATTTATCTACAAAATCAACAGTAATAATAGTAATGTTACAAATGCAGCAACATACCTAACATCTAAATACTTTGTATTTGGTCAATTTAATGCTCCATGTAGCCCTATATTTTTAACAGGCTCTCCAAAACATGTAGTACATGCGTGTATTTGGTAAAATATCCCACATTATCACTTTGTATGAGATAAGAGTGGGTCTTATTAACTTGCAAGAATCTCCCATACATTTCCATTGTTATATTTTTGACAGTTGTATGAATTTTTCGCAATATCAGTTTTCACAATATCAGTGACAAAATATCAAAATACCAGATCTTGTTGATTTCATAGCACTTGAAACTAGTTGTTCTCAGCATCAGCAGTTGAAAAGGTTGTAAAAACCAGGTTTTGACCTTTGAATTACAGGGGGCAGTGATAAGAATGCTGTAGTGTTCAACAAAGACACAGAACAAGTGATTGCCATCCTTCAAGGTCATACAAAGAAGGTCACAGGGGTTCTCTACCATCCAGATGAGGTAAGGATCTGTGTGTAATTCTTCAAAGTAATACATAGAAGGTGACAGGAATCCAGTATCATGTGGTTTTTGTCACTTTACTAGACTTGCTGGAGGAAGTTTTACTAACATTCTTGATGCTGTTTTTCATGGTTTTCTTGCTGCCCAGTTTATTTCAAAAGCATTTCAGAATATGTGACCAAGTTATTTTGTCAATAATTGCTTCTTAATCACATAGTGTTAGTCATTTCCCCAACATCACTGGGAATTGTACAATTGTTCATGAAAATCTACACAGAACCTGTGAAATTAGAAATATCTTATTGGCTTTTTTTGGGAAAGTAAATTTTTTATAAACTAAAATATGGTGATGCAAACGGTAAACTGGTATACCATATTTTGCTTAGTTTAGGTAGAAACAACCGAATCTGCAAAGAATATTTGTAATTTTTACTGGTTATTGGCAAGGCCATTATTTTAGGCTTTTTACTGGTTAATACTTTGTCAAGACAATAACAAACATATAAATGTGAGGAAATATCTCACGTTTTACGTTATATTCATTGTAAATGAAGTTTATAAACTTCAAAATATCTTGCAAAGACAATTTATGTTTTATATTATGGCTCATGTACACTTGCAGTTAATTTTCACCATATCGGTGGCAAGCACATGAAATCCTAGGTTTCGTTCTGTGACAAGTTTTCATTTTCAGAACCAGTCCGATTACTTTTAAAATATTATGTATGAATTTCACACTGTTTTGTTAGTAATGCTGGGAAATCTCAGTAAAACACAAGTTTTCTAGATGGACAAAAATATGTTTGTGATGTTGGTGATTTCTAAATGTTGTTTTGAGTACGAATTTTAGATGTTTGAACAAATTTTCATATTTTGGGACAGTGAACTCAACTTCAGACTTTCACAAACATTATCCCACACTGATTGTTGGTTAATTCACACTATGTTGTCTTCTCAGTGTTCGCACTATAGTTTCACTGTATTCCCACTGTGTTTTCTCTATACTCCTACTGTATTCTCATTGTATTGTCTGTACTACCTGTACAGGAGCTAGTCTTCTCAGCCAGTCAGGACCACACAATGCGGGTGTGGGGGGTACAGACAGCTCAGTGTGTTCACATCATCCGTGCCCATGAGGGACCGGTCACTGGACTCAGTCTGCATGCTACTGGGGACTATCTTCTCAGCTGTTCCACTGATTCAGTAAGTAGTCTTCTGGGGATCATCTCAAACTAACAACAGAATACTACTGTGACCCCATCTAAATCTGACTTTAGAGCTGATTTTAAACTGATTCATAGTAATTTACACTATATTCCTAGCTGTTACACTGACTTGAGTAGCATACTACTATTGGGGCCTGTTTTTCAAGTGTTGCAGTCTTGTGGTCTTTTCTTTGATATCCTTAAAGAGTTAACTTAGTCATTTTATTGTCTAAATTAGTTATTACTCCATTCTTTTGTACATTTTTTGTGCATTAAGTTTTTTTAACTTTGTATTTATATTTATGACAAGGATAGTACATTGAGATTTATGTTGTTCTTGTTACCTTGTCAAATTCAGTTTGTAAAATGTCTTTCATTTATTTACTGTATTGGTTGTATTTTCCAGAACTGGGTGTTCTCTGACCTAAAAACAGGACGTGTCTTGAAGAAAGTTTCTGGCTCTACATCACAGACAGGTCAGCTCCCATTTTATTGGCTCATTCAAAATAATTCCTTGGAATTTTACTTGAATTTTTCATAAACAATATTTTGTTGAAGTAATTAGGCAAAATCAAAAAAGATTATAATAAGCCTTCTCGCAGGAAGAACTATTTACAAAAGAATATGATCAGATAAAAACGATCAAGGTGTGGTTATGTGGATAGAGTAAAACTATGAAAACCGTCCCGATTCCTTTAAAAATTCTTGCACTGCCTCAAACATGACCTTAATTGTTTTGTTCAAATGTCAAATTAATATCACCATATAAAAGGTCAGTGGTAATCATTGGTAAATCTTTCAACTTGTTGGGCATTGATTGCATGTGTTGAGTAAATAGTCTGCATTCTAAAAGAAAATGAGTGTTATTTTCTACTGAAAGGCCACAGTCACAAGTTGAGTTTTGTATAACGTGTAAGCTGTTTGCAAGATGTTCTTTAAGAGGGCTACAGTTCATTCGCATTTTGGAGTGTATCACTATCGCCAATACCAAATAAATTTTTCTTAAACTTTAGCTGCTTTAGATTACCCAAATATTTTCTTTTGTACAATAAGGCTTTGAAGGAAGATAATGAATTCTCATTTTTTATAAGATCAATTTCATTCCACAATTTTATCCGAATGGGAAAGAATGAATTTTGATGCCATTTTATTCTAAATGTTGGTGCTTGTATATCACATTGGTTTCACAACTGATATTTTGTTGTGTGGCCAACTAGTGGGGGAATTAAAGACTTCAAATACTCTGGGGTATGGCTATTTAAGATCTTATACATCATTATTAGTGTGTGCTATTGACGCCTCTCATGTAAATTCTGCCAGCCTAGTTTGTTGTACAGAGACTGAACATTAGACCTATAAGGAAGACTGCTAACAAGTATCATGGCTGAAATTTGGATAGAATCTAATTTGCATACATCAGAGTGAGAAGCTCCCTGCCAAACAACATCCCCATATTCTAAAATCAGTCTTACTTGAATTTGATCATCTTTGTGCTGGTATTGTTTTCACTTGTTAATGCTATACAGTAACAAATGATAAATTGAAATAAGTATCTGAAATTCAGTTCTCAGAAAATACTATTATTTATGTATGAATTATGGAGAGGTTGTATGTATCTTCTTATGGCCTGGCTAAGAAATTTAGACTTGAGATCATTCTCTTGGTTTACGTTCAGCTGTGCCTTAGAGTCTGTCAGTTGGTAAAGATTATAAGATATTAAAGTTTGCATTAGATTAGATTAGATTCTTTACTGCATTCATCAAATGTTGACTTACTATAAAAACTGTTTATTAAAACAGAATTGACAGCACATTATTACTACAGTTATTTTATCATGAATTACTAAAAATATAAAATGTTAATTTTGATTGAAGAATAAACCAATGGTAAAAAGACTTTTTAACAAGATGTACACAGATTTGTAAAAGATTTGGCACATTTTATAACAGTTTTAATGGCCTACATTCACACTGGATTTATGTTTAACAAATCTATAAAATAATATGTCTATCCATGATAATATAATAATGAAATTGTAATTACAATAACCATAGTTGTAAAATCACGATTACTGATGACCTCACTACATTGTGTGGATATGTGACACCCCTGTAATGTACTTTGTAGGTCTGACCTGTGCACAGTTTCACCCTGACGGTCTGATCTTTGGGACAGGCACAGAGGACTCGAAGATTAAAATCTGGGACTTGAAGGAGCGCAAAAATGTGGTGGATTTTCCTGGTCACTCCGGTCCCATCTCTAGCATTGCATTTTCTGAAAATGGTGAGTGTATCTTGTTCTTTTTTTTCAGAGGATACAGAGTTAAATCCAGTTTAAGTATAACACTGATTCAGAAAGATCCCTTTTTATATAAAAAAATAATTGGTATTGTCACAAGTGTGTTTTCCTGTAACATGTCAACAAGCAGTGGAGAAAAATATCAAAATTTCCATCAGATATATGCTGGGTGCTTGCGTTATGAAGCACGGCTAGAAAAGTAACTATATTTTTGGTGCTATATGCACAAAAAGTCTTTTCTTGATGTTATGCCTGTCACCCTCGTCCGAGCGATCACATCTCTACATACTTGAATTTCACTGGATGACCTGTCCTTATGGCTTCAAACATAGACTGTGTGTCTGGCTAGTGCATCTGAAAGGACAAAGCTGGCCTGTATATCGTTCCCCTTCACCCCTACAGCCAGTACATTGTAACATGGCTTGAGAGCAGCACACAAATAGAAAAAAGCAGCCACGAAGACAAATTACATTTGAAGTTGTGTCAAAGTGCTCTAAACAAATCCTACCCAAGAGCACATCCCACTGAATGCTACCCATATATAAGGAAGACAGAACCACAACCTAAGGTAGACAAGCCCTTTGTAACTGTTGACCCCACAATGGAAAATTGTGTCCTAGGTGTTTCTTTGAAATCTAAGACTTTTGTCACAAATTTGGACAAAAATTTGTTTTAGTCTTAGTTGAATTCATAAAAGGTTTAGTCTTATCTGCGGTCATAATTCTAAAACTAGCTAGGAGTGGTCCAAGGCAAGACTAAGACCTCTAATGATTACAGCCCCTGGATAATGAAGGTACTCAGTGGTCTAGTGGGTAGCAAGTTTGGCATCTAATCACAGGCTGTCGCCTCTCTGTGGGTTTAACCCCGATAAGTGGTTAATGTTGTGGATCTGTCCCAATATGGCCCTGGCTGTTAAATAGGATGTAAAACACCAACTTTGATCATGGATATTGCAATGTATTGAGTGATAGATAAAATTTCCATTCTAATACTCAGACTAATGTTTGTTTAAAATTCAGATATATAGCATTATGCTCTCCATATTCATACTTTAGAGTCACATTCTCTGCCCACAAAACCAGGTGATTATTCAAAGTATGCAGTTTTCTGTGGTTACTATTGGATACCCTGGTTACTGTCTATATCCCGTGTTGCTACTGAGCTATTGCTGCAGATTATGCTAAGGTGAAGCTGTAAATATATTGTTATTATTTCGGTTACCAGTTGTTTACCAAGGTTAATTTCTTTACCCCAAGTTTTTACGTGGCTACTGATGCAGCAAATGATTCTATGGTGAAGTTGTATAGTGGTACCTTGGTTACTACTTATATACCCTGGTTTCTTGCCCAGTAACTACGTAGCTATAGCTTCAGATGACTCCATGGTAAAGCTGTGAATAGTCAATTTTATTTCTACTTGTTTACCTTAGTTACTGCTTGTTTACACTGGTTTCTATCTGTGTCCAAGGTTACTACCTTGCTACGGCTGCAGATGACTCCATGGTGAAGCTGTGGGATCTGAGGAAGCTGAAGAATTTCAAGGACATCAACCTTGAGGATCGCTATGAGGTCAAGTCCTTGACCTTTGACCACAGTGGCACGTACTTAGCTGTGGCAGGAACAGATGTGAGGTAAGGTTTAGGATTGACCTTCAGAGATCAGATCATAATCCAGTATTCAAATAATAATAGATAGAAAAACCAAGGTTCTATTGTATGTGTAAGGGTCCTAAAGTAACAGAAAAGTGATGAAATTACCATGTTGTGATTGTCTCACACCACTTCATTTTAAAATTATCATAGTGGCTTTCAAAACATCTGTTAAATATGCAAATTTTATAGACCATGGCCTGTGTTCAAAGACAGAGTGACATAGAGAT
This sequence comes from Sabellastarte sp. h YS-2021, assembly GCA_964017235.1. NCBI lineage: Eukaryota > Metazoa > Annelida > Polychaeta > Sabellida > Sabellidae > Sabellastarte > Sabellastarte sp. h YS-2021. The sequence continues at coordinate 36,652,770 of OZ024933.1, forward strand.
AACTGCAGTGTATTTTAGTGCAATGCACGGAATGGAAGTGTGATAGAGTTTAATGCTTTTCCATGATATCTCCCATGGATAATTATACTAAGGACACTTTAAAGTTTATTTCTGTGCACTACTTGTTCTGGTATTCTTGATTCTATCTTGGAAAAAATTAAACCATATCACTGTGTGACCCCTCGGTTGATGTCCTCTGTTCTCGGGGTATATCTGTGTAAACAGTGGCAGGAGTTGAAGGTATTCAATGAGCACAATTGTGTATGTTGCCTGTATATGACCTGTGTTTATGTCCTCTATTTTAACCTGTGTAAACAGTGGCAGGAAATTGAGGTGTTCAATGAGCACACCTATGCATGCTAGCTGTATATCACCTGCTTTTATGTCCTCTGTTTTACCTGTGTAAACAGTGGCTGGAAATTAAGGTTTTCAATGAGCACACCTGTATATCCTTTGTTTTACCTGAGTGTGTAAACAGTGGCAGGAAATTAAGGTGTTCAGTGAGCACACCTATATATGTTACATATATATCACATGTATTAATACGTCCTCTATTTCCAGGGTTTACCTGTGTAAACAGTGGCAGGAGTTGAAGGTGTTCAATGACCACACTGCTCTGGCAACTGGCGTGAGGTTTGGTCATAACAGCACTTTTCTGGCATCCACAAGTATGGACCGCTCACTCAAGATATTTGGCCTGTAGTGGTCATCAGGGTCAAATACAACACAGAGGATATGAACAGAATAGCAAAATGAGGTCCTAAGACGTACATAGTACACATTTTTCATCAATTCTGGTGGCTCACTTTTTTTTCTGCCATTGCAGAAAATTATGAAAATGTAATTAAAAAAGACTCTTTTGATGGGGAATAATGTAATATTTTCTTAGATTTGGTTGGTATACTATATAGAAACTAAAATAGGTTTATTGATATTTCTTAGATAATCAATAATTTAAACTCTATTTTAGCAATTAAAGTAGTGTTATGTTGCTAAAAGGGCTAGGTTCAACATTTACTACACATTTAATGTGTTTTAGTTTATGATTAAGTGCAGACATAGACTCGGGACTTCTGACAATCCCAAGTCAGTGCTCTGAATGTTTATAAAAGTTTTTTATTTTCAATGAAGCATCTTGCATCAGCATTATTTGCAAAACTTATTGCCAGGAGAGATAGACATTATTTTAAAAATTGACAGGTTCTGGGTTTTAATGCAGAGTAACACTGATACACCGTGTGAAGAAGTCAGATATTATGTACAATGGAAGTTGACCGCTTTACTATTTTAAAAGGCAATTTAATTGCATTACCTTGGGTTCGGGAATTTAATAAAAGTCCATTTTATAAAACATACTTTTCTTGTCCCTGTATCAATGAAAAAAACAAGTCTGTGCCATAGTGACATGCATAGTTGCATGTTGTTTTTTTGTTTGTTCAATTTTTTTTTTTTTTTTTTTTTTTTTTTGTATTATACAGTATCTAATATATACACATTAAAGACGTTTTTGAAAAGTCTGTTCATTAAGCGTCCCGCAAGGGACGCTTGTTTGTGTATGGGAGAGCTTCAGGCTCCGCCGGCTCCGCCGGCTCCGGCGGCTCCGCCGGCTCCGCATTTTGTTTTCCTTATAACTCTGTAACCGTTAGGCGGATTCTTTTCAAATTTGGCAGGTTTAGGCAGTAGCCTTGGGGAATTTTTTTGAATATACTGCAGTGACATTTCAACCAATCAGAGAGGTCACATGACCAAAAATGTCTTTTTTCGATGGGGAAGCTTGTCCGGATGATAACTTGAAAGGAATTTTATCAATTCACCTGAAACTTGGCAAATACATTCATTCTATTAAAATCTGGAAATCATTAGATTTTGGCATTGATTGGTCAAGAAATGGCCGAGTAATTAATGATTAATTAATCATTACGAATTTTCCAAATAAGGAAAACACAAAAATGCTTATATCTCGAAAACCGTGCTAGATAGAGCGATTTCGACGAAATTTTTGACCCACAGGGTATCTCTGCAGAGTAGTTTTCCCAATTTTCAAAAAATTTTTCTCTCGCCCAAAATGGCGGCCATTTTGAATTTTCGAAATTTTCGCAAAAATTGCAAAACACAAAAATGCTTATATCTCGAAAACCGTGCTAGATAGAGCGATTTCGACGAAATTTTTGACCCGCAGGGTATCTCTGCAGAGTAGTTATCCCAATTTTGAAAAAATTTTTGTCTCGCCAAAAATGGCGGCCATTTTGAATTTTCGAAATTTTTGCAAAAATTGCAAAACACAAAAATGCTTGTATCTCGAAAACCGTGCTAGATAGAGCGATTTCGACGAAATTTTTGACCCGCAGGGTATCTCTGCAGAGTAGTTATCCCAATTTTGAAAAAAAATTTGTCTCGCCAAAAATGGCGGCCATTTTGAATTTTCGAATTTTTCGCAAAAATTGCAAAACATAAAAATGCTTATATCTCGAAAACCCTGCTAGATAGAGCGATTTCGACGAAATTTTTGACCCACAGGGTATATCTGCAGAGTAGCCATGCCAATTTTCAAAAAAAATTTGTCTCGCCAAAAATGGCGGCCATTTTGAATTTTCGAATTTTTCGCAAAAATTGCAAAACATAAAAATGCTTATATCTCGAAAACCCTGCTAGATAGAGCGATTTCGACGAAATTTTTGACCTGCAGGGTATCTCTGCAGAGTAGCCATGCCAATTTTCAAACAAAAAATTTCTCGCAAAAAATGGCGGCCATTTTGAATTTTCGAATTTTCAGACCCATAGCTAATTACTCACCTACTCAAAATGAGTAAATGCGAATTATCTCTAAAAGTATTGCAGATAGCCAATTTTTCTCAAATAAATCATTCACCTACTTTTGGGAGAGCTTTCACTTGGTGAAGTTTCAGACCCATAGCTAATTACTCACCTACTCAAAATGAGTAAATGCGAATTATCTCTAAAAGTATTGCAGATAGCCAATTTTTCTCAAATAACTCATTCACCTACTTTTGGGAGAGCTTTCACTTGGTGAAGTTTCAGACCCATAGCTAATTACTCACCTACTCAAAATGAGTAAATGCGAATTATCTCTAAAAGTATTGCAGATAGCCAATTTTTGTCAAATTAATCATTCACCTACTTTTGGGAGAGCTTTCACTTGGTGAAGTTTCAGACCCATAGCTAATTACTCACCTACTCAAAATGAGGAAATGAGAATTATCTCTAAAAGTATTGCAGATAGCCAATTTTTCTCAAATAACTCATTCACCTACTTTTGGGAGAGCTTTCACTCTGTGAAGTTTCAGACCCATAGCTAATTACTCACCTACTCAAAATGAGTAAATGCGAATTATCTCTAAAAGTATTGCAGATAGCCAATTTTTCTCAAATAACTCATTCACCTACTTTTGGGAGAGCTTTCACTTGGTGAAGTTTCAGACCCATAGCTAATTACTCACCTACTGAAAATGAGTAAATGCGAATTATCTCTAAAAGTATTGCAGATAGCCAATTTTTCTCAAATAACTCATTCACCTACTTTTGGGAGAGCTTTCACTTGGTGAAGTTTCAGACCCATAGCTAATTACTCACCTACTCAAAATGAGTAAATGCGAATTATCTCTAAAAGTATTGCAGATAGCCAATTTTTCTCAAATAACTCATTCACCTACTTTTGGGAGAGCTTTCACTTGGTGAAGTTTCAGACCCATAGCTAATTACTCACCTACTCAAAATGAGTAAATGCGAATTATCTCTAAAAGTATTGCAGATAGCCAATTTTTCTCAAATAACTCATTCACCTATTTTTGGCAGAGCTTTCACTTGGTGAAGTTTCAGACCCATAGCTAATTATTCACCTACTCAAAATGAGTAAATGCGAATTATCTCTAAAAGTATTGCAGATAGCCAATTTTTCTCAAATAACTCATTCACCTACTTTTGGGAGAGCTTTCACTATGTGAAGTTTCAGACCCATAGCTATTTATTCACCTACTCAAAATGAGTAAATGCTAATTATCTGTAAAAGTATTGCGGATACCCAATTTTTATCAAATACTCATTCATCTACTTGTGGGAGAGCTTTCACATGGTGAAGTTTCAGACCCATAGCTAATTACTCACCTACTGAAAATGAGTAAATGCGAATTATCTCTAAAAGTATTGCAGATAGCCAATTTTTCTCAAATAACTCATTCACCTACTTTTGGGAGAGCTTTCACTTGGTGAAGTTTCAGACCCATAGATAATTATTCACCTACTCAAAATGAGTAAATGTGAATTATCTCTTAATAGTATTGCAGATAGCCAATTTTTCTCAAATAACTCATTCACCTACTTTTGGAAGAGCTTTCACACACGAAAATGAAAAATTGTGAATATCTCGGAAAAGCTATTTCTTCTGCTTTAATGCTCGGCGGGAGATACACACCGCGGCAGTGGTCTTGACAAAAATTTTTGTCTCCCCAAAAATGGTGGCCATTTTGAATTTTCAAAGTTTTTGCAAAACACAAAAATGCTTATATCTCGAAAACCGTGCTATATGGAGCGAACTCAACAAAAATTTGGACCTGCTGGGTATCTCCAATTTTCAAAATATTTTTGTCTCGCCAAATATAGTGGACATTTTAAATTTTTTTATTTTTTGCAAAACACAAAAATGCTTATATCTTGAAAACCGTGCTAGATAGAGCAGACTGCGCTGACTTTGGTTGCCACAACAGTATAAGGCTAGAAACGAAGCATTTTCTTAATACTTTAGCACTCACCTTTATATCCTTTTCGGGACGCTTTGTTTTTGCTATGCAAAAACATTATCTTTTTTTTTTGCGAGCGATCCTCTAGTTGTTAGTTTCATGTATAAAGCTGGTAATACCAGAGTAAATGTGAGATCCCATCACTAGGCTCACTGCTGGGTGATAGTGGGTTCAAATCCAACTTACGGTAATATGTGGATTTCACAGAGAGCCTGTCTGAATTAGCTGTAACACTTGTAAAGGATGTTTGAAAATAAGTTGGCTGGTCTGTATTGTGTCTTTGGGCCTGAGTACTGGTATACACATTGTAATGGAAGGGTCCTTAGTGGCCCAGTGTTTATCAGATTTAACAAATGGTCATTTGGCTCTCACCAGAGGTGGTCATAGGTTTGAGTCTACCTGATTAATACATGACAAGTACTGAAGAAATATGACCCTACATGACCTTGCCTGTTCAGATTAACATGAATAGCAAACTCTGGGTGTACTTATGAAATACCTATTCAGTCCAGTGTGGTAAATTCATTGATAAATGATAAACCAAATAAAATAGTTTAAACACAGTCAACAAAGATTGTTATAGAGTAAGGAATGTGTAATTAACCACAGTATGTGTATTACACCAGTGAGGAATCTCCCTTCTATTTCCTAGACTTGTTAGAAAATCTTCACACTTTTTGATTTTATGTTAACATTAGACTTAAGATCTCCCTAATGCAGAATTCTCACAATTTTGGATTATTTGGTAGCCCAGTAGTGAATCTTGTAAACTGTGGGAAATCTCACATTCATTACACAAGTGAAACACCTCTAAGTACAATACTGTTCAGCAGACTTCTTTTCAAGTAGAAATAGATTTAAAGTTCTCAGAGACACTAATCATTAATATTTTCTGTTGACTGGAATTTCTGGTCAAGTGGAAACATTTTCCTCCTCAACTAAAGACGAGTTCAACTATGTGTGTATATATTGGTCAGTTAGTTTGCTTTATTCTATATATTTGGAACTGATTCAATTTAAGTTAGTCTTATATGTATGTGCACAGATACATCACCAAAATGCTTTGCTGTTAACATCAACAGAAAAATCTTCTGTCATCAAAAAAGGCCCCAAGTTGTTAAGTATGGTAATTAATAAGGTATATGTGTGAAGAGTGAACTGTAAATAGTCAAATACCAAACTAAGGTTAATAGCTTTTACTCCACTGAACTGTAAAATAAATAATAAATCGGTTATTACCAGTCAGAACTTGTTTTTGTTCCTTTCCGATGCTGATCACTTCATTTGTCTCTTAGTGTTAATTTTCAAATTCTAATCAACTTAATCTCCACAAAAAAAAAAAAAAAAAAAAAAATCAGAACAGGCGAGAACAATATCCTATTTCAAAAATGCAGAGATAACAAAAGGTGGACACCATGGAGGCACGGTTTAATGAAAAGGAAATGGTGGATGTTTGAGAAAGAACAAGGCCAAAAGTGGTTTCGGTCTACTAGCGTGAGCCGCAAAGCCATGAGGGGCTGCAGTAGTGCACCGGTCTCCCATCCCAGTACTAATGGGTAGCCCCCCCCCCCCCCCCCCCCCCCCCCCCCCCCCCGAAAAAATGTGATTCCCAGAAAGCACGTGTCTTGCTAAAGCTCACACTGAACAAAGACTTAAGTTATCTGAAGGAAGCAATAAAGAAGGAAGCACATCAGTCAACTAATTCCACATTCTCAGTACATCAAAAGCAAAAGTCTAGCCAAATTATTTGACTTTAGAATGGAGGAACAAAACTGGAACCACAAGATGAGTTTACTATCACCTTGACACCACCTAGTATTATACAGACTGGTAGAAGAAATATTGCATCAAATTATTTTGTGTAACCTGTGGACCAGACACTAAGTTTTCAAAACTGAGTAATATTTAATAGGTGAACAATATTTGGTTGTACTTAAACTTCACAAAGTTTTCCACTTTAATTATAATGTGCTGCATTGATGTAAGATACTGGTACTAACATACCTTGTCCCCAAAATTAGCCCAAACCAGGTTCAGTGTTTACTGAAAAAAATCTGGTAACACTTGGAGCTAATCCAAGTGTTGAATTAGCCAAGTAGTTAAACAACCTTGACATTTAATCACCTAGCTCTTACATGTGTACTTGTGGGTTCGAATTAAGCCCAGGCCAACACATACGATCTAGGCTTGTTAAACTTCTCAAAGTTTGTCCACATTTTTGGTCAGTAGCAGAGAAAACCATTTGTTTTTAGCCGTGAATTGGCAGTACAAAATTGACACTATTTACTGCAGTTTATTGAGTTTACTACGACTAGTACTAGGTAGATTTCTACAGACTGTCGGCAAAATAAATTCTTTCTAGCATGTAAATTTTTCCACTGAGGAAGCCTTTAAAATGAATTAACAAGAAATAGAATCCCTGTCCACAAATTCTGCATCAGCAAATTAATACAAACTGTTTTTACAACTTTTTTTTAAAAATCAATATGTCAGAAATGGTAGCAGATGGAATGATTTTAAGCTCCTGATCAACTTTATTTCAAATGAGAATGTCTCAAAGGGTAATAGATACAATATATTTCCTCAATTCCACTAAGGCTAGGGTTAAAGTTTATGACCTCAGGGTCAAAATTAAGAAGTCTATAACTACTATGGGGCACTTGGCCAAGAAGTTGAAATTAATGGTAATCTATAAATTATAGGCAAATCTAACCCCACACACAAATCACAGTAAACTAGACATAGTCCATTTGAGCACAAAATAAATGAATGTTTTGTTGTCAGATTTGAATTGAAATTTCTTTCAAGGTCAAATGACCGTGCCAAGCTGTGTACTAATATACCCATGAATCTATTCCATGTATTTACACGCTTGTAAAGATATATATGTATATTACACATTAACCCAAAAGATGATCCAAACTACCATACATAAAAATAGCCAGCCTCGGCAGGCAAGAACCCTAGCCCGCAGGTACACCTAAATGGCCAACAACATTGAGATTTGGGAAAATCTTAGGAGCAACTTCTGTTGTAAGAAGTATAGAGAACCCACGAGAGGTTCTAAAAAAGATTCATATGCCATGATTTCTTACAAGTAGTTTTCATATTTTGAAGCCCTAGAAACAATTATAAGGGAGATATAAGGCCTTTGTGATATGATGACCCTCCTATTTGGCATTAAAGATGTGATATGGTGGCCATTTTGTTTCCAAAACTAGGACGCAATTACTCTCAGTCAAGCTTTCCTATCGATTTACATTTTGTGCAAATCAGATGAAGCTAGCTGCAATATTTTAGGTTACAGAAAACATTAAAAATTTTAGAACAAACTTTAAGACCCCAAAATTTTAAAAGTGTTGTCATGGCAACAGTTGCTGGATATCCCCGAAACCTAATTAGCTGTAGATCTTCTTGGGGTAAACATATCCTAAAAATTTGGTGAAAATCCATCAATGGGTTTAGGCTGTGGAACACCACAGACTTTAAGACCCGAAAATCTTAAAAGTGTTGCCATGGCAACAGTGGTAGCCGGATACCCCCCAAAACTTAATCAGCTCTAGATCCTTTTGGGGTAAACATACCCAGAAAACTTGGTGAAAATCTGTCGAGGGGGTTAGGCTGTGGAACACCCACAAAAAGACATGAAAATCGTAAAAGTGGCAACAGTTGTGGCCGGATACCCCCCCAAAACCTAACCCACAGCCCAGGGAAATAGTTTTCAACACCAAGAAATTAGCAGAAATCAAACTACAAATATCAGGAGACATTTGGAGCAAACAGTGTCAATTATGTAAGGTTTAAATAATGTTAAGTAGAGAAAATAACGTTTGACGCTCCATTCACACTTCCGGCGGACGTCAGCCAGCGATCCAAATGTGGGCTACCACAGGGGCTTGTGAACGGGGTATAAGTGAGAAAATCTATGTAAACAAAGCATTAAAATGACAATAGCAAGATGACAGCAATAATCGGTAAAAAAATTATAAGCCAAAAAAATATTAATTGAAGTACAGCTGTCAATGGAAATAGCCCAAATATGTAAAACACCATTTCATGATCAGTTGCGGCAATCCATAAATCTTTATGATAAGAGAAATATGCCTCAATTATGGCAGGTGAACACACTTTGGGAGAGCCAAGGTTAAAGATCATGGCATGATTTAGCATACCTAAACTCCTCAATAACCCATCCAACAATTCATTTCCTGCACCTGACAGTTTCCAAGATATGGCCCAGACATATTAATGTTAGGAAGCTCTAAAGTGTACAGAACAGCTTGGCAAGTATAGTCACCCACACAACCAGATAATCACATAACTCAAGTATTAAGAGTTGGCATTGGTTGCCTTTTTATTGCATAAAAACGTACTTGCATAATCCCAACAGATGCTTATGTGACCTACTGTTCAGTCAAGGACACAGAAAATGTGTCTCGCCATTTTTATTTTGCACACGTAAACCCCAGCGGGCACCTGCTGGAGGTTATAGATCCTCTGTAAGTTGTCATTCTTATTTTGACCACCGTCGAGTGCACACGCGTTCTTTTTGGCTCTTCAAAGTTAATCATGGCTGAGAAACAAAGGAACTGCTCAGTGTGTGTAACTGACATGTTACCTTGGGATAACCACCAAAGGTGTATTAAATGTAGGAGTGAGAAGAAGGGAAAAGACAAATGCTTCTCTGGTAAGGACTCTGATTGTCCCATTTGTGCTGGCAGTTTGAAATCATCTAAATTTAAATCTTCTGAAAAGTTTGATGATTCATTATTAGATGAACCTACACCTTCCAAATCATCACAATCCAATCCTTCCACTCCTGATACCTCTCTTCAGGATCTCATTAAGAACATTAGCTCTCAGTTGGCATCTCTGACTTCCCAGTTTGAGGAATTCAAACGTAAAGACAAACCTTCATCTCAAAAAGATTCAGTTTTATCACAGGAGCAGGGTATGCGTGCCCCTGCCTCCCAATCAAGACCTGAAGCATCAGAAGGAGAACTTTCAGATGAGGATTCCTTGCATTCTAGGTAGCGTTGCAGATCTAAATCTCCTCAAGGTGAGGGAGATTCACATCAGCAGGAGTTGGACCCCTCATATGTAGAAATGTTAAATGCTATCAGGGGTCTCCTTGACCTTGGAAGTCCTACAAGTAGAGTGCCTTGTGGCCCCATCTGCCTTCTAAAAAAAAACCCCTAAGCAGGTAGTAAGAAAACAGAACTTGGCCTTACCCCCTGTGCAGGACATTCAAACCATGTGGGAGTACAGATTCAGGAAGGCTTCTAGTACAACATTGAAGGACAAGGTCAGCTCGGAATCCTTGTCCCAAGGCCACTTTCTTGCCTTTGAGAGGCCAGATATGATATACTATACAACTTCCCCTCAAGACATGTCACTGAAATTTCCAAAGTTGCCAGATTCTTATTTTAACATTTCTAGGGTGAAAACTTTATCAGCCTTTATCTCTGTTCCTTCAAAACAACATATTATTCAGGAAACTGTCTGTAGAGAGAATGCACAGATTCTTGGACATGTGGTATGGTTCAAGATGGCCATTGAGGAACTGAATAACAGGATTCAGGAATTGGCCACTGAAATGAGGAGCTCAAGCGATCTGGATACTGTGAAAGAGTCGGCAGATCTTATTGTGAAGTATTCTCAACTCCAAGCTTCAGTCACCTCCTCGCTGGAAATTGCTTTGGACACTGTTTTGAAGCAAAATATGACTCTTGCTTGTAACATGCTGCTGGCTAGGAGGGACAGCTTGTTGAAAGATTGTAGTTCTAAACTGGGTCCTAAAGATCTGGCTAATCTGCGTACAGATCGTTTGGATCAACAGGAGGTATTCAATTCTGACATTTTGTCACAAATGGAGGACAATATGATAAAAAGACTGTCAATTATAAAAGAATCTGACACAAAGTCATACAGAGATACTACCAAGAATTTCGATTTCGGGAAAACATCTCACTCAAAAACTGCTCAAGAAGGTAACAAATCTTTTCGTGACAAACGAACACAGCCAAACACCTCTTATCAAATTACTCTGCGTGCGCATCCGGAGGCGGCAGGGGAGGAAAGAGGAAATGACTTTCCAGGGGCAAGATTGCAGGATTTTTGGCAGGTATGGTAAAAAAATCACGCTCATCCCAGGGTAGTAAGTTTACTACAACATGGTTATCGTCTAGATTTCAAAATTCTCCCAAAATTGTCAAAAATTCTGCTCATTTTGAGCGAATATCACAACAAAAGCAAAGATGGTGCCCTCCACGAAGCAGTTCAGGCCATGCTAACAAAGAAGGCGATAACTCATGTCAGGAAACCCACAACTCTGGGATATTACAGCAGACTATTTCTGGTACCCAAACCCATGAAATGGTGGAGACCAGTGATAGATTTAAGTATGTTAAACAACCATTTACATGTACCAACTTTCAAAATGGAAACCGCCGAATCTATCAGGAAGTCGATTCGAAACGGGGGAGTGGGTCACCTCGATAGACCTCACAGATGCTTATTTTCATGTTCCAATTCATCCACGATCTCAAAAATATCTGAGATTTCAAACAAAAAAGGGGTTTTCCAATTTCGGGCACTCCCTTTTGGTGTCGCAACAGCTCCCCTAGAGTTTACTCGCATTGTGAAAGAGGTAGAACTCATAGCTCAAGCCAGGAACCTCAGAATCCATCAGTACCTGGATGGCTGGCTTCTTCGGTCACCCACAAAAGAGCAATGTCTCATAGATTCTCAAAATTTGGTAAAATTGGTACAAGAGCTAGGCTGGCTCATCAATTTTCAAAAGTCGGAATTGGTGCCCACACAAAAACTAGATTTTCTGGGCTATCACTTCGATCTTCAGAGGGGTCTAGTCTTTCCAACCCAAAGAAGCTCGATCGGTTAAAAGTTCAGACTGTTTCCATCAGAAAGTCTTTAGTCTTGACGCCAAGAAAGCTCATGTCACTCATAGGGACATTAGCTTCCTTAGAAAAACAGTACCACTGGGAAGGTTACACATGAGACCTTTCCAGTGGTACCTGAAGTCACACTGGAAATTTTCCCAGTCACTGGTCAAAAGGATCCTAGTAACAGGAAATTTTCTGAAACATCTCATATGGTGGGAGGATCTACAGAATCTTATGGCAGGAGCTCCTATCCATCCTCATGTTCACAACACACTGGTATTCACAGATGCCTCCCAAAAAGGCTGGGGAGCTCACTTAAACGAGATAGTCCTCAGTGGCTTCTGGTCAAACAAGGAAGCTCAGCTTCACATCAATGTACTGGAGCTAAAAGCTGTCCTGGCCCTAAAGGGTTTTCAGGAGCACTTACAGGGTCAAAGAGTGCTCATCTGTTCAGACAACAGCACAGTAGTATCTTATCTGAACAAAGAAGGAGGCATGCTCTTATCTGGAGAATTCTGGCATTCACAAATTCCAGAAGGATCCAGATAAGAGCAAGAGATGTACCTGGATCCCTAAATGTGATAGACTCCCTATCACGAAGGGACAAGGTTATACAAACAGAGTGGTCCCTTCACCAGCAGATATTCAACCAAATTTGTAGAGTTTGGGACACACCAATTGTAAACCTGTTTGCAACTCATCTAAATCACAAACTTCCAATTTATGTATTTCCTGTCCCAGACACTAAGGCTTGGAAAATAGATGCATTGAATATCTGTTGGGAAGGTCTAGACAGCTATGTCTTCTGTCCACTAGCCATCCTGCCACAAGTAATTCAAAAAATAATAACATACCCATGCAGGATGATAGTACTGGCCCCAGGGTGGCCAGGGATGCCATGGTTTGGGATCTGGTGGATCTCTTGACCAGGGTACCCCTACAGCTCTGGAAGACACTACTGAAACAACCACATTCCAACAGGTTCCACAACAACGTGGAGTACCTGAATCAACCTGTGTGGCTTCTGGATTCCAGGAATCCAATTCTGGAAGATTCTCATCTGAGGTGGCAGAAAGAATTAAGGCACCTCAAAGGGAATCCTCAAGAAAAGTTTATCAATCAAGGTGGGCCATTTATGGGCAATGGTGCTCACAGAATAAGGTGGACATCACCTCAGCAACTGTTCCCCAGGTAGCAGAGTTTCTCAATTACCTGTTTACAGTCAAAAATCTCAAACCAGCCACAATTACTGGTTACAGAACAGCAATTGCTGATGCTTTGGGTTCACAGGGTGAACTCATCTCAAATAGTCTAGAACTGAATAGACTTATTGCCAGCTTCACCAGAGATAGACCTAAACCAAATAGGTCCATACCTACATGGGACCTCTCCTTGGTCCTCCTGGGTTTGACAAAACCTCCTTTGAGCCTTTATCTGAGGCTCCTTTGGAGTGGCTAACTTACAAGACAGTGTTATTGTTGGCTTTAGCCTCAGGGAAAAGAAGGAGTGAATACATGCTTGGACTCACTCTTCTGTCTCTTCAAGGAGAAATTGGTCACTGTTTCTTCTAGTGATCTCAACGGGTACCCGGATATCCGGGTACCCGAACCCTGAATACTTACCCGAATCTGAAATCTCATACCTGAGTACCCGAATCTAAGCTTATTTCTGTCAATATCGCCCACATTGGCTGACCAAGTACAGACGTATCTGGACTTCATTAATTCACTTTAAAATGAAACTATTCAATTAAAATGCATAATAATATTGTTTTCTCACCCTTGTACACCGTTTATAGTATTTTATTTCTCTTTTATTTTAGTTGTTTATACATTGTCAAATACCGGAACCCTTTGAAAATCGTCAGCATATTAACACAGTTACTTAATTCCGAGTCCATAAAATGCTGTATACTGGCTATATAGTGACATGCCCTCCTTAAATAAATAAAGAGTACAATATTTTCACACAGTAGTTAATAATTTTATGTTAATAAAATTCAATTATCAACCCGATATAAAAATGAAGTTTCAATTCCGAAACTACATTCGAGCAGTAGTTAATGCTTTTGTGATAGGTCATGTGACTCCATTTTTATATAAACAACCGTGTTTTGAATGTATAGAAGTATTTTTTTATTTAACATTTCTTCCATGCAATATTGTTTTGAATGCAAAACCGTGGCCAACAAGAAATAATTTAAGCAAATGGTTGCATCCCATTATTTCTGTAGGTTTTAAGTCTGTAAATATGGAGATATTTGTAGTTTCAGCTATTATCGCCCATCGGCGCGGGTACCCGGGTACCCGCCCGCTGAAACCAATGCATACCCGGTCCTACTAAAAAGGGTTTATTGAGAACACTAAGAAACTTTCTTCTTCTCCAGCATTCCTGGCCAAAAACCAATTGGCTTCGGATGGCCCTGATTCCATTAAATCAGTAGTGATACCAGCTCTTACTACCATGTTGGACAGTTCACTGGTGGAGGACAAGTCACTTTGTCCAGTTACGCCCTCAAAATCTACTTAGACAAGACCAAATCCATTAGAAAGGGCAAGGCCCTTCTCTTTGTATCACTTAGGGAGGGTTATTCTAAGGACATCACAAGAATAACCATTTCCCAATGGATCAAACAGACTATTCACACTTGCTATCAGTTTTCAGATATGACTGATCAACAGGTCACTCAGGTTAGAGCTCATGATGTTAGAGCTATGGCTGCATCACTTGCATTATAGGAGGGGTCTCCTTAGAGCAGCTTTTGAGCTCCTGTTACTGGAGGTCCCACAATACCTTCACAAACTTTTATTTGAGGGACATTTGCTGGGAGAATGATAATATCTTTAAGTTAGGTGACATTGTATCTGCACAACATGTAGTGAACAATTGAGACTTAATAATATATTCAACTTTTTATTTTTAGGTTGTGTGGAGTTGGACTGGACTGGATTAAGACTATGATTTTGGATACGATTATGGATATGATTTCAAAGTACATATGGATGGCTTGAGGGACAGCTGCACTCTGACTGTTGGGAGTTGTATTCAACTGGGCGCAACTGACCTTTGACCCCTGCACAGCTGTATAGACAGGGTGATGGGATTGATATATATCATGTTTATGTATGGTACAGCATGCTGCTTTCATTAGTGGGTGAGTACCTTTCAGTTACTTTACTACAACTACTTTATGACTTTATCAGTACTTGTAGATTAACATAATTTTAATTATATGTAATATATTACAGTTGTTTGTAGTATAACATATTGTTTCAATACTTTTTTTGTATCTGTATAAGCTCAAGAACTCTCCTATAGCACTTGACAGTCCTCATAAGTCTACCCACCATGGACCTCAGGGCTGCATTCAAGCATCTGTTGGGATTATGTAAGTACGTTTTTATGCAATAAAATTGGTTAATTTTATTGTAATTGGAATTTTTATAAATAAAAATACTTACATAATCCCAACAGGGAGAGTCCTACCCTCCTCCCCTCTACCATCTTCTGAGGGGTAGGGTCAAAATTTAAGAATGGCAACTTACAGAGGATCTATAACCTCCATCAGGTGCCCGCTGGGGTTTACGTGTGCAAAATAAAAATGGTGAGACACATTTTCTGTGTCCTTGACCGAATGGTAGGTCACGTAAGCATCTGTTGGGATTATGTAAGTATTTTTATTTATAAAAATTCCAATTACAATAAAACTAACCAAGTTCAACAACAATCAGTGTTCAAAACAGTCCATAAGTTCCTTCAGAGTGGTTATCCAACTATTTCAAAGCTTATTAGAATCCCAGGAAAAGCTTTTACAATACTAACAGTAGTCAGATGGAGGGGTAAAATTCTCAAGGTGCAACAGTATATTCCAACTGTTCCTAAATAATCTAAGCAATTTGGTGTTACTTTTGCGTATGATGCTCCCAAGGTATGGAACAAGTTGCTGAATGACATCCGCTCTGCTACATCTCTTCCATCTTTTTGGAAGAGAAGCTGAAAGCTTATCTGTGCACAAAAGCCTACCCAACCTAGGTTTTGTAGTATTCTTTGACTGTCTGTGTGGTGCTGAGCCCCTTTCTGTGTCTCAGGACTATGAATTCTTTGGTCGTGTTTCTTGGTTGTTGCGCCATGGAGTTTTTCTTTTGATGGAGATTAAGTGCTGTAAAAGGAATATTAGAAATTACGGTTTTATTGTGTTAATAACTTAATACATCCTATCCAATGGACAATTGCCAATTCAAGGTCACAAGAGTAAGATTGAAGGTCAAATCAAGGTTACACCATGATGCTGTACACCTACAACCCTCAACAAATGTCCCCACTAAATATCAACTGCTTACACCTTACGGTTTCCGAGATACAGCACAGACAAGATTTTAAGGATAAAGGTCACTACAGCAAGGTCAAATAAGGCCACATCAAGACATTGCACAACCCCTAACTAATGTCCCTACCAAGTATCAACGTCCTACACCTTACAGTTACGGAGATATGACCTGAACAAGATTTTCAAACTTAAGGTCACTATGGCAAGGTCAAACCATGATGTTGCACACCTACAACCCTAACCAATGTCCCTACCAAGTATCAACATCTTATACCTCATGGTTTTTGAGATACAGCCTGGCCAAGCTTTTTTCCCACTCCCCGGGAAAATGCCCACCCACCCATCCAGACGCCATTGGGGAAATCAATAGAGTAAATTTGGTATAAGTAGAACTGCCATAACTAGAATATTGCCATAAGTAGAAGTAGTTTCTAAGTCCCAACAATTATTTGTGCAAAATAGAAGGATAACAAGTTCGACTTACAGAAAGTGGCCATAACTAGAACCTAATTTGACGAACAAAGGTTTACTTTTCAATGGGAATAACAAGGTATAAGTAGACCCTATAAATCTTGTGTGTACAGGATTGTCAATATCCAAGAAAGAGGGGACAAAGCAGTACCATTGTGTCACTCTGTACCTGATTCCTTACTTTTGTGTTGTTAAACCTGAACACCAAACAAATAAATTTCACAGTCAAGTGATCACACAAGTGTTAATTATTGCAAGAGACTTAGATTACATAGTATCTTTAATACTTCATATATGTCTCAAAGTGGGTATAACTAGAGGTTGCCATAAGCAGAAGTAAATGGCTGACATTTTGCAACTTTGACTTTGGCCAAATCTGCTGTACCCGCACAGCCCTTAAGGCTGTGGGGTGAAAATCTCAAAAGCATTGCCATGACAATATTCATTGCCAGAGACTCCCTAGAACCTAATCAGCTCTACATTTTCTTTGGTTAAACATAAAAACTTTTGGTTAAAACTTTTATGAAAATCTACAGGAGTTCAGGCTGTAGAATACCCACAAAAATTATGCCTGCCACAGCCCAGACCATTCAGGGGACAAGTAGCACCCCAGCCTTTATGGGCCGAGGTTAAAAAACAAAAAGAGTCACTTAGCAACATTCTGTAAGAAGAGTATTCCAGAAACGAATATGTCTAGTCATTCATGTATTGCAGTCACTTTACACACAATCAGTGCCCATGAACGGGCTCTGTATCAGCTGACTGTGTGTTTTGAGTTTCAGAGTAGAAATTAAAGAAGTTTTCGAGTTACAAGTGATTTACTCAACAGAGAGAATCTCAAAGTAGATTTTCCTCAGCTATGCAATGAATTAAAGGGCTGCAATTTTACTGTGGTATAGCTGTCTCAAAAGTAGGTTAAATACGGAAAATACTGTAAATGCAATTATATTATAGTTATCAAGTTACAATTGATTTACACAACAGTGATAACCTCAAAGTAGCTATTACACAGCTATGTAATGAGCTATAGGTCTGACATTTTACTATGTTATAGCTTACCCAAAATTAGGTGAACGATATATTTAAACAAAATACTGTAAAATTGAAAATTTTAATTACTTAAATGTAGCTTTTATAAGCTACAAGCTTACCATGTGGGACTGAATGCTAACTCGGGAGGCCGTAGAACTCCAGCCAATGACCAAGAAAAATGGACGTTTGGATTTGGCCAAGTCCATGATTTAGTATGTACCACAGCAGTGTCCTTTGGTGATTCGTCATTCTTCTCTTGTGGTAAATTTAGCCCATACCCCCTCAGCTGAAATACAGCGGGGTGGCAGGGTGGGACTTTCCTCAGTCCCACATGGTAAGCTTGTAGCTTCTAAAAGCTACATTTAAGTAATTAAAATTTTCAATTTTTTTGCACTACAATAGCTTACCATGTGGGACTGAATGCTGAATTCAACCGGCTGGTGGCAGGATTACAGCTGAGACTGGAAGAATGTTGTCCATTTTTCTTGAATTTAGAATTTAAAAAATATACCAAAGTATTGCCAAATTACCAGTCTAAGTCCCAGTTACAGAGCCTCAGTTCTAAGTTGGGTCTGTAAGTAGGCAAAAACCGAAATTTAATGAATGACAGTATGGGTACTGTCTGGATGTTTTGAGAGAAGAGAGTGCAGCCATGCTCACTCAAGGTAGTAGCCCCTAAGGGCATCACTGCTATAATAATACAGCCCTAGGCTTGAATCTCATCAATTTTGCCACCCTAAATATGAGATTATGGTACACTGATAAACACTAAATACATTATACAGTTAACAAGCATTCTGACGCATGCATTTATCTCCCGCCATATAAATTAGATGTACTAAAGATAGTGAAATATAAATTTTTTTGTGAGACAGAGGCACATATAGAAGTGACAAGAAAGAGATTCAGTGTTGCCAAAAGTAGCTATTACTCACTTAGCTACTGAGATAGACACCCAAGTTACTCAGCATGTTTTAGCTGAGTAAAAATGAAGAAGGAGCTGAATAACCCATTTTAACAAAATGCTCTAAATACAATACTTTTCAAGTTATAATTGCTTTAGTGTTGAGTAAGAACCTCAAAGTAGCTATTACTCAGCTATGCAATGAGCCAGAGGTCTAGAATTTTACTATGTTATAGCTGATTCAAAATAGGTGAGTAACATATTGAAACTAAATAATCTAAATGCAAGAGTTTTCAAGTTATAAGTGACTTACTCAACAGTGATAACCTAAAGGTAGCTATTACTCAGCTATGCCACGAGCTATAGGTCTGAAATTTTATTATGTTATAGCTGACCCAAAAGTACATGACCAACATATTTGCCCAAAATTCTCTAAATGCAATAGTTTTCAAGTTACAAGTGATTTTACTCATGATGAAAGTTAGTGAAAAATCCAAAAGTAGCTATTACTCACATAGCTATTGTGATAGACACCGAAGTTACTCACCATGTTGTAGCTATGGAAAAAGTAGCTGAATAACATATTTTAACAAGGTGCTCTAAATGTAATACTTTTCAAGTTATAATTAATTTAGTGCATGATTTCATGAATTTTAATGCATTAAAAATTATTTAAAAAATTAATTAAAAAAATTTAGCATGTGAAAGCTCTCCAAAATGTAGGTGAATGAGTTGAGAAATATTGGCTATCTGCAATACTTTTAGTGATAATAGGCAGTTACTCATTTTGAGTAGGTGAGTAATTAGCTACGGATCCGAAAATTCACTAATTGAAAGCTCTCCAAAATGTATGTGAATGAGTTATTTCAGAAATACTGGCTATCTACAATACTTGTAGAGATAATTCGCATTTACTCATTTTGAGTAGGTGAATAATTAACTACGGGTGTGAAACTTCACCAAGTGAAGGCTCTCCCAAAAGTAGGTGAAAGAGTTATTTGAGAAAAATTGGCTATCTGCAATACTTTTACAGATAATTCACATTTACTCATTTTGATTAGGTGAGTAATTAGCTACGGGTCTGGAACTTCACCATGTGAAAGCTCTCCCAAAAGTAGATGAACGAGTAATTTGATAAAAATTGGATACCCGCAATACTTTTAGAAATAATTAGCATTTACTCATTTTGAGGAGGTGAATAATTAGCTACGGCTCTGAAAAATCACCAAGTGAAAGCTCTTCCAAAAGTAGGTGAATGAGTTATTTGAGAAAAATTGGCTATCTGCAATACTTTTAGAGATAATTCACATTTACTCATTTTCAGTAGGTGAGTAATTAGCTACGGGTCTGGAACTTCACCATGTGAAAGCCCTCCCAAAAGTAGATGAATGAGTTATTTGATAAAATTGGATATCCGCAATACTTTTAGAGATAATTCACATTTACTCATTTTGAGTAGGTGAATAATTAGCTATGGGTCTGAAACCTCACCAAGTAAAAGCTCTCCCAAAAGTAGGTGAATGAGTTATTTGAGAAAAATTGGATATCTGCAATACTTTTACAGATAATTCACATTTACTCATTTTGAGTAGGTGAGTAATTAGCTACGGGTCTGGAACTTCACCATGTGAAAGCTCTCCCAAAAGTAGATGAACGAGTAATTTGATAAAAATTGGATATCCACAATACTTTTAGAGATAATTAGCATTTACTCATTTTGAGTAGGTGAATAATTAGCTACGGGTCTGAAACTTCACCAAGTGAAAGCTCTTCCAAAAGTAGGTGAATGAGTTATTTAAGAAAAATTGGATATCCCCAATACTTTTAGGGATAATTCACATTTACTCATTTTGAGTAGGTGAGTAATTAGCTACGGGTCTGGAACTTCACCATGTGAAAGCTCTCCCAAAAGTAGATGAATGAGTTGATAAAAATTGGATATCCGCAATACTTTTAGAGATAATTATCATTTACTCATTTTGAGGTGAATAATTAGCTACGGGTCTGAAACTTCACCATGTGAAAGCTCTCCCAAAAGTAGATGAAGCAGTTATTTGAGAAAAATTATGTCATTATTTTGCCACAAATAAGAATTTACTCATTTATGGCATGCAATAGAACCCCAAACTATATGCATTTACCCTACAGTCACAATTTCAAAGTAGGTATTACTCGGCTATCCAATGTGCAACAGGTCTGAAACTTTACTATGTGATAGGTTATCAAAGTTTATTAAACCCTACACTGAAAATATGTGGCAAAGTGAAACTGAGACAATTATATCCAGGAATGATTGGCATATTGTTTACAACATCAATTCAAAGCTTCAGTACAAAAAATTTGCTGAATTTAAGTATAAAATACTTCTTAATTTTTTAAGCTGTGGAGAAAGGGTCAATAGATGGGATAAAGATATTTCAAAATTTTGTGAATATTGTAAAGATAGAGAAAATGTTTCACACATGCTGTTTTCCTGTGATAGAGTAAGAAATATTTGGTTTTTAATAGGTAATGAATTAAAAATAACGTTAAGACTGAAACATATTGTGCTAGGTTTTCTGGACAGAACACAAAAAAGTGAAGTTAGAAACCTAGTTATCACCATCATAGCATACTCAATATACAGCTGTTGGAATCTATGTAAGTTTAAAAAACAAAGCTATAAAGATGCAAATATAAATGTGAAGATAAAGAAGAACTTACAGTTTTACAAAGCCGTCTTTGTGTATTTGCTTGACAAAAAAGGTTATAACTATTTACAATTTTGTGTAGATAAAATTTTACATATTTTGTAATATTTCAAGAGTAAAGCTACTAATTTATGAGTACTTAAACAAAATTAATTTTTGATTGCTATTAACTTTGAGCTAAAGTATTTCTTCATTGTACTATTATTAGTGGTGGTATGTTAATGAAATATGCCTGTCAAGTTTACACTCATACTGTGTATGAAACGCACATGGACAAGAATCTGATGGTGGGTTGGCTACCTTTGCCCTCCCAGATTCTGTGCACAATTGTTAAAAAAAGGGTAAATAAAATAGTTTAAAAAAAAAAAAAAAAAAAAAAAAAAAACTAGATGAATAACATATTTGAAAATATTTCCTAACTTTAATACTTTTGAAGATATTTGACATTTACTTATGTTGTTATTTTGCTACAAATAAGAAAATAGCTATTACTCACTTATGGCATGCAATACAACCCCAAAATATATACCATCTTATAGTTAAGGACAAAGTACCTGAACAACATATTTGAAGAAAAAGCTGTAACTACAATAGTTTTGGAGTTACAATGGATTTACTCAACAGTCAAAATTTCAAAGTAGCTATTACTTAGCTATGCAATGTGCAACAGGTCTGAAACTTTACTATGTGATAGCTAACAAAAAAGTAGATGAATGACATATTTGAAAAGAATTCCGTAACTTTAATACTTCTGAAGATATTTGACATTTACTTATGTCATTATTTTGCTACTAATAAGAAAATAGCTATTACTCACTTATGGCATGCAATAGAACCCCAAACTACATGCCAGCTTATAGCTAAGGACAAAGTAGGTGAACAACATATTTTACGAAAATATTGTAACTGCAATAGTTTTGGAGTTACAATGGATTTACTCAACTGTAGAATTTCAAAGTAGCTATTACTCAGCTATCCAATGTGCAACAGATCTGAAACTTTACTATGTGATAGCTTATGAAAAAGTAGATGGATAACATATTTGAAAAAGAATTCCCTAACTTTAACACTTTTGAAGATATTTGACATTTACTTATGTCATGATTCTGCTACAAATAACAAAATAGCTATTACTCACTTATGGCATGCAATAGAACCCCAGACTATGTACCATCTTATAGCTAAGGACAAAGTAGCTGAACAACACATTTTAGGAAAACACTCTACGTGCAATAGTTTTGGAGTTACAATGGCTTTACTCAACAGTCAGAATTTCAAAGTAGCTATAACTCAGCTATCCAAGGTGCAACAGGTCTGAAACTTTACTATGTCATAGCTTACCAAAAAGTAGATGGACAACATATTTGAAAAGATTTCCCCAACTTCAATACTTTTGAAGATATTTGACATTTACTGCTTCTGTTATTTAGCTACAAATGAGAAAATAGCTATTACTCACTTATGGCAAGCAATAGAACCCCAAACTATGTACCATCTTATAGCTAAGAACAAAGTAGCTGAACAACATATTTTAGGAAAATACTCCAACTGCAATAGTTTTGGAGTTACAATCACTTTACTCACCAGTCAGAATTTCAAAGTAGCCATTACTCAGCTATCCAAGGCGCAACAGGTCTGAAACTTTAGTATGTGATAGCTTACCAAAAAGAAGATGGACAACATATTTGAAAAGATTTCCCTAACTTCAATACTTTTGAAGATATTTGACATTTACTTCTTCTGTTATTTAGCTACAAATAAGAAAATAGCTATTACTCACTTATGGCATGCAATGGGACCCCAAACTATGTACCATCTTATAGCTAAGGACAAAGTAGCTGAACAACATATTTGAAGAAAAAGTTGTTACTGCAATAGTTTTTGAGTTATGAGCCCTTTACTCAAAGTAGCTAAGATTGCTATTATTCACTTATCTTTAGGCCTAAGTCAATAAAACCAAAAAAATTTTCAAGGGCATGAAAATTCATTGGGACAATTAATTTACAAAAAATCTGTAGCTGTAGTAGTTTTGGAGAAATCTGCGTGACTAACTAACGCACGCACGCACAGACATCATTTCATAATCTCCCTCCCGGGCTAAAGAGACCTTACCGTAAACATCTGGAGAGGTAACCAATACCTGGACTCTGGGATAGACTCCGGAAGACTTGGCTGCATCAGGTGTGCCCCCCCCCCCCCCCTTTTCTTCCCGAAGATGAGTATGCTTAGGGGAAGGGTCTAGGACTTGTTGCGCTGCTACTACTGGTCCCAGATACATATTGTTGTTGTTGTCTGACCAAGTAAGGTCTTTTAGGTAAAAATGTGTGTGAGCTTTCCAGTGACACGCTTGCATGATTTGGTCCACCAATACCCCACCATAAAAGGCCTTAGAGGCCTGAATTGTCTATCTACAATGGTAGTTAGAGCAGGAATAGTCACCGGAGACACACTTGAGAACCTTCTCTTGCTAGTTGGTTTTTGGCTGTGAAATCTGAAGAGGGGAAAAAGGCAACCTTTTTCCATTGGCCCAGATAAATACTTGTTTGCAACCCAGGCATGGATTTCGCTGCGGTGCTTCCCGGAGGCAAAGGCTAGCAAGAAAGCAGTTTGAGAGCAAGATGTTTGAGGTCTGTGTCTTTCATAGGCTCAAAGGGTGCTTTTGTGAGCTCATTGAGAACAACAGAAAGGTTCCATTTAGGCAGATTCCTGGAACTTCTGGGAAGATCCCTGTGAAACTGGAGAGTAACCGGTTAAGATCTGAGCTCTGAGAGATATGGAGCCCCATTGGGCCCAGGGTGTCAATAATGGCTGTCCTATCACCATCAATGGTCAAAGGGCACCTGTTTAGATCTTGGTACAGGTACATAAAGAAGTCTGAGACTTGCTTTACAGAGGGAGTGGAAAAATCCACCGAATTTTCTCAGCACCATTTCTCAAGTAGGGCCCACTTTGACTTGTAGATGGTCCTTGTTGACGATCTCTGAGGGGCAGCAATTCTCTCTGCCACCTCCACAGCAAAGCCATCTTTTAGAGCTGTCCAGTCCTAGACACCAGGGGTGGAGGTTGAGATGCTGTGGATTGCTATGGAACACATAATTGTGGGACTGTTTGAGAAGAGTTCTTGACACTGGAAGTTGAAGTGGGATCTCTGTTGAGAGCTGCACTAGGTCCCCAAACCAGGGCATCTCTGGCCAGCCTGGGGCTATTACAGTGGTTAGGCATCTGGATTGCCTGATTTGGATCACCCTGTGAAGGAGAGCCATGGGAGGGTAAGCATAAACAGTGAGACCCGACCAGTTTATGTTCAGAGCATCTATGTTCCAAGCATTTTGGTCTGGGACTGGAGACACGTATAGTGGAACTTTGTGGTTCAGGCGAGTGGCAAAAGATCCACATGAGGAATGAACCACTTGAGACAGATCTGTTTGAAGTTGAACACCTGCGGATGAAGTGACCATTCTGTTGATTGGACTTGGTTCGACCTGGACAGGTCAGCCATCACATTCAGACACCCTGGAATGTGTCTGGCTTTTAAGGTTATCTGGTACTGATGGCGCCAGGTTCATGATCTTCCACAGGAGAGCGCACATCTCCATCGAGTGGGTTCCTCCTTATATATTTATGTAGGCTACTACTGTTGAGTTGTCTGTAACAACCAACACTGTTTGGTTTTAACACTGGTCCTTCAACCTTTGAAGGGCCAGAGAAACCACCTTCAGCTCTAGAACATTTATGTGTAGCCATATTCCCCGGTCTGACCACAGACCCTTTGTAGAGGTTTGCTCTAAGTGAGCGCCCCAGCTTTCATTTGAGGTGTCTGTAAAGAGTTGGATACTGTGGTCTTTGGGATGAAGGTCTTTGGCTTTCATCACGTTTGTGGGATTCTGCCACCATTCTAGGTGCGCTGAAAAGGTTTCTGTCCAAGGAAGGAGGCTGTCCAATGGCGGAGGAAATTTCCAGTGCTCCTTGAGGTGAAACTGAAAGGGTCTCATGTGAAGGCGTCCCTCTGGGACCATTTTCTCCGTTGAGGCAAGCAACCCAATTAACATCAAACATCTTGAAGTCAAAAACATTTTTGACTTGAGTCGTAGGAACAAATCCTGAAATTTAAGCCATCTCTCTTGAGTGGATTTTACAAGGGCTGAATCTAGATGGTATTCGTAGCCCACGAAAAACACTTGAGACTCTTGAGAAAAGAGTAAAATATTGTGAATTTAGTTCAACGCTTTTCAAGATGGCGGCCAACGAGAGAAGGACAAGTCACCAAAGGACACTGCTGTGGTCCAAACGTCCATTTTTCTTGCTCGTTGGCTGGAGTCCTGCGGCCTCCCAAGTTAGCTTTCAGTCCCAGATGGTAAGCTATTGTAGCGCAATAAAAGCAATAGTTTTCAAGTTACAATTGATTTACTAAACAGTGAGAACCTAAAAATAGCTATTGCTCAGCTATGCCATGAGCTGTAGGTCTGTAATTGAACCATGTTACAGCTGACCCAAAAGTAAGTGAACAACATATTTAAACAAAATACTGTAAGTGCAATAGTTTTCAAGTTCAACTGGTTTACTCAACAGTGAGAACCTCAAAGTAGCTACTGCTCAGCTATGTAAAGAGCTACAGGTCTGCAATTTCACTATGTTATAGCTGACCAAAAAAAAAGTAGCTGAATAACATATTTTGACAAAATGCTCTAAATGTGATGTTTCAAATTGTGATTTAGTGCATGATTTCATGAATTTTAGTGCATTAAAAATGATTTTAAAAATTAATAAAAAAAAATTAAGATAGATCCAGGTCTAATACTCACACAAGGTAATCTACTGGTGGCCTAGTACATATATGCAAGGTGTGAGAAAAATCCCTGCAATAGTGAATGAGGAAATTGTGATAAAATATTAAAATTTTCACACTTTGGGTGGGGGTACCTCACTTGTAATGGCTCTGGGGAACCGACAAACAGATCTGCATGCCTTTAACAATTTTTCATCCTCAATAGATAAGGTATCTTTAGAAAAAAACAGCATATCTCTGGGTCTTGTAGTTTAGGAGAAGTTGTTCATGCGGATGCGTACGCCCACGCCGCAGAGTAACGACATAATAAATCAAAAGTTGACATTTAGTCACAGAGATATTTTTTTCTATTAAAAATAAAATTGATTCAGCATGTTTGCTTATGTCATGAGCAACTTTCCATTTATCACATGCTATTATATTGCTCCCTTATCTTTATGCTCACTATTTCAATATTTAAAACCAAAGTAGCGATTTTATGTCCTTTTTAACAGTAAAGATCATATCAGGTCAGGCCATAATTGTCATCTTATGTGTTGCCATATATAGCTGGGTTCAAACCCAAGACCAGAGAGGTAAAAGTCAAGGGATTAAAGACCAAACAAACTCACCACAAGGCGACTGCTGAGACCAATGAGAGAAAACATAGAAAAACAAACTATTCAATAAATTTATTTGTAATCATTAGGCAATAATATACAAAGTGTTTCTCCACTATAGACAGACATGAATGTGGGCAGTATTTATTTGCAGTGCCCACCACAAAAAAGAATATAACGGTGTTAAGATGTTCAGAACATTAAACACATTAGTTAAACTCGTGAAAATGACTCTTTTTCCTTCATTATCATGAATCCCATAGCAAAGGATGAAGTCTGTCTTGCAGCTGATGTCATTTAAAAATACTTTCACATTAAAAAACTTTGAAGAACTCCTGTAAATGTGTCTTAACACATCACAGCATGCGGTGGTCTTAAACACAGGGAAAAATGTTATTTTAATGCGCCAGGATTTAACACCTTAACAAAAGTTTGACAACGGTGGTTAGATGGTGACACAAAATATTAGCACTGACGTAAGTCCTTGTATCATAAATATATACACAGCATGTTCTTTCCAGATATTGTTATTTATAAATAAAAAAATTAAAAAAAACAAACGCTTTATTAGAACTCTGTGGAGTAAAATGCCTTTTAAAAGTATTTTTCCAGATTTCACTGATCAGCATTCAATGTAACTTTCAAACTGATGTCTTAAGTTCACTCTTAATGCCTGATCCCACTGGTCTTACTGAAAACACTAAATGCTTGGGTCATATTCTTCCCAGTCTTGGGCCATGTTAGACCTCATTGTTTTATCACACTTTACTAAAATGCCTCTTCTCATTTACAAACCCCATATTTTATTGGCACAATATCTGTGTGACTCTCCCAGCATGTCTGGATAATACACAGGTTGTACTGTTGACAATGCCTATCAACAGTCTGAAACTGTCAGAAGTCTTCTGATACAATATATTCATCACAACGAGATACAAGAAACCATCTTGTATATTTTAACACACACGGTCAGACCCCATTACACTGAAATATATTTAGTAGGATTCCTTTTTTGCAGCTGAAAATAAATATTTGATTGTTTGGAACACTTGTTTGAGGATAAGTTGGAATAAATTTCGCAAAAAAATCCCCCCCCCCCCCCCCCCCCCCCAAAAAAAAAAACAAAAAAACAAAAAACAAAACAAAACAAAACTGTAATTTTTAGAGTAAATTCTGAAATATATAGCCATGTTTTCTTTCAATCTTTCTGCTGGTATAAGCCGTTTTCAGATCATACTGGACATTGGGTATAACATTAAAACCACAAACGTGGGGTGCAGAAAATAGTGGTAAACACTGCAACCAAGTTTGACACCAAGCATTTACTCTGGAAAGAGGCACAAACTTAAACCTGGGTGATAATTCAAGAATTTCTGGCATCTTGCTATACATAACACACTAGTTTTCATTTTAAATTGCTAATATATACAGAAACCACATTCATTCAATCATAAATCACTACAGACTGATTAATATACAAATATTAATAATAACAATAATACCTCATATCACAATATTGTGTCTACGTAACTTGTTTACATTAAAAAGTAGAGAAATCAACAAAAACAAGAATAGAATACTAGACATTGGTACAAAATTATAGAGTAAAAAATGTGACAATTACAACAGTTTGTGAAATACGTTCCTGTAAACACCTGCTTTATTTTCTCTTAATATCGACTATTTTAGTAAGGCTAAATGAATTTTTGGCTGAATGTTTGGCCAGAGTTTTTGGGGAATATTTGTTAATATCTGTTTTTAACTTTTAGTAACTTCCTTCCTTCCACTAATCAGACAAATCAGAAAATTTAACATAAATCATAAAACTTGACAAATATTTTAATATCCACATGCTTGAGAGCTTAGTTTCAATTTTTGTTATTGATATTTTAGTTTAAAATTAAAGGCATGAGGAGTTGGTGCAAAGAAGGTAAAGTTGTAAAAGTCAAATATAAAGTTTGTAATTCAATATAAACTATGAAGAAAGGCACTTTGGGGGTATGAATTTTACAGGTGATTAAAGTTTACCCAATACAATTTCCTGTTTTTCAATGATACTTCAAATGGTACTAATTGTAAACAACAAACTTCTGGTGTATGTCTTTAAGTCTTACATTTTTAGGCCACTTATCTTCAGTGATGCAGAATCTGTGCATCTTAATTTCAGGTGTCCTCACTGGTGAAAATGTCATATTCTTTACTGTATTTGTTGGTAAATTCCCTATAAACATTTTACACACAATGTACAAAACTAAAACAAGCCACCCATACATGACCTCGAAGCCTGATATGATTGTATAGTGTATCCTTTGTTACCATGGCAACATATATACAGATAGAAAAGACTTGAATCCACTCACTTTCCAAAATAATGAAGTGAGATTAGCTTAAAATATACTCTCAGTGTTGAGAAGATTCAAACAGTTGAAAAAGTCTTTCATTTCAGGCTTAAAAATACACTCTTTTTGAAGTGAAACTTGTTTATTGTAAAAATATATAAAGCCAAGTTGAAAAATATGAAAGACCATTCACTTAAATATTTCCTCAGACAATTTTTCTAAAAGTTCCTCGCTTCATATGGATTAACTGGTAACAACTACGTACAAACTATTAACTATTAACAAAAGTAAACTAGACAAAAGTTTTTGTACACAAAAACAAAGCGTCCCTACAGCTTTTAAGCTTTATATAAAATGCTAAAGGACTAATGTGAAGAGGTAAATGTTATTGGTGAAGAGAAATTTTCGTGAAAAGGACCATGTTAGGATCACAAGAGTGACCTTAAAACGAAAAAAACACTCAGTGCCTATGAACGGGTTCTGTATCAGCTGACTGTGTGTTTTCAGCTGCAAAGAAGAAGAAGCACTTTAAAGTTTGGCTGTGCTTGTTTGACCTTGAAGGAGAGGCCCAAGGTCAAATCTGACCACATCAAAAGATTTCAAGGCCATCATTTCCTATATGTAGGTATACCATCCCAAACCTCTAGGACCAATAATAAATGAGTTATAAGCACTTTAAAGTTTGCCTATCCTCACTGGACCTTGAAGGAGAGGCCTAAGATCAAATCCGACCACACCAGAAGATTCCCAGCACATGATTTCCTACATGTTGGTTTACCATCCCAAACCTGTAGGACCAATAATAAGTGAGTTATAAGCACTTTTAATTTTGGCTATGCTCGTTTGACCTTGAAGGAGAGGGCCAAGGTCAAATTCGACCACAGCAAAAGATTACCAGCCCTTAATTTCTACATGTTGGTTTACCATCCCAAACCTCTAGGACCAATCATAAGCGAGTTATAAGCACTTTAAAGTTTGGTTATGCTCATTTGACCTTGAAGGAGAGGCCCCAAGGTCAAATCTGACCACACCAGAAGATTCCCAGCACATGATTTCCTACAGGTTGGTTTACCATCCCAAAGCTCTAGGACCAATAATAAGCCACTTATAAGCACTTTTATGTTTGGCTATCCTTGTTTCACCTTGAAGAAGAGGCCCAAGGTCAAATCTGACAACACCAAAAGATTCCCAGCCCATGATTTTCTATATGTTAGTATACCATCACAAACCTCTAGGACCAATAATAAGCAAGTCATAACCACTTTTATGTTTGGCTATACTCATTTGACCTTGAACGAGGGGCACAAGGTCAAATCTGACCACACCAGAAGATTCCCAGCACATGATTTCCTACATGTTGGTATACCATCCCAATCCTCTAGGACCAATAATAAGCGAGTTATAAGCACTTTTAAGTTTGGCTATGCTTGTTTGACATTGAACGAGGGGCCCAAGGTCAAATCAGACCACACCAGAAGATTCCCAGCCCATGATTTCCTACATGTTGGTTTACCATCCCAAACCTCTAGGACCAATAATAAATCAGTTATAAGTACTTTTATGTTTAGCTATCCTCTTTTGACCTTGAAGAGGAAGCCCAAGGTCAAATCTGACCACACCAAAAGATTCCGAGCCCATGATTTCCTACATGTTGGTATCCCATCACAAACCTCTAGGACCAATAATAAGCGAGTTATAAGCACTTTTAAGTTTGTCTATCCTCTTTTGACCTTGAACAAGGGGCCCAAGGTCAAATCCGACCACACCCAAAGATTCCCAGGCCATGATTTCCTACATGTTGGTTTACCATCCCAAAGCTCTAGGACCAATAATAAGTGAGTTATAAGCACTTTTATGTTTGGCTATCCTCTTTTGACCTTGAAGAAGAGACCCAAGGTCAAATCTGACCACACCAAAAGATTCCCAGCCCATGATTTCCTACATGTTGGTATACCATCACAACCCTGTAGAACCAATAATAAGCGAGTTATAAGCACTTTTAAGTTTGGCTATGCTCGTTTGACCTTGAACGAGGGGCCCAACGTCAAATCCGACCACACCAGAAGATTCCCAGGCCATGATCTCCTACATGTTGGTTTACCATCCCAAACCTGTAGGACAAATAAGAAGCGAGTTATAAGCACTTTTATGTTTGGCTATCCTCGTTTGACCTTGAAGAAGAAGCCCAAGGTCAAATCTGACAACACCAAGAGATTCCCAGCCCATGATTTTCTATATGTTAGTATACCATCCCAAACCTGTAGGACCAAAAATAAGCAAGTCATAAGCACTTTTAAGTTTGGCTATACTCGTTTGACCTTGAACGAGGGGCACAAGGTCAAATCAGACCACACCAGAAAATTCCCAGCACATGATTTCCTGTATGTTGGTATACCATCCCAATCCTCTAGGATCAATAATAAGCGAGTTATAAGCACTTTTAAGTTTGGTTATGCTCATTTGACCTTGAAGGAGAGGCCCAAGTTCAAATCTGACCACACCAGAAGATTCCCAGCACATGATTTCCTACATGTTGGTTTACCATCCCAAAGCTGTAGGACCAATAATAAGCGAGTTACAAGCACTTTTATGTTTGCCTATACTCGTTTGACCTTGAATGAGGGGCCCAAGGTCAAATCTGACCACACCAGATGATTCCCAGCACATGATTTCCTATATGCTGGTATACCATTCCAAACCTCTAGGACCAATAATAAGCGAGTTATAAGCACTTTAAACTTTGCCTATCCTCTTTTGATCTTTCACGAGGGGCCCCAGGTCAAATCTGACCACACCAGAAGATTTCCAGCACCTGATTTCCTATATGTTGGTACACCATCCCAAACCTCTAGGACCAATAATAAGCGAGTTCAAGGCTTAATCGTAGTAAATTTTTTATGAACTTATAATCAATCGCCCGTCAATCACTCAATTATGGCCCGATTGATCCCAATATCGATTGGCGCCTAGATTCCTCTGTCAGAAATGTGCCTGATTGGCTCCTTAAGATACAGAAATTCAACAAGCAACACATACAATGCATTCAAATGTTTAAAGTTACGGGATATAACAAAATTCAAAACATGTACTCATATTTTCAAAGCTCATAGGAATTTGCTACCACCTAAAGTAATGGAATGATATAGATATGTCAAGCATGTTCATAACTATAATACAAGGAACTGTGGAAACATTTATCAAAATATCCCCAAAACTTTCCAAAAAAGTAGATGTCCTAGTATTATAGGGGTTAAACTGTACAATCAAATTCCATCACATGTAAGATTGTTGCCATCTATAATAAGCTTCAAAAAGAGATTAAAAGAAGAATTCCTCACTAAATATAAAAAACCATTGCCTATCTAACAAATTATGGTATGACAAATGGAAGTTACGGATCTGTGTACTAAATCTGTGTGTATCTTAATCTATATTTTTACCATTAAGTACTTTGTCAAGTATGTTAAAATTTAATTAACAGACAAACAGTTCAAATTAGCATATTCATTGATAAATAGCTTCTTTGTGTCATAAATCAAAATCTATTTTATCTGCTGTATTTCTTTCTTGACTTTCTGTTGTCAGTTATGTCCAAGTTAAGTAATATTTACTAATAAGTTCATTTGAACTTCAGGCATTTCTGTTTAGTATTTATTGTATGTTCTTAAGTTTATGTTGTCAGTTCTCTCCAAATTTAGGGATGTCTAGTTATAAGTTCATTTGAACTTCTGACATTTACTTTCAGCATTTATTTTAAAATGTTGTATTATTTCATTGTAATGTAATGCTGAATAAAGATCTATCTATCTATCTATCTATGTATTCCTCCATAATAGTAAAACACCCGACACCATGTTTGTATACATAGTTCTTCACAATGTGTGTGGTTTTATTGCTGTTTACCTTTATAAAAGGATCTAAGAGTTCAAGAGGAAATTATTCCCATAAACTGATACATTTGTTGTGTTTTTAACATCTGCATTTTCCAACTATCTTAGTCTTTCCCAAAGTCTCTATTTATAACTATATACCTCGAAGCAGGACCCAAGTCCAGCTTATGGTTTCCCTTAGGTTGGTTTCATATTGCAAACCTTAGGACCAATAATATGTGAGTTATAACCACTTTTAAATTTGTCATTACAGGTTAGAATGTTTGGTCAAGGTTACTGTAAATATAAACCACCAGCAATTAACCTTACTTTTTTCAAAAACAGTTCTACAGCTTGAAAAATGCAACAATTATAATATTGTAGGTCATTGTTTTCCTTAACAAAAATATGTGTCCGGTGTATAAAAAAACAAATTATCTGAAAGCTATGTCATATGTAGATAATGTCAGTACAGTAGTGAGTAGCACACCATATTATTTCTACAATGTTCTGTGACATATTACAGGAAATAAAATGAGTATGATGCAATGTATATTATTATAGGGACTTGTTAAATATGATGCCCATCTTGGGCACATAGATTACCAATATTCCATCAGACAATGCCACAAAGTGATCTGATATTAAAAAGGTGATAAAAATGTTAATTTCAACAGAAACAATCTGTGCACCTGAACAAGGCTACATGATTGTTTTCATCCTTGAAGTATACAACAGTGTCTTTTCTCTAAATTCTCATTGAGTGAGTTAGCCTTGCTTAAGGCTCAAATTTGTACCATATGTTTTCATACTTGTACACAGATATTTGGTATTCATAAAGCACTCATGCATGTTTTGAGATATAAACTGAGCAGACATATCATGTGTAAAATCCAGTACATGTTAATTGTAAGAATACATTATGCAAAATGACCATGTTTTCTGTATATTTTCTCTTAATTACTAGGGTACTTGAGCCTTAAGCAAGGCTATGAGTGAGTGTAAAGAAAAGGTTGAATCTACTATTAAGGTGGCATGGATCTGTATACTTTTTGAAAAAAGCAGTAAATCAGACATTTACAACTGTAGCAACTTACTATCCTAATATATATCATTAGAACATAATTCAGTGGTAATTCACTTCAAAATATGGTAAACTGAGTGAAGTTTCTGTTTGTTGGATTAATGAAGGGGAAAGATTATAAATTCCTTTTTACAAATATAAAGGAAAGAGAACAAAGTAATATATAGAGTTGTTGTACTCTACAGGAAAAAATATATGTAACTTTAGTCAAAAGCAAGAGGTTGCAAAGTAAATACACTTGTCACAGATATGAAGGCCAACTGCAAAACATTTCAAAATCACAAATGAAAAAAAAATTGCAAACCATGAACTCCTATAGGTTGGTTAATATCCAAAACTTCTAGGACCACTAATAAGCGACTCATAAGCAAGTTATAAGCACTTTTAAGTTTGCCTATCCTCATTTGACCTTGAAGGAGGGTCCCAAGGTCAAATCCGAACCCAAGAAAAGATTCCAAATCCATGATTTCCTACATCTTGGTTTACCATCCCAAACCTCTAGGACCAATAATAAGTGCTTTATAAGCACTTCTAAGTTTGCCTATCCTCATTTGACCTTGAAGGAGAGGCCCAAGGTCAAATCCGACCACACTAAAATATTAACAGCCCATGATTTCCTGCATGTTGGTTTACCGTCCCATACCTCTAGGACCAATAATAAGCGAGTTATAAGCACTTTTAACTTTGACTACCCTCGCTTGACCTTGAAGGGGGCCCCAAGGTCAAATCCGACCACAGCATAAGATTCCCTGCCCATGATTTCGTACATGTTGGTTTACCACCCCAAACCTTTAGGACAAATAATAAGTGAGTTATTCACTTTTAAGTTTGGCTATGCTCGTTTGACCTTGAAGGAGAGGCCCAAGGTCAAATCCGACCACACCAGAAGGTTCCCAGCCCATGATTTCCTATATATTGGTATACCATCCCAAAGCTCTAGGACCAATAATAAGTGAGTTATAAGCATTTTTATGTTTGGGTATCCTCGTTTGACCTTGAAGGAGAGGCCCAAGATTAAATCCGACCACACCAGAAGATTCCCAGCACATGATTTCCTATATGTTGGTATACCATCCCAAACCTCTAGGACTAATAATAAGCGAGTTATAAGCACTTTTAAGTTTGCCTATCCTCGTTTGACCTTGAACAAGGGGCACAAGGTCAAATCTAACCACACCAGAGGATTCCCTGCACATGATTTCCTATATGTTGGTATACCATCACAAACCTCTAGGACCAATAATAAGCGCGGTATAAGCACTTTTAGGTTTGGCTATCCTCATGTGGCCTTGAAGGAGGGGCCCAAGGTCAAATCTGACCACACCAGAAGATTCCCAGCCCATTATTTCCTATATGTTGGTATACCATCACAAACCTCTGGGACCAATAATAAGCGAGTTATAAGCACTTTTAAGTTTGGCTATCCTCGTTTGACCTTGAGGGAGAGGCCCAAGGTCAAATCTAACCACACCAAAAGATTCCCTGCCCATGATTTCCTATATGTTGGTATACCATCCCAAACCTCTAGGGCCAATAATAAGCGAGTTATAAGCACTTTTAAGTTTGACTATGCTCGTTTGACCTTGAACAAGGGGCCCAAGGTCAAATGCGACCACACCAGAAGATTCCCAGCACGATTTCCTATATGTTGGTATACCATCACAAACCTCTAGGACCAATAATAAGCGAGTTATAAGCACTTTTAAGTTTGGCTATGCTCTTTGACCTTGAACAAGGGGCCCAAGGTCAAATGCGACCACACCAGAAGATTCCCAGCCCATGATTTCGTATATGTCGGTATACCATCCCAAATCTCTAGGACCAATAATGAGCGAGTTATAAGCACTTTTAAGTTTGGCTATGCTCGTTCGACCTTGAAGGGGGGGCCCAAGGTCAAATGCGACCACACCAGAAGATTCCCAGCCCATGATTTCCTATATGTTGGTATACCATCCCAATCCTCTACGACCAATAATAAGCGAGTTATAAGCACTTTTAAGTTTGGCTATGCTCGTTTGACCTTGAAGGGGGGCCCCAAGGTCAAATGCGACCACACCAGAAGATTCCCAGCACGATTTCCTATATGTTGGTATACCATCACAAACCTCTGGGACCAATAATAAGCGAGTTATAAGCACTTTTAAGTTTGGCTATGCTCTTTTGACCTTGAACGAGGGGCCCAAGGTCAAATGCGACCACACCAGAAGATTCCCAGCCCATGATTTCCTATATGTTGGTATACAATCCCAAATCTCTAGGACCAATAATAAGCGAGTTATAAGCACTTTTAAGTTTGGCTATGCTCGTTCGACCTTGAAGGGGGGGGGGGGGGGGCCCAAGGTCAAATGCGACCACACCAGAAGATTCCCAGCACATGATTTCCTATATGTTGGTATACCATCCCAAACCTCTAGGACCAATAATAAGCGAGTTATAAGCACTTTTCAGTTTGGCTATCCTCGTTTGACCTTGAAGGAGAAACCCAAGGTCAAATCTAACAACACCAAAAGATTCCCAGCCCATGATTTCCTATATGTTGGTATACCATCCCAATCCTGTACGACCAATAATACGCGAGTTATAAACATTTTTATGTTTGGCTATGCTCGTTTGACCTTGAAGGAGAGGCCCGAGGTCAAATCTGACCACACCAGAAGATTCCCAGCACATGATTTCCTATATGTCGGTATACCATCCCAAACCTGTAGGACCAATAATAAGCGAGTTATAAGCACTTTTAAGTTTGGCTATCCTCGTTTGACCTTGAAGGGGGGGCCCAAGGTCAAATGCGACCACACCAGAAGATTCCCAGCACATGATTTCCTATATGTTGGTATACCATCACAAACCTCTAGGACCAATAATAAGCGAGTTATAAGCACTTTTAAGTTTGGCTATGCTCTTTTGACCTTGAACGAGGGGCCCAAGGTCAAATCCGACCACACCAGAAGATTCCCAGCCCATGATTTCCAATATGTTGGTATACCATCCCAAACCTCTAGGACCAATAATAAGCGAGTTATAAGAACTTTTAAGTTTGGGTATGCTCGTTTGACCTTGAAGGGGGGGCCCAAGGTCAAATGCGACCACAGCAGAAGATTCCCAGGACATGATTTCCTATATGTTGGTATACCATCCCAAACCTCTAGGACCAATAACAAGCGAGTTATAAGCACTTTTCAGTTTGGCTATCCTCGTTTGACCTTGAAGGAGACGTCCAAGGTCAAATCTGACCACACCAAAAGATTCCCAGCCCATGGTTTCCTATATGTTGGTATACCATCCCAAACCTCTAGGACCAATAATAAGCGAGTTATAAGCACTTTAAACTTTGCCTATCCTCGCTTGACCTTGAACGAGGGGCCCAAGGTCAAATCTGACCACACCAGAAGATTCCCAGCACATGATTTCCTATATGTTGGTATACCATCCCAAACCTCTACGACCAATAATAAGCGAGTTCAAGGCTTAATCTTAGCAAAATTTTTATGAACTTATAATCAATCGCCCGTCAATCGGTCAATTATGGCCCGACTGATCCCAATATCGACTGGCGCCTAGATTCTTCCCCCAGGAATGTGCATACCAAATTTGGTTGACCCACACCCAGTACTTTCTGAGGAAATCTAGTGAAAAGGAAGTAAATTTTTTTTTGAATTTTTGATAATGTGACCTTGATAAAGGTCAAAGGTCAAATTTATGCCTGTCAAAAAATTTCCCCACGCCTATAGAAGAACACTGCCACATATCATTTGGATAGGCCTAATAACAAGGGAGATATTCAAGGGAGACGATAATGCGGCGGCGGCGGCGGCTGACTGAAAACCGGGGGTGAAACCAATAAGCGTCCCCTTTTCAAGGGACGCTTAATTACCTTCATATGCACAGTGAAATTAAATTCTCTGGAACGTTTAAACTAAAGAACATTCAAATCCTAAGACATTTATTTATAAAACATGCTATTGTGTAACTTCAGTTGAGGAAATCAAATATAACGATGCAAAGATACCATTAAAATGATGAAATGTCATGTCTGCGCGGCAATTAACCTCTGTGGATTTCTTCAGTGCATTTGTTTAGAAACATACTAGTACATCTCATATAAGATGGACATATCACACATGTGTGCGTTATGAAGAGTCTCTACAACAATATGAAGTGTGTCTCAGTAATTCCAGCTTACTCTTAACTTTAACACCCAAAATATCCCCTGAATATATTCAAATAGAGTTGCCTTGGTAGTGACACAGATTTACTGTGACATGGAGAATTTCACCTTCAATTACTACTGTGACAGAAGTTTATACAATATTACAAAACTAGCAGTGAAGTTGAACATGTTTGACTCCACTACTGAGTATTTTTGTCAATACCAATAGAAAGAAGATATTTTGAATCATGTTTTCATAAAGAACTGTTTGAAAGATACTGCCTGGCTGGGCAGGGAATTTGAGTCTGAGCTTACTAGATAGTTTACACAGAATTAAAACGTACAAACTTAATTTTAGTTTTCTTTTTTTTTTTTTTAACAAATAAGATTAAGGAAAACAAATTATTTAATAAAATATTAATTAATATATATATTACCTATAGTAAACATCTACTGAACACATCAATTTATTTTATTCTGCTACACAATAATTAGTTAAGTTACTTGACCTCACCACCAATCTGTCTGTTCTTGTTATTTATATGATACATTTATCATGTATAAAGTAACTCTCTAGTTTAAAACAACAGAACCTTCCAAAGAAGGAAATGACACGGTGGTGCAGTGGTAAACACACATTTCTGTAAACATTTAGATGGATTTCTAAAAAATAAAAGAATTTCTGGCATGAACCCTCTTAGGGAAGATTATCATACATTGGTGGAACATGATAATATCCACAGGACATTCCATACAACAGAATATACATTGTGTGTTTATTGATTTGTCATTTTTTACTTTACTCAGACAATAACTGCTTCAAAATTACTATGAAGACACATAAAAAAACCTCAAGAAAAATCCCCCGGCTTATGCACAGATTATATAATACAAGTGAGGTACCATCAGCACACTGCCGATATCCTCAGGTAACGGGGATTGCATTACAAAATGGCGACCATAACATTGCAGTCATATATATATGTGTCCAATTTAAACAATCTTATGAAAGATAACCTTTTTGTCAGTGGGTTCCCATTGTGTTTATTTTTTCTCTCAAACATTTTGTGTCTTAATGCCATCAACATAACATACATATGCTGGGTCAGAGAGGCAATAACAAGTATACCTCTTATGGCTGGTTGTTTATCACAAGGAGATAGGGAGGAGTTTTGTTTGAGCATCTATTCAAATTAATTAGACTGGATGGGGTTACATTGATAATGTTTCCATGGTATTTGAACAACTGACCCAACTGCAGTGTTTTATATTAGGATGTTTTATCACAAATAGATATTGATGGTTTGCATCTACTAGAATGTGATGGGGTTGGGGGGGTGGGGGGGGGGGGGGGGGGGGGGTGTGTGTATTTCTTAACCCAAGGAGGGATCTCGGCATTGTGTCCACTAGAATATATAACATCTATACTTATTGTCTTCTAGAATATATGAGGGAATTTTTTTATCAAAAGCAGATATCTGTGGTTTGTGTCTATAATTAAATATATGACAGAGTTGTAGGTGGCAAGGGGTATAAATCACAAGTAGATATAACATTTGCTTTTGTGTCTGTGATAATATACTAGGGAGTTCTATGGGGATAGTCTTGTCATCACAAGTACTATTTGTGTTTTGTTACTACTAGAACATATAACTGATTAGTATGGGGAAGTTTTGTATCACAAGTAGATATCGGGGCATCGTGCCCAATCCTGCTTGTCTTTACATTCCCAGTATTCCTCGGTGTACATGTGGATAGGGTTGCCGGTTTGTGGATCAATCTCCTTCCGGAACCAGGCCGGTTGATATGCTGGGTAGTCTGAGCCTGAAAAACACACAAGATATTGTTGATAAATAGGCTTCAGTGATATTTTTTAATGCAATGGTCAATTATTCATTTAAATGTTATACTTAATCCAACAAATCATGGAAAACCTGTGACTGATAATTGTGTTTTAAGTGCTAAATTATCACACATACAGTTGAGAGAGTTAAACTCACTAGGAATCTCATTTAAAGAAAAATCATTAGAAACTACAACTTACCTTCAAGCTATGGAAGTTTAATCCCTGAATACATTGGAAGTAGAGCTATGGAAATTTTATCTGTGAATATATTTGGGTTACAGCTGTAGGGTTTATATTGATCTCCAAATGGAGTTAGAGCTATGGGAGTTTAATCGCTGAATACAGATCGTGATGAATTCCTCACCTTTAGCATTTGCCTCGCTGGCTTCCTGCTCTCGCATTCTTCTTGCCGCTCTCTGTTTCTCTTCCAGCATCACCTTCAGACGGTTTGCCTCGTCCCAGTTACCTGATCAAAACACATGAAATGTAAACATGTTACTGTAATTATGTTCTTTTCATAAATTAACTACTTACATTATCCTCACCTGTCCTTCTTATTACAAATAATACAAATAATCTGGTTTGTAACTATGCAGTAAGGAGTGTGTATGTGTGGCATCATTAGCAGCCATCTCACTTTTTATATTTTATTAGTGTATTTACTGTTCCAAAATTACACACACATGAACTAAAACAGCTTGAATTATATATGCTTAGAAATCTGCTTGAGCAAAGATTAAGCATTGGGGGACTCGGATTAGAAAAAAATGACTATGTATTATCGTAGTGTTGTGGTTGAATGCAAAATTTAGAACCGGTTACTGAAAGCAGAAATTCAACAAAAAATCGGGTGTGTTTGATCTAGTCAACACCATCACAAAAGTTTTCAAATGCGTACATGAGCTATAATGCACATAGAAATATGCATCATGATGTGCTTTTTAAAGACTTTTGAGGGGAAAAAGCTTAATACATTTGTAGTTATACATTTGTACATTTGTATTTGAATATTTTGTTAAACTTATGTCAGAATAGTGGAAATATGAGGTAACCAGTTTTTATCACGAGAAAATAGAAGGTTGGTAAACAGGTTTCCCATATACCATCTTCTACACTAATTAACAGCCTTCTAATATGCACCTTAGAATCTGCTAGCTGATTAAGCATGTTCAAAAATCTAAAATGGGCGTTTCAGTATTGCTTCATTATAAGGGTATTTTTCCAAAAATGAAATGTCCGATGGGATAATTCATTTTGATTTAATGTGCAGGTGAGGTAATGCATAAAAAACTGCATACGAGTTGTCCAAGATTCTGCATTGCACACCATGCGGCATTAGTAGGCAAACATCATCTTTTCTAATCAACACTGGGTTTAAAACT
The DNA here is from genome assembly GCA_964017235.1 of Sabellastarte sp. h YS-2021. Lineage (NCBI taxonomy): Eukaryota > Metazoa > Annelida > Polychaeta > Sabellida > Sabellidae > Sabellastarte > Sabellastarte sp. h YS-2021. Next base: position 36,693,905 of record OZ024933.1, read on the forward strand.
GACAATTCAAGGTTTGAGGTATGCGAGTGTTACCTGTAACACCAGCATGGTCTAAATTACCTGCAGTAGGATTCTGTTCAAATGTGATCAGTCTGATTGGTCTTGAGACTATGAGGATAAGAGTAACTGTCCTAAGCGTCTGGTTAGATCAGTCCTACTTACCCGCCTCCATTTCACGCTGATCTGGCCTGAGTCTGCTGTCTGTGAGGCTGACTCCTTCCTCCATCTCATTCAGCTCCACAGCAAGCTGAGTGTACGCATAGCACTTCTCTAATTCCTTACTGAAACAATGACATAACAAACTGGTGACAAGAATTGATGAAACTGCTTCACTGCTGGGTCATTATGCCCTGAAACAATCTTTTGGAATGAATTTTTTTTTTTTATGTCAATACAGGAAGAGTTTTTGGTGATTTTTAAGTTTGCAATATTTACCATCTACTGAAGATGCTCGCTTCCTATAAACATAAAACAAAAAGATGCGACAACTCTATCAATGTAGAACATAGAGTATACAAAATCAGTGACCCAATTTACAAGCTATCGGTGAACTATTGTTGAAGCTATTAGTGCCGGAGTACTGTCCAACCTATAGGCCATGTGAGCCAGTTGGTTAATTCTAGTGTTGTGGTTGAATGCGAATTTTAGAACCGGTTTCCGAAAGCGAAAATTCGGCGAAAAACCGGGTACGTTTGATTTATAAAACGTGAAGAAATAAGTTTTCAAACGCGTACATGAGCTTTAACTCGTATATAAATAAGAACCACAAGGGAGTTTTTGAAGACTTTCGAGGACAAAATGTGTGATATATCAATAGAATATTATAAAATACTGTGAAATATTTGTTGCAGTTCAATATTTTGGTGAACTTGAGGTGAAGGAATGAAATGTGTGATGAAACCGGTTTTGGTTTGAAGAAAACGAAACGTAACCGGATCACTGTCTTTCGGTCGGCAAATAGGTTTCCGGTTTACCGTCTTCAACACTAGTTAATTCATTTATCTTTAGCAACAGATGGAACAGATGGAACATCTTTTGAGAATTTTTGATTTTCCACAACTCCAAGGGCATTATCTTATATATTTTTTTCATTTATTTACTACGTTTTTGAGAATTTAGATTTCTTGCAATCAGATAAAACTGCCTTACGGAGGGTACTTCCTCTTCCACAGCAGTGTTGTAGGTCCCGTTTCATATACTGTCTTGCCTTTCTGCTCCTCTGTTTTCAACACTTTGGCCCCTTCTAGTTTCTCATCCCATGTGCCCTGTATCACATAGCGGGCTTTGCCTGACTTGTCTGACACAACACCCGTCAGCTGAAACAATGAAAAAAAATACATGTACTACACAGTATGGAACAACCACAAGTGTATAAATAAAATAATAAGAAAAGACTAGCTGTACGTGAAAGTACCTTTGGTGACAATATAGCTACTTTTATGAGACGACACTTATCATATTATTTTGTGCATGACCCTTGCAAAAAATAGTTATAAGCTGAATACTTTTCATGAAAATAATCACTAGAAAAGTAGCTGGAGGTTGCAAAGACATGTTAAAAAGTCTTTTTTATTATCAATTATCATACTTTTATGTCCATGCCACTGGAAACATAGTGAAAAGTATTTCAAGCTGATAAACACCCCAAGATTCTTACTACCTGGAGAAGAAGCTGTTGCAGAGTACTTAGCACTAGCTGTTGAAAGAGATGAAAACCTCAACTTTGACTTGTGAGTATTTGACACTTGCCATTCCCTTCTCACTTAATATACCATTGTAGGCATATCTGTGTTAACTGAGTTAACTTTTACCACACCTCCCTTGACATGACTCGATGACTTCAGATAACATTTATGCTTCTTGAGGCTACATTTATCATACCTTGAAATGCATGTCCGTTTCACTCTCAATAATATTTTTCACACCTTTTAGGGCATATCCCCATGACTTGGGTTAACATTTATCATAATCTTCTGGACATGTCCTAATCAAAGGAGTTAATGGTTAACATACCATTCTGGGAATGTTATCAATTCTGTTAACAATTCCAATTTCTGGACATGTCCCTCTCTATCAAATTAACACTTCTGTGTTACATTTCTGTGATACATTTCTGGAGTTATAGTTCTAAGCCTTAAAACTATCTTTTTATGTTCTTGTATCTCGAGTTAATACTCGTCATACCAGGGTGGGGTAACAATTCTTGTATGTTACTGGTCATGTTGCTGTATTTAGATTTAACACTTATAATACCTTTGTGGAGTGACAATTCTCTTACCTTATATAGACATGTCGCTGTCTCTCCAATTAACATGTATCATTGTCCAGGTATTGCACCTTTGTGGAGTGACAATTCTCTTACCTTACATAACCATGTCGCTGTCTCTCCAATTAACATGTATCAGTCTCAAGGTATCACACCTTACTGGAGTGACAATTCTCTTACCTTTCTGGGCATGTCCCTGGAGAAGTAGCTGTAGGCAGAGTACTTGAGGTGACAGTTATCCCCATTGTGGTGGTTCTTGATGTCCATCTCCCCGTGGTTGTCCACCCAAAGCTTACCCACGATGATGTTGTGCACAGTGGTCGCCACTTTACGCCATGTGTAGTGGTTACCCGACTTTGGAAAGACTAGATGTGCGATTCCTATAAAGTAAGAATGCAAAGATAAGTACAATGCAATACAGCAGATCTCTGTCACGTCGAATGACAAGGGATAAGAATAATTATACATAACCTTCAATTCCAGACTCCAGAAAAGGATAAATGTCCACTGAAAACGGCTTCCAGAGGATATAATACAGACTTCTATTAAAAAGATAATTTTACTTACAGAACCCATCTTTAAGGGGTCAGACTGTAACAGGGTGTGTACTTGACTTATAATAGGTGGGCCACAAGGGGTGCGATATTCAAAAGGTCTTCAGTATCAAATCTAACATTTGTCCTGGTATTCACTAAAATGTCTTGGAAATCAGTTTTGATTTATGATTTGGCTTTAAATATAAAGACTGGTTCCAGGATTACTCTCCATCTTCTCACAAATAATAAACATTTCATGGTAATCTTGCCAGATAAAATCTCAGTTTTTGTGATTTGGTGTGCATAATTTTCATGGATGTAAGTTTGTAAAAAAGTGTTATCATTATGTGAGAATCTGATAAAATTACAGCCATGAGTATTTTCTGGGTTTTTTTTTTTCTTTACACTGTCTTCTGAGAGGATGGTTATTTCTGCTCCAAACAATAACTTACAGGATTATCTCATATACTTAAATAATCCTGTGAATCTGAAATTGAGTAGCATGCACTGCAATGTGTCACAACTAGAGTTTTCCATAGCATAACCACTGACCTAATGGAATAATTTGTAGATATTTTCCCCTGAACTTGCTGGACATGGTGAACTCCTGCCAAGAGGTCCAGCCTCTCCCCTCCGTGTACATAGAGCAGGTCGGGGGGTGGTGGCTCACCTGTAATGTATAAAAATACCTGTAATATACACCAGTCCTGTAATATAAGAGTAAAATCATAAAATCTTGTAATGTATTGGTGAAAAACACCGGTTATATACTTGTGCATAGTCTACTACATTTGGATGATATAAATTAAGACACCCATGGCAGACTGAGTATATCCACCGCACTGAGCTTCTGGTCCAGAACAGGGGACACGAATTGCGGGAGTTTGTTGTTGTATCTGGTGGCAAACAAGTCTATCTGAGGAAAGTGCCATCTGATGCAAATCAAAAATCATCAAATCACCAGATCTGAATTCTAGTCACCTTTCAACTTCTTTTCCTAACTAAGTCTTATACTAGTGTTGGAGACAGTAAAGCGGAAACCTATTTGCCGACTGAAAGAGTGATCCGGTTACGTTTCGTTTTCTTCAAACCAAAACCGGTTTCATCACATATTTCATTATTTTACCTTAAGTTCACCAAAATATTGATCTGCAACAAATATTTCACAGTATTTTATAATATTCTATTGAAATATCACACATTTTGTATTCGAGAAAGTCTTCAAAAAGTCCCTTGTGGTTCTTATCTATATTAGGATTTAAAGCTCATGTACGCAGTTGAAAACTCATTTCTTCATGTTTTATAAATCAAACGTACCCGGTTTTTCGCCGAATTTTCACTTTCGGAAACCGGTTCTAAAATTCGCATTCAACCACAACACTAACTTATACCAGGGTATGGCCAGTTGCTCTAAAGTTAGAGCACCACAAAAAGAACAGGTGCCATAAAATACATGGATCCAATCCTTGGCCCTTTACCCTGCATCGAGCACATTTGGGGTGTCCTTCAAAAACCACCATAATGTGGCCACATGATCTGTGATTTTATCCTGGTAAGGACATAAGAAGTATCCAGATCATGTCAGTAAATCGCAAAAAGAAAATCCAGGCAGGAAGCAGTGGATTTCAGTAGAAAACACATAATTTTCACAATTTCCTTAAAAATGTCATTGAAAGCCACACACCAAACAAAAAGATAAGACATGTGGGCTTTACCCCACAGGTTTGTCTATTAGTACATGTATTTCCTCACCTGTTCAATAATGCTCTGTCATTAGGTAAAGGGAAATTTCTAAAAGCTAAAATAGCTAGCTTGCCAATATAAGCATGCATATTACCAGAGCCATCAGTTCTGTAATATTCTGCTGTCCAAAATTACAAGTATATTTGGACAGTGGAAATATAGAAAAAATAATTTCTGCTAATTGTATGCAAACCTATTTAGCAATACACTAGGTCTTCTTTCCGTATCTGGATTACAGAATTGGAGATAAAAAAATGGTTGTACTAGTATCTGCCCACCTGTTCAGCAATACTCCTCCAGCCATAATCCTCCCTCCGGTCACACTCGTAGGTCTCTCCTAGTAATGGATTAAAGGGTTTGGAAGTTCTAGTGGTGGTCGTGGCATAGGAAGATGCAGTAAAGGCTGCCACCCAGGCCAACTGTTCGTGGGAGTCCTCACATAGAGCAGCCTTGTCTAAACACTCCGAATACTCAAAGTCCTCTGTAAGACGTTGTAAGAATGACATTGGTTCACTGAAATTTACCTACAACAGACAGTGAAGAGGGAAATGAGCTCACTGACATAAACTTGCAAAAGGCTATGAAGAATGACACATGTCACTGACATTAATCTACAAAACTCATATGAAGGACATAAGGTCACTTAAACATACAGCCACAAAACATCCATAGTTTTATTAAAATAATGACTCAACAGTACAGAACCTGAATTATTTGACACTGCTGGGAGAGTAGGATTCATTTTTAATGATAGAAGTGTCATATATAAAAAGAGGAATTTTAGAATAAACAGCAAGGACCTACACATTTTTTAGAAAGTGGAAGTCAGTTACAAATCCAATATTTGGATAACAGAAGGTTCAAAAACAGAGGTTCTTCTGTATCATAAGTAATGGTTGGATGTTATAAGAATGACATCAGCTGACTGAAGTTCGCTGAAGAAATAGTACACTGACAATGGGTTCTCTTAAAAGAGTACAAACACCAACAAACACAAGACATTAGCATATAGGTGAAGCTCTCCACCAAATATGTTGAGACATTAGCTGAGATTTACCCCCATAAAATACAGGACAAAGGACAGGGAAATAGCAGAAACTGTCACTTGGTGGCATTGCTACATATTCTGCATAGAATATTTACAAGCACGCCTACGTTGTTTAAGTTACACTTCACATACTACCTGAAATTACACACAATATAACTTATTTACTACAAACATGGATATTTCGGCAAGTTTTCTCTTTACTTACGACCTGATATCATGCACAGAATATCTTGGTGAATTGGTTTAACTGCTTAACACTTTTCACACTTTGATGTGTCTACTCACAAATATGGGATCCAGTTAAGTCGCATCAACTTTGTTAAGTTTTTTAATAAATATCACATATTTTGAGTAAACGACACATATGCGGAAGAATCTTGCTGCACTCTTCAGTGGTTGAACTTCTTGACATAATACATCTTTTAACTTCTCTACTCCTGCTAACACATAGTGGCATGAGACTGTTAATAACCCTCTTTCTCTGGACCTCTTTCCATCAGACTCTGACTTTACTACATACAAGGATGTATTCCTCTTGACCCATGTACATAATTTAGACTTTCTTTTGACCTCTCTAAATATCAGACTATGGTTTGACTACTCAAACATGGGGATCTTGATTAGCCTCCTTCTCGTGACCTCTTTACATAAATCAGACTGATTTTTTTTTTACTAACAGACATGGGGGCCTTGATAAGCCTATTTCTTTTAGCTTCTCTATACATCATTTAGACTCTGATTTTACTACTTACAGGCATGGGGATCTTAGTAAGTTCTTTGCCTATACAGTTTTTCATGATACTCCACAGGTTGATGCTATAACTCGGCTTCTCTGGGATTACTTTTCTTCGCTGGCGGCAAGGCACTGGACTCTGGGAGCTGCTGACTGGGGCCGAGCCCGATCGGTTGGAAAGGGACGCTCCTCCACCTCCGGGAGTAAGGCTGAGAATAGAAGAAAGTTAAAGTTGGGTTTTTTACATCCTTAATGAAGTTATGCTAACAGTACTTTGGACTTCAACCTGTTACAACATCAGCTGGTAATCATTCTGTTTCAATGACACCTGTTTTTCTGCTAGAGATGAGAGGGTAACAGCAGGTGACTTAATAATGAAGACAATCATTTAAAAATCACAATTATAAAATTGCAAATTTAATAAGTAAATTAAATTTTTATAAGTTAATACCCTATCCAATGGACAAATGCTATTCCGGTCGGCGCAGACCGGCCCGCCAAACGCCAGAAAAAGACGTCCTGTGTTGCCACCGGCTGGCCGGTCCGTAGTACTGTGCACTCCCCAGATGGCGCCTCGTACTTCCTTCCTGTCTAGACAACCTGACGTCATAGCATCTTTTTCGTTGTCTAAACCTCTTAGACCCCTAGTAAGCTGATAGCGGGGTCGGTGGGAGGGTCTTGTGTGTCCATTGGATAGGGTATTAACTTATAAAAATTTAATTTACTTATTAAATTTGCAATTTTATTGCATTAATACATCCTATCCAATGGACAAATGCTGAATAACTACCGCTTGGTCGGCGGGTAAGTTACTAGGGACTTATGTGAACTCACAAGTAATAGCAAATTTTAACCTACGGTCTAGGCTGACTTCGTCAGGAGACCTATAGGCCCAGGCCTGGGTTGACCCTAAGGCCAGGAAACCCTGTAAGACCTTGGTCGGTTGCCAACAGCCGGTTATCCGGGGGCTATACCGACGTCGCCCCCCCCCCTTTTTAACAGACCTGCTCTGAGGTAGGGGAAGAGAGGGATGAGTTCAGTCCCAGAAAGCCAATAAACCTCCCGAAGGAAGCACACCACATTTTATACTATGTGCTGGTAAAACTGTTTATATATATATATATATATATATATATACAAATCTCCTCCATCTAAGGGCCACTTGTGGATCTGCTGAGCAGCCACTACCGAGCCCAATTGGTAAGCTCTGAGTCAGCCCAAGCCCCGCCCTTCAGATAGAACCATGTGAAGGTATTATGTGACTTCAGTGGCAGGCTGACAAGACTGTATCTAAGGAAACTTATGACTGGAAGACCTTAGAAGCATCAAAGGCCCTGACATCATGGGCTTTAACCTGATGTAAAATGTGGGCCTCCTGGTCCGAGAGCTCATAACATAGGATCACAGTCTGCTTGATCCAAGAGGAGATAGTGGCAGGTGAGATGTCTTTGTCAAAACCTTTCTTAAAGAAGACAAAAAACCACCTCCTTATTCTGCCCGAGGTCCTGTCAAAATAGTAGCATAATGCCCTGACTGGACAAAGGGACCTGTCAGACTTGAGGGATCTATCCAGAGTTGGGGGCCAGGGCTGTTATACCCCTGGGGCCACACTGTCTGGACCCTCTTGGGCCAGCTGCTTCTTGGAGAGAAAGCTGGGTGATGGGTACAGGGACACCTTGACCAGTCGGACTGGTGTCTAATATTTCTGTTTTGCCAAGCATGTATCTCACTTTTACTCCTGCCCGACTCCAGGGCCAAGAGGAAAACTGTCTTGAAGGTCAAAAGCTTCAAGGAGGCCTCTTTAATTGGTTCAAAATGACCCTTGTCAGCTGGTGCAAAAACCAGGGAGAGGTTCCAGGAAGGGATTCCCTTCCGGCCTTTGGGTCTGTCTCAGTGGAAACTATCCAGGAGACGAGTGAGATTTTCATCCTTACTGATATTGATGGGCGAATCTCCCAGTCTATCAGCAATGTCTGACCCGTAACCATCAATGGTGCTGGGCTGCAACTTCCTGTCCTGAAATAGGTACATAAGGAAGTCAGCAACTAACTTTACAGGGGGTGCCCCGAAGTCCACCTGATGAATGATACATCACTCGTAAAAATGGTTCACTGGCCTCATAGCCTGATCTGATTGATCCCCTTGAGGAGCCTCAACTCTTGCTGCCACTGCCTCAGACAAACCCTGCTCCTCAATTGCTGAGGCTCTAGGAGCCCTGCATGGATATTAAGATTTGTCAGACTTCTGTGAGGGGTCTGATTGAATGGCTGTCAACAGGTTGGGCATATTGGGTAGGCTCAGTGGGATTTGGCCGGACGTGGCCACTAGATCCCAAAACCAAGACATGTTGGGCCACCCCGGAGCAATCAGAATGATTCTCTTGCATGGGGAGTCTTGCAACTTCTCCACCACTTTGCCCAATATGGTTGATGGTGGGAAGGTGTATGCTTTCAGATCCTACTATGGCTGACTGAGCGCATCTACTGCTGTGGCCAGGGGATCTGGTACCGGTGACACAGAGGCAACCTGTTTTTGAATCTCGTGGCAAATAAGTCTATTTTGGGCCGGTGCCACCTGCTGCATAGAGTGGAAAAACCTCTGGAAGGAGAAACCACTGTTTGGATGGTCTTGCCTAGCCTGGATAGCTTGTCTGCTACCACATTCGGCCGGCCTGGAATGTGTCGTGCTTTAGAGTCACTTGTTTCCTGGTACCCAGGTCAAGATTCTCCATAGTAGGGCACAAAGTGGGCACGACCTCATGCCTCCTTCCTTGTTTGAGTATGACACTACTGTGGTGTTGTCAGTTGCTACAAGTACTATCTTGTTGAGCAAAGGTCCTAGAACTCTTTTAAAACCAGAAGGACTGCTTTAAGTTCTAGATAGTTTATCTGCAGCTTGCTTCCCGGAGGGGGCCAGGTTGCTCTTGCAAGGTGCTCGTCTAGGTGAGCGCCCCACCCTTCTATTGATGCTTCTGTAATTATTTGCAGAGCATGTTTTATTGGGTGTAATGGTTGGACTGTAAGTACATTGCCTTCCTTCAGCCATCATTGTAAATGGGGGTGCAAGGACCTGGGGGTTAGGATCACCTTTTCCAGTGATTCTGGGACCCTCCAGTTGTGTTTGTGATGCCACTGAATGAGTCTCATATGAAGTTGGCCTACATGAACTTGCTTTTCTGTAGCTGTTAGTAAGCCTATCACAGACCTGAATTCCCGGACCGGGCAAACCAGTAGGGACAGCAATTTCAGCATTTTCTCTTGAAGGTTCTGCCACCGGTCTGGAGTCAGTCGGACTGGATCAGACCGGAGGTCGAACTGGTAGCCTACAAAATCAAAGTCTTGTTTGGGCTCCCGCTCCGATTTCTGTAAGTTCATCAGCCAACCCAGTTGCTGACACATTATTTACTAGTTACTGTATATGTTGGAGACAAGCCTGGGATCTGGCTCTCACCAACCAGTCGTCTAGGTACTGGTGGCTTCTTAAATCCTTGTGTATGGTCACAAATTTCACCTCCTTTGGTATCACAGTGAACTCCAAAGGTGCTGTGGACAAACCGAATATCAGGCATTACCTGGATAATGTTCTTGTATAGGTATATGGGAGTAGGTATCCCTCCTTGAACATTTGTAATACCTAGGGTCCAGCCCCCAAGGCTTTCTAAGTTCCCGAAAAAGGGCTTAGTCTGGACCCTACAGGCAGATTGTGTGCCACATTTGGGACATTTGGTATTTTGATAAACATTTTCTGTCCCTCCGGACACTGGTCCCGTCTGGTGACAATGATCCAGGTTAACAGTCTCTCTGTTCTTATTGTGGTCTGGTGGGCCTGACACAACTTTTCGCATTAATAGACTCTTCACCCCAAGCCAGCAGCCTGCAAGGTGCAGCATTTACAGAGCAATTGTCATTCGGGAGATGTCTGACCCCTGGCCGGACATGATGACAAAATTTATTATCTCTCCAGCCAAGTCCAGCACTGATAACAGGTTGTTGAGAGATATGATAAGGGAAGGTTGCCTGGCAATAGCTTGGGACACTGTCATGTCACATCACCAAGACCCCTGACCGGTCTAAGAATACTCTGTAACCAAATTAACCTTAGGCAACTCTGTCCGGTACCAGGACTCCATACCCGGTACTTAACTGTAACCAACAATTTTCTGTAACTGGCAAAAAACTGGCAGGCTGGGGTCACCAACCAATTGACAGCTACTGGTCTATATTTAGCCAGCTTTTTTTTTTTTTTTTTTTTGTAACCAGTTGGGTCAAAGCACTATTCAGTAAGGACTGTGTAGCCAGCACCCTGTTAGTAGACTTGAAACCCGTAGGTTGAAGCAAGTGTACTAGGCTGTGTAGCCAGTACCAGCCGGTATACTTTGTAACCAGTTGCTGAAGCAAGTGTACAAGGCTGTTGAGGCAAGTGTACAAGGCTGTGTAGTCAGTACCAGCCGGTACACTCTGTAACCAGTTGTTGAGGCAAGTGTACAAGGCTGTGTAGCCAGTACACCTATGTTGTTAACTCGGGACGGTTTTAACTCAGGACACCCATGCACAAAAATGATAAAAACTTCATAAAAATAGTGGCACCATCCATATATCAATAATACAAAAGTGTATTTGTCATAACCCACCAAAATAATATATTTTTTGAATAATTTTTACCATGTTATTCCTAAGATGATAGAGTGACACTTTTAAGATGTCATCCAGTGCAGATTTTCAGCGATATTGCTGAACTCAGTGTCCCTTAGGCACAGCATATATCCTAGTTAAATTGTGTGATGCTTTATTTTATACAAAATAGTATCTGTAAAAAAAACATCAATAAACACAGGATATAATAAAATCACGTTTACCTTTGATTTACGGAAATGGCATATCTTTTAAAAGTGTCCTGAGTTAAAAACAGAATGAAAATCCCAGGAATACATATTGGTTGTTGTTTAGTAGACAGGGAGGCATTTTATACAGGGTAATTTTCTGTGACTGCTAGACTCTCACTGGTCTTCTCATATGATAAGGATAAGCAGATATTCTATTATTCTTTATTGTGTATTTACACTATTTGTTCAAAAAGTGTCCCGAGTTCGCAACACAGGTGTACCAGCCGGTACACTCTGTAACCACTTGTTGAGGCAAGTGTACAAGGCTGTGTAGCCAGTACCAGCTGGTACACTCTGTAACCACTTGTTGAGGCAAGTGTACAAGGCTGTGTAGCCAGTACCAGCTGGTACACTCTGTAACCAGTTGTTGAGGCAAGTGTACAAGGCTGTGTAGCCTGTACCAGCTGGTACACTCTGTAACCAGTTGTTGAGGCAAGTGTACATGACTGTGTAGCAAGTACCAGCCGGTACACTCTGTAGCCAGTAGTTGAAGCAAGTGTACAAGGCTGTGTAGCCAGTACCAGCCGGTACACTCTGTAACCACTTGTTGAGGCAAGTGTACAAGGCTGTGTAGCCAGTACCAGCTGGTACACTCTGTAACCACTTGTTGAGGCAAGTGTACAAGGCTGTGTAGCCAGTACCAGCTGGTACACTCTGTAACCAGTTGTTGAGGCAAGTGTACAAGGCTGTGTAGCCTGTACCAGCTGGTACACTCTGTAACCAGTTGTTGAGGCAAGTGTACATGACTGTGTAGCAAGTACCAGCCGGTACACTCTGTAGCCAGTAGTTGAAGCAAGTGTACAAGGCTGTGTAGCCAGTACCAGCCGGTACGCTCTGTAACCAGTCATTGAGGCAAGTTTATAGGGTTGTGTAGTCGGTACCTGTCACAGTGTTGATTCTAGGAATTTCAAAAAGTGGGGGCGATCCCCCACCACTACACACAATGTGGGGGAGGGGCTAAAAATTCTGGGGGACGACTTTATGATAAGTTTAAACTAATAAAAAATACATTTTCAGTTTATTTAGGCATTTTTAACAGTGGACTTCTATTAATTAGTGGTCAATTTTTATTGTCTTGCCCAATAAAAATAAACTTCAAGGCTAGTGATAGAATTTTAAAAAAATACTGAAAATGGTTATTTACATCAAAGTGGCTCCTGTCATGGCATTATGGTTTTAAGTTTTCATCTGAAGTCATGGCATCACAAATTCAGTCATTACACCATCAATTCATACAAATATGTTGGAAAACCCCACAGAATACCATGACCTCATGAATAGTAATGAGTAGTCCACAAATTCTTCTAGTAAAATATTGTTAAAAAATCCCATGAAATTGTCAATATTTTCTACGAATCTGAGCTGAGCTTTGTGGTCCATCTAGTATTTTATCTTAAAGCAGAAAATATTGTTAAGAAACCTCATTAATATTAATGAGTTGTCCATGAATTTTGATCTTCAAGTAAAATATTTTCTAGACATACATTGTTGGGAAACCCCACAGATACATAGGGTCAGCACCGGTTTGCCTCTCCTGTTGTGGTAACAATCCAGTCTACTGTAAGTTTCGTTTTTCTTGCAGCCATTTTTGTATAATCATCCACTTTCAGCTTAATTTTATATTTTTGGGTATAATATGTCCAAATACTGTCTGTACCTCATAATATATTTGAGTTTGTAAACGATCACGAAACCAAAATCGTCTACAGGCATTATTCGAAGAACGTTTTGACGGAAAAATCAAAACCTCGACAAACTCTCGCTCCACGCATCGTTTCGATTTCTTTGATCTCTCGTCTTTTCGCTTCGTATATATATCCCGCATTGCCTTGTGCTGAATGCGTTCTTTTACAATCTTGTCCCCGCATACTTCGATGAAATCCGCGAGCAAAAGCAAATTAATGCGAGATATCGCAGAAAACGCATCCTAGAAGCAACTCTGTGTCAGTACACTCTGAAAACAGTTGTGGAAGCAAGTGTACAGGGCTGTGTAGCCGGTACCCTGCCGGTAAACTGTAACCAGTTGTTAAAGCTACTGTATAAGGCTGTGTAGTCGGTTGGTGCACTGTAACCAGTTGTTGAAGTAACTGTACAAGGCTGTTTAGCAGGTAGATTCTGTAACCAGTTGTTGAAGTAAATGTACTTGCAACTATCTTGTGTTGAAATCAGCTGGCTGTAGGTTTCCGCCATTAATAAAGTATTTCTTTTGAACGCACGTCTTATTTGTAGATTTGACAGTTGCTGGGAAAGCCCTTATGATCTATGTTTAGAAACAAGTGTTGGTCGGTGTGTCACATGACCAGTTTGCGGGTCGGAGGGAGAATGTGATTGGCTGATTGGAGATGACGATCAGCTTCGTGACCTGGTCGGATCTTCCGACCATTTCCGACCTTCCTGTTCGGTGAATCACGTGATTTACTTCGTGACCTGGTCGGTGAAACCACGTGACCAGCTTCGTGACTTCGTCCACCAAACCCCACTACCGACAACCAGGCCGGGTCTGCAAGGCAGGGACTGGAATACAGTAGACGTGAGTTCTGAAAGAACGCACTTCCGACCTCTGAGGTCGGTGGAAACACGTGACCTGCTTCGTGATGGGTCAGAAGGACATGCGATTGGCTTACTGGATATGACGTCAGAGGTCGCGTTCTTTTGAGATGGTCGGTCGGCTGATGCTTTTACAGCAGAGAAGCCTGGACAAGTGCGCTCTGTAGATGAAATTCCTGGCCGGTCTGGAGTCGGTTCTTCTTCTCAGCCGGCTGTACACTCAAACCAGTTTCCTGGCCATCCACTGCCCTTATTACCGACACAAGTGCCGGGTCCACAAGGGTGGGACTGAGAGTGATTAAAGATGAAGTTTCTTCTATGTAAATACTAGGTGAGGTCGGCTGACTACGAGCTTGCCGGTCGACTAATGCTTTACAGCAAAGATGTCTGGACCAGTGCGCTCTGAAGAAATCTGAAGAATTCATCTCTTGCTGCTGATGTACATATATATAAGCTTACCGGTCGACTAATGCATTAAAGCAAAGATGTCTGGACCAGTGCGCTCTGAAGAAATCTGAAAAATTCATCTCTTGCTTCTGATGAAGAAACACTGAATACTCGAGCTAGGCTGGTGTGACTGATGCTATACAGCAGAGAAGTCGGTACCAGTGCGCTCTGAAGATGAAGAATGCATCTTGCTGGGGGAATTCCTTCTTAACAGTGTTCAAAACTACGTAGACTGAGGTTTCCCGTGATTTTTACTTGTAGTACTAGAAAAGACGTTTCTATGGTGATTGTAGCTGGAAGGTCACAGCAGGTACATTCAAACAAAAAACACGGATAAAAATACCTTGTAAGAAGAATATCCATTATATTTCTAAATATTGTCGATCTGCCCCTAACAACACAATTGTTGAATGGGAGGAAACTAGAAAATGGCTGCCTTCATATTCTCGTAGATTACTGCCCTATCATCAACACTAAATTGAGTCAACTAGGGAGCGTTTCCAGCAGATTTCTCGATGTATATCCGTGCTTGATATGAAGGTAACACTTTTACAATAAATTATTTGCAAATAAGGTATAAAATCCGTCATAATGCACACTTTTCTTTAAAATATCTGGAGATTGTTGAAAACACGTCTGCACAGTACACACGCCAAACGAAAAAGATGCTATGACGTCAGGTTGTCTAGACCGGAAGGAAGTACGAGGCGCCATCTGGGGAGTGCACAGTACTATGGACCGGCCAGCCGGTGGCAACACAGGACGTCTTTTTCTGGCGTTTGGCGGGCCGGTCTGCGCCGACCGGAATAGCATTTGTCCATTGGATAGGATGTATTAACGCAATAAAAGTTTAAGTTTTGTGAGACTATAAGATGAAAGGTTGCAATTTCTTAATCTTCACTGTCTATGCAGAGCATATTTTAAGTTTTCCCAGCATTTTATATGTGCTAACCAGTAACTACATGCATTTTAGATGTTTCTCTGATGCATTGTGATTCAACTCAAGAGGGTTCAATTGTATATGAATGGAAAAAGGTGGAAGGTTTCTGAGAACTTATTTCTGTTTTACTTAACCACCCAAATAACATGACATCATGTATAGCATATCTATGCAAAGCATCTCAGAATGAGACAAATGCAATGCAATAACAAGGCTGAAAAGTTTTGTGCAACATACACAGCCATCAGAGAAAAGAGTAGTACACTAGAATTTATGAAAGCTTGGTGACAAAAACAAATTCTGAGTCAGTTACATCCCAATACCTGGCCTAAAACTCGCACGGTTTGATATTCTACTTTCTACTAACTGGTACTTGATAGCTGTTTATGCAGTATATTGCAATCAAGATACCAGACCGTTTCTTCAGCACTGAGCCACATCCCGACATTTCACTAGAGCAAAACACTTTACAAACCTAGTGTGCTGGTTGGTGAACTCTCCTTTCACGGATTCCTTGTGCTGCTGTGTACGCATCTTCTCATGACTAGATGGACGCTGTAAAACAGATCAATAAGTCAAATTTAGTATACATACGGTATATCTGTGTTTGTACTCAGGCCCAAACATATGGAGCTGGACTTTTTGTGAAAGTTTTAGGTTCATGAATTTTTTAAAGTTGTAGATTGAAGTTAGATTATTTGTGAATTTGGTATGAGGAAATTAATGCTTTATCCTAAATTTATTTCAACAGACCCCAGTAACATTAGACTTCCTCCAAGTCTTTGTATTTGTATTCATCATGTCAGGGCTGGCTGTTTCTCCAAAAGTCATACAGTAACCATATATTACACAAAAGACAAAGGGACTTGGTGAAAGTCTACAGTAACATTGAACCTTAGGATTTGATATAAAATGCAAACTCTCCTAATTTCTATATTAACTCACCTCCAGCAAGTATTAAAGTGAACTTGTGTAAATGTGAATTAAAATCTATCTTCTCAAATGGCAATTTTACAAAAAAGGGGCGAATTTATATTTACAATCATCAATATTCTTATCTTGGAAGATAGAATTTCAGATATTTTGTGAAATTTAATCACATAACTTTTTTTCTGTTGATAAGGTATTTGTAGCTATTAAACTAAACATACACAATTACAAAGCTTTGAATTACAGATTGATATTGATTATTCAAATTTCATTTCCCATAACCTCTACACTACCTAGTTTAATTTTCAACCAGCTATTTTATTTGCTATTTACTCTGTTAAAAATTTTGGTTTATTTTCTCTTTTGTGTCAACTGAAGTCCATTGAAGCTTGATACAACCTAATTGCACTTCATATTTAAGAGGACAAATCTGAAGATCTGAGCATTAGTCAACAACAATACAGAACAAAGGAGTCCCTTTCTCAACTCCTCAAAACGCTGCTGGTCTAAGCAAACAAGTCAGATGAGGTGAATCAATACGTTAACAATTACCACAAATCCCCACCACTGACGCGGAATTGACAATGAAGCATCATTCACCGATATCAGTCGATCAAACATTTCTTCTCCATGGCACAATTTACGAGTTCATCTTTGCTTGTCTTTGCTTGATAGTTTTTTTTTTGTTTTTTTTTTCCAAATCTTCAGACTGTTAAAAAATGTACTGCAAAAATCACAATGTTCAAAATATCTTAGCTATAGGACAAAAGGAACATAACTGTAAACATCTAAATGTGAGCTTACACCCAGAATAACTCAACCATTGTGATGTCTTGCATTTTGAGAACAATTTGGGAGCTTAAGTTAATAGTCACATTTGCGCCACCCCCCCCCCCCCCCCCCCACCCCCCCAAAAAACCCCCAAAAAAACCCAGCCTTGATGTTTAGCTTCATTTAAATTAATGGCTCACTGACTCTATTGGGGATGTCTCCAGCATATTCATCCACTACTTTTAATGCTTATCTAGTTTAACCCATTTGCTGTGGATGTCTATTAATATAATTCTGTATCACGTCTGTCACAACTAGTCATAACAGCTTTCATATCAAGACTCCTTATTAATTTCTGTTCGGCGTAGTCTATTTCTACACAGTCAAGTCCCTTCAAATAGAACTCTGTCAATGAGAAGTCACTTTTAGGTAGAAGTAAATGACTAGTTTTTAGAAGGCCCTTTCTATCAAAATTAGGAATTCCTGCTAAGAGGTTTTTTTCTATAAGGCTGGTACCTTGAGAATCCTGCCTGTTTATGAAATTTGGCACTTGGCTCATAATTGATGTAGAAATTTATAATTTGATAAATATGTTCTATACTAGTGTTGTGGTTGAATGCAAATTTTAGAACTGGTTTCCCGAAAGTGAAAAAGCGGATGCGTTTGATTGAGTAAATGCCAAGACATAAGGTTTCAAATGCTTACATGATCTATAACTCACATGTAAGTATTAAATGTGATGTGCTTATTGAAGACTTTTCAGGACAAAATGTCTCATAGATTGATAAAATATATTAACTACATGTGAAGTATTTGTTGTTGAATATTTTAGTAAACTTATGTATTAAGGAAACCAGTTCTCATTAGAAGAAAACAGAACGTAATGGATCACTGTCTTTCGGTCGGCAAATACTGGTTTCTGGTTTACCCTCTTCAACACTATATCTACTTATATGATTTATTTTTCCATTTTCTCTCAGATTACAGTCAGCCACATAACAGTCATGTCTATTTACTTCACTGAATGGATAAAGCTTTACGGTAACCATGGTTTGTATAAAGTCTAGAGACCCATAAACCAGGCTTTTGGTTTAGACAGTGGCTGAAGACAACTCTCACGCAAAGATACAAAAGCCGATTACTTCCTGTAAAACCAGTACTTTATCAATAAGTGGACAGCCCTAATTGGATGACAGCAATTACCACTAATCCCACAGTGTAGCTCCAGTGGAGCTGTTTGACACCAATATCATGAACAAAGTAAACAGGGTAGCCTCAGTTCAGACTCACAGGTAAATACATTTCAACAATTTATAGAGTGCAAAATTGATGTGAATCAGGTTCATGTGGCACTGGTTGTCCAGCTGGAGATAGTCCAGTATCGAGAAAATGTCAACATCAAAAACAAAATAAATAAAATCCATAAATTAGACTTTTGATGAACTCAAAACCACAAATCAGGATTTTATCAACATTTTTCTTATGGTTTTTAACTTAGATCATCATTTTCATCTTAGCTCCTGTCCCAAGTTTTTACATATGTGCAGTACCTTACTGTTCAATACCATATATGGCAATTTAAACATGCACCTTTATTGGACAGAAAGTTGGATAGTTCTAATCTGTAGCATTCCTCAGTAGTCTTATCACAATAAATATAACAAATCCAGTGGGATTTGAATGTACTTGAATTTACTGTAATTTAAAATTGGACAATAATGTCAAACAGGAGTCGTGGCATCACTTCTAATACCAGACAGAAGACGTCATACAATGGTTAGCAAATTATGTGGTGCAATATAATTAGTGTTGGTATTGATTATCGATATTGCAATATTTATCATTTGCGGTAAATATATTCAATATCGATAAAGTAAGCCAGAATATCAATATCGAAATAAATGATAGTCTATAGCCATAACCCTGTTGTTTTGAGTAAAATATATGGAAATTATAAAAAATAAGGTTAGTTTATAGTAGATTTTGTAAATATTTCACTTACCGCTAAACCGGAAGTGCCATGTTTATTTTCATTTTTCATTTCGGGAAATGCTAAAAGATGTCAGAGTACGAAAAGTGCAATACCCCGATATTTCAATATCGATCGATACAGAAGAAGCAAAAATGGTTTGATATCGATACAAATATTAGCATTCGATACCAACACTAAATATAATACCACCAAGTATCAAAAAGGAACTGCCAAATTGCTCACTCCAGACCAAGTACATTCCAATCCATAACCTCAGGTGAGGAATCCACTACTAAACCAAACCCCATTCTGATGGCCCTGAAGTAGTTGGTTTTTTAACAAAAATAAGCACACATTTGCTTTGAAATAAACAATATCTGGCATTCCTTTATATATGCTTGTCCTTATAACCCTGAAAAGAGACCTATATCTTGATAGTGCACATTTACAAATGAACCACCCAGTAAAGCCATTCTCTACTCCAATTCTTCTACATTTTAATGTGGTAGTTCATGGCAGGTTTTTGAAATATTATGAAAAGTCCACTATGTACTGTAAATATGGTCCATGTTGTGAACGCATCCTACCTAAATATGAATCCCAAATCATGAAACCCAAGAAACACTACCAAACCATGAAATGCACTGTCTGAACAACGAAAGAGTAAACTGACGGCCGGCTGGGTTAAATATTTTCAGCTCATATTTAGCTCTAGAGCCTAGAACGAAACTATGTGAACTCGGTGTAACATCGCAATGTCATATATTTAACCAAATATAAGATCCTTTGTCATTTATCAAACATATGAGCCATTGAAAAGAAACAAACATACTGATGTTTTCAATGTTCAGTTCTTGAATATTTTACTTTGTCTACCACAACCAAAATGTCTCCTTTTTTTATTATTCTACAAAAAAAGACAGCTTCCAGCTGTAAAACAAGCCACCGAAATGCCAAAAATCTCCAATACATTGATGACACAGACAAACTAGAAAGCACTCATAGAGAGAAGACCTCCACCAGGACGCTTCTGAAAATTCAGGATTTTTTTTGTATTTCAGAATATGATCCAGAACCTTTCGAATGTGTTTTCACTTCTTTCTTTTGCCAGGCAATACTTACACAAAAAATTCATAATGTCATTACTTTTGGAGTAATGTCAACAAGAAAGTCAAATGGAAATACACTGAAAACGGGATAATTAAAAATTTGGGATTATCTTTATATTCCAGAATATGAGCCAGAAACTTCCCAAATTACAATCTCTTCTTCCTTTGCTCTACCAGGAAATAAAGTATAATCATGCTCTACCTCTGCTCAGGCGCTGCCGGCACCTAAAGTTTCCCAGAGATTCATTCATAATATTTTCAGTTATTGCAAAAACAGACTGATGTACAGACACATAAACAATGCACCCAAAAACGTAATCTCCTGCTTGAAGTAATTAAGACTTTGCAGTAGTGACCAACTTGTACCAATTATTTACACTGGTGTGGAGAAGCACCAGATACAGGGGGGATGAAAAATTGCCTCCTAGAAAATTGGCGTCCTTGAAATTTGTAGGGCGTAGAAAGATGGCTTCCTTTGATTTTTTTTTTGGTCCTAATGATTACACTAGTTTAATTTTACTTAAAATGCTCCTCATAATTCCCATTAGGTTTATATAAATGGTTCTTAATTATAGTCATTTTAATATAACTACTCAGGATTAAAACACCAAAGATTTTTGGTTCTCTTAGATGACTCATCAGAATTAAAATTATGCATGAAGATCTTTTAATCATTTAATTTCAAAGGCAGCAAATTCTGATTGAAATATACTCAGGACACATTCAAATACCTGCTTAGGATTGTAAGAACAAAGATATAATTCCTTTATATATATAAACTATAAACTCACACGATCATGCAGGATTAAAATTATGCACAAAGATCTTTTAATCATTACATTTCTAAGGCAGCAATGTCTGATTGAAATATACTCAGGACACATTCAAATACAGGATACATTCTTTTTAATTAATGATATACACTTTTTACATTTTGCTATATTTTTGTTATTACCCGGTTTTTTGGTTAGGTCATGCAATACAATAAATTGTTTGCAATCAATGATTTCAACAATTTAATTTTTTTTCTTTATCATTAAAAAAAACTAGAGGGAGGCCAATTTTCCACTCCCCACAAATTTCAAGGAGGCCAATTTTCCCGGATTTGATATAGCTGATGTACATGTTTTCAATATATTCACATTTTTGATCAGTTAAACTGTACCCAGCAGGCACACGCCTTGAAATGTTTTTGATTTAGAGTTGAAAACAGGTCCTGATGTTGAAATCCGGTGTAGCGCCAGATTTTACACCCCACATAAAATGCATGGGGGTGTAATATATGGCAAGTTCACTTGCCATATTTTACACCCCTTGCCATAATCTACACCCCCTGCCATATTTTACACCCCTTGGTGGATTTCTTTACAGTTACTATATTATGAAACTAGATTGGGCCAACTCGGCGCCAACATATCCCCAGACAGGTCATCACTCACGCCACAGGTTTTGATCGGGAATTTTTTTAAAACATAATTACCCATTATTATATGAACTTCAGCACATCAATCTACTCTGTTTATATCTTCCCAAGGAAGATGGTGTATCCCCAGACGCCGAATACATAACTCAAATTATATTTTCAATCTTCCTGCAATGATAACTCTAAACCTATTTTCAAAGTATTTAAATGATTGATGATTGAATGTCCATTCTAAAATAATAATCCCAAAAGAGCATATCTGTTTCTATATTTGTTGACAAATAAAATATTATTTTTAACTCAACTCATCATACTTTTCAATCTTCCTTCAAAGTATTTAAATGATTGATGATTCAATGTCCATTCTAAAATTCATAATCCCAAAAGTGCATATCTGTTTCTATATTTGTTCACAAATAAAATATTATTTAAAAAAAAATTATTTATATTATTATTTTATTATATTATTTTTAGAATTTGCAAATTGTTTTCAGTTATTCATTTCCTCTATACCTATATATGTGGTCCATATATATGCAACCTAAATATGTGACACAATCTCAGTTCTGACTCCCCTTTGTGTTATATGTAATGAAGCCCACCACCTCCCACCCCCACCCCTCTCCCCTTCTCCACACCTCTCTCACTATTACACAAGATCTGCAACCCCATTGAGTTCTTTGTTTGTCATCTGATATCATTAAATACCTTTGTTTATTTAGTGTCACTCAATATAGCTGGAGGTCCCAGAGGTGGGTGGGGGGAATCCAGGGGGGGGGGGGGGGGGGGGGGGGGGGATGTAGGTTCACTTGGGACTACAAAGAGATGGAGTGCTACAGCATAAATGGTAAACAAACAATCTATATAAAAGGGGTACTCAAATACAAAAGGAATTGAGAATTTTAAGTATGTGATTATCAACTGAAATGAGTTCATAACTGTAGGAGCTGTGTCAAAATTAACTGAGGCAAGTTGAATAAAACTGGGCTAGTTGAGGGTTAAAAATCCCCTAGTTTTACTACATAAGGATATAATTTCATTAATATTGGGACTTAAAGCTCACTTAAAGTGTCCATTTTGTCTACTTGAATATGTTTAACCAGTTTCATTTTAAAAAGTTAAAAACTCAGCAAGCAGAGGTATAACACAAAAATAAGTTCTTAAAAGACTAAGATAGCCATAACATTATTAATATTCAAAATTTAAATAGACAGGCATTTCCTTTTAAAAATTCAAAGATTTCAGCTCTATAACCCACATAGTTTGACAGTTACTGGGCTTTAAAGTGGCATAATGTCCATAAATTGTGTTTCTGTGGGCATTTTACAATTGTTAAAGAGACCTTAGCAATTAAACTACAGATCTGAAACTTTTTGGGGGACATACATAACAAACAAAAATTATATATAATACAGTTTAAGACTTGTCACACTAAGCATTTCCAAATAACAGGGCAAAATATGGAAAAAATGTCAAAAAAGGCACTCGGGCGAGTGTCTATGGCCCTCATACACAGGTTAAATGTCTACTAAAAACCTTGATTTTCGGCAAATGTAGAAAGGACATAATAATGCATTCCCAGATGGGATTTCAGCTCAATCAATCACATAGTTTAACAGTCAGAGGGCTTAAAGGTGGCAAAAAGTCCAAATATTGGGTCTCTGTGGGCCTTTTAGAGATCTCGATGTGCCTTTCAAATTAAAGCTTCAGACTTAAAATTTGTTACATACTAAGATTACACATAGAATATGTATCTAATAAAGTTTGAAACTTCTCAGGCTTACCATTTCCAAGTTACAGAGCAAAATATGTGAAAAATGTCTTAAAAGGGTCACTCAGGTGGGTGTTTAAGGTCCTCATACACAGGTTAAATGTCTACTTGAAGCCTTGATTTTTGGCACATGTAAAAAGAACATAATAATGTATTCCCAGATGAGATTTCAGCTCTATCAGTCACATAGTTTAACAGTCACAGGCCTTAAAATTGGCAAAATGTCCAAATACTGGGTCTTTATGGGCCTTCTAGAGACCTAAATGTGGCCTTCAAATTAAAGCTTCAGACTTAAAATTTATCACATACTAAGATTACACATAGAATATGCATCTAATACAGTTTGAAACTTCTTAGACTTACCATTTCCAAGTTACAGGGAAAAATATGTGAAAAATGTCTAAAAATGGTCACTCGGGTGGGGATTTATGGTCCTCATACACAGGTTAAATGTCTTCTTAAAGCCTTAATTTTTGGCACATATAAAAATAACATACCAATATCTTCCCAGATAGGATTTGAGCTCTATCAGTCACATAGTTTGACAGTCACAGGGCTTAAAAGTAGCAAAAAGTCCAAATATTGGGTCTTTGGGAGCCTTTTAGAGACCTCAATTTGACCTTCAAAATTAAAGCTTCAGACTTAAAATCTGTTACATACTAAAATTACACACAGAATATATATCTAATACAGTTTGAAACTTCTCAGACTTACCATTTCCAAGTTACAGGGAAAAAGATGTGAAAAATGTCTTATAAGGGTCACTCGGGTGGGTGTTTATGGTCCTGATACACAGGTTAACTGTCTATTAAAGGCCTAAATGTTGGGGCACATATAAGAAAACACATAGATATATTCCCAGATGATATTTAACTTAGATGAGAGACATAGTTTGAAAGCTACAGTGCTTGAAAGTGGCAAAAAGTGCATAAATTGGGTCTCTGTGGGCACTTTTGAGACCTTAAGTCGACCCTTTTGGGTAAACCTACAGCCCTAAAATTTTCTACAGACAAGGATTACATATCAAAGTTATACCTAGCACAGTTTGAGACTCATCAGAACTACCACTTCCAAATTATAGGGCAAAATATGTGAAAAGTATTGCAAAAAATTCCTAAGTGGGGGTATTTATGGGCCTCAAACACAATTTTCTCCTCAACTTAAAGTCGTGATTTTCGGCACATGTACTAAGAACATATTAATGTGTTGTCAGGTATAATTTCAGCCAGCTGAGCATCATAGTTTGTGACCTACAGGGCTCTAAGTGGCCAAAAGTCCAATTTCTGACCTTAAGGTGGCCATAAGTTCTTTTTTACTGAGAGTTTAAGGTCACCTTAAAATAGGGATCTTCCTTTGGGCACCCTTAACATGTGTACCAAGTTTGAAAAAAAAATATTAATTTGTTTTTGAGTTATCGCGTCCACAAGGAAATTTCTACGGCGGCGGCGGCGGCGCGACGGACCTGAATCCAATATATCCCCGACTTTCGTCTGGGGATATAATTATAATGATGGTTTTAGTTCCTGGATATTAAAAATACAAGAGCCACTAGTTTCTAAAGTTTATGAGATTATTTTTGTGTCCAGGAAACAAGGAAGAGCTGAAAAATACCACAGAAACCAGAAAGTAATTTGGAAACTACCATAACGTAGTAAAATTTAAAAGCAAAGCATCCCCTGAGATAAACTTATTGAAACAAGTTGCAAACTCTTTCTTTAATACTTTTAAATTACTGTTTTGATATTCCAAGAGATGACAATTATCTTCAAATTTGTGCAGACTAGGTATTAATTTATTATGAGTTATTAATAACATATTTATTATGAGGTATTTATTTCATTTTTTTTTTTTTTTTACTTAAATAGTACTCACTCAATACAGAACACAAAATACACAGTAACATACTAACAAATACATTCTATGCATCTACAGAGTTATTTAATTCCTGGCAATATTTATGAAATTTACTGTAGTCATCAACTGAAGTTACTTTTGTTAGTTTTATTTTTGAGGTCAGAAATTACACAGGATCAGTTCATTTCCCTTCCTATTCCAGGATTAACCCTGTGTTTATCAGTATTGATAATCACCATGAGCCAGTAAACAACTTTCTATTCACAACCCTCTACCTACTGTTCACACACTCAGATCAATACAGCAAACTCAACCAATGAAACAAATTGAGGAAACTTTGGTCCAGCTTTTGTGTCTTTAAAATGTGGTATTTTTGAAGCCCACATTAAAGATTAATGCACTTCCCTTACCAGGAAACATTTTAGGGAAAAATGTTTATGTAGAACAAAAAATTGTCAAAATCTACCAATTTGTGAAGGATTCTAATTTGGTCTTAACATCACTTCATGACCACTCATAGCTGATTTGGTGGAAATGATCTATTCCCTCACCGCACCAGGCATTAAAGGTAAAGCAACACCCAGCCCCCTTTTCCCCTACCCAAGACTCCACGAGAAACCACTTCACTGCCAACTAAGGATTAAAGTTTGAGAAGCTGCTACATCCCCTGCTCACACTGAAAACTTAAGCAGGCCATACCATCCTCCTGCTCATAAGTCATAACAGACTTGTGAAAAGACACAACTGTAAGGACTTACACATAACAACCCACCTCTTCACCAAATTTTGCAAACTTGAGGTTTGAACTTAAATTATTGTAGTGGGTGGCCAATATGTGAACCACTGATGGTTGGGAATCAGTTAATGCTCAATGTTGTGAATATTTTACTATTAAAAATTATAATATGATTTCTTCAACCCACTTCTTACTTTATCAAATTTATAATTGATACATACATGGTCTCTCTACTTCTATAGAGTATTTAACCCATAGAAAATATATACTTCCGTAATTGCATACAAACTGAATATACATTTACTTTAAAAAAAAAAGCACTTAAAAACAATTCAAAGAAACACAACTGTGGGCATACAGTTGTTCAAAACCAGTTAGACTATCAACAATGAAGATAACTTTGACCCTTTTTGCAAATTTTAAACTACTACAACCTCTATCATCCTCCACTACTTAAAGCTTTTCAAACAAAAAACCCCTCAATTAACTACTGCTAGAGTTGCATTTATCTATTGTAGGCTATACTTGTTGCTAAAAAGAGATACATTCATACATGCAAACACAAAAAAAATGTACTCATTAAACAGAAGAGTGATATAAGAATACAGAAGGGGGTAAAATTAAAACTTGTTCCAACTATAAGTTTTGAATCATCCAAGGTCCTTTGAATCCACAACACTGGGTCGATTTGGGAATATGGCAGCTTGTCTCTATGTTTTATCTTATTTTTTACCAGTATTGATCTTCTTAGGCTATCAATCTGGCTGTTTTGGCTTGTCAGTAAGAAAAGGCAAGCTTCCTGTTATTATCCCTGCCAGTTTCTGTTTCTTTCTATCTCTCTATCTCTGCCCTTTATAGGAAAAAAAGTAATTTTAACAGCCAAGTTCACAGCTTTAGTCTTTATATGGTTACATGCAGAGGAACTGCTGTTACCTGACCTTCTATTAACTGAAAAAACGATTTTATTATTATTTTCTTTTTCACTCTCCCAAAAATGGCCAAAATTTGGATTTCTCTATAATTTTTCTTGTACTGGAATATGCATTCTATTTTATGAACTTTCTGTTTCCTAAATACAATCTTACGCTCCAATCATAGGTTGTAAAAATAATGCCCAGAGGATGACACAACCCAGGATAAAAATTCTTATTAAGTGTTTGAACAAAGATCTCACCAGATGGTAATATATATGTACAGGTGAAGTACTATCTCTTGATCCATGGGAATAAATGAGTACCAGCACTAAGTTTGCAAGGTAAAACCAACTGATATTTTACACCAGTCACTTCTTGCTACAGAATCTGGAAACTACTTAAGCATTAGCCGTGTGGGTCACGAGGCTCAAAGACTGACCTTACGTCACTATTTGGTATCACATTTGGTACAACAAGATAGGTACTAAGGTGACTATATTTGGTGTGCTATCAGAATGCTCATTTTTGGAATTCTTGTGTCCTTTTCCAATCCAAAAGTCAAATTTCAGATTTCCAACAGCTAATGTACTAACAAGACAGGCCCCTGTGTTTCCCATGACCTGGAATCAAATCAATTATCACAGAAGTGACACTCAACTGATCAACTATTGTACTTGCTCACCACTCAGCCAGTCAGTCTCACCCAATTTTCATTTATACAATGTACAAAAATCAATGTAAAACTAAAACTGGTGTTATTCTAATCCAAAACATTGATAAATATTGCATCAGAAATGCCCAATACCACAGAGTGTAATCTAACTAGCAATCTACAACTATCAGGAAACTTTCAGAACAGACAGTACAAGTTATGCAAAAGTGCAGGAGAAGTAACAATTAGGAGAGACATGTATGTAATTACAAAATATCAAAACAAGACATTACAGCATTAATTGGTAAACTAAAGGTTGTGAAGATGTGATATTTATTAATTTTAATTCCAATGGGACTTTTGTAGATCTTAATCTTCTTTTTACCTAAGGGGACTTAAGGCAAAACAGCACCAAAATTAAGTCAACCAAATTTCAGTATCCAGGGACAGAAGAAAAAGTCAAGCACCATAGAGAACACCTGGAGGAGATTAAGGTGGGTATACCTTGATGTCGAGGTAGGTTTTAAACTTCTTTCTGAAAGAGGCCATAGAGCTGGGAATACACAAATCTCATTAGGAAGAGCATTCAAAACAGTTGGGTCATCAAAAGCAAAGCTATGACAAAACTGTTTGACAGACATATGAGTAGACGGGCAAAAGTTGGTAAAATAAGAAAATGCATCAACTATAAGTTGCAGCAATCCATATATCTTTGTCATAGGAGAAATATGCTTCAAATGTGGGGGTAGAAATTATTCTGTCAGAGCCAAGTAAAAGGCTACACCAAGGTCACACTATGTAGATGCACATCTACATCTCAAAACAAATGTCCCTACTAAATATCAACTTCCAATGCCTTATGGTTTCCAAGATATAGCCTGGACATGATTTTAAAGGTCAAGGTCACTATCACATGGCTAAAGGTCAAATCAAAGTCTGACCATGACATGTCCAAGTATCACTTTACCACACCTTACACTGTTTAAAAGGTCAAGGTCAATTTAACGTCACACCATGACTTTGCACACCTACATCCCCAACCAATGTCTCCACCAAGTAAGTAGTTCCTATGCCTCATGGTTTGTGAGATTCAGCCGGGACAAGATTTTTTCCCCTGCCAACCACCCAGCCGGATGCCATGGGTGAAAGCAATACCTCACAACCTTTAAAGGTAATAACTGCCCTGGATTTACATCTAAAACTGATGAGAAAGAAAATAAAAATTAGGGCCAACTACAAAAAGCATCATCAAAAAGCAGAACCAATGACATGTCCAAGTATCACTTTACCACACCTTACACAGTTTAAAAGGTCAAGGTCAATTTAACGTCACACCATGACTTTGCACACCTACATCCCCAACCAATGTCTCCACCAAGTATGTAGTTCCTATGCCTCATGGTTTGTGAGATTCAGCCGGGAAAAGATTTTTTTCCCTGCCAACCACCCAGCCGGATGCCATGGGTGAAAGCAATACCTCACAACCTTTAAAGGTAATAACTGCCCTGGATTTACATCTAATAAAACTGATGAGAAAGAAAATAAAAATTAGGGCCAACTACAAAAAGCATCATCAAAAAGGAATTTGTTTCTGTTTTAACCACAGTGACACAACTCATTCTAAATTCCCCTCATAATGGACTACAGATCTTCAATAGAAAGCAATTTTCCTTTTTTGATTGAATAATATGTAATGGCATAAAAATTGAGTTCCTCCCATTGCCTTTAAATTACTCTCCCTCTACATTGTATTTTGGCATTGAAGAAATGGTATTCGCTGGCTTAACCCAACACCATTTCACTTTATTTATGCTTGTCCTAGTGTTGTGGTTGAATGCGAATTTTAGAACCGGTTTCTGAAAATAAAAATTCGGCGAAAAACCGGGTACGTTTGATTTATAAAACGTTAAGAAATAAGTTTTCAACCGCGTACATGAGCTTTAACACGTATATAAATAAGGAACCACAAGGGACTTTTTGAAGACTTTCGAGGACAAAATGTGTGATATATCAATAGAATATTATAAAATACTGTGAAATATTTGTTGCAGTTCGATATTTTGGTGAACTTAAGGTAAAATAATGAAATATGAGATGAAACCGGTTTTGGTTTGAAGAAAACGAAACGTAACCGGATCACTGTCTTTCGGTCGGCAAATAGGTTTCCGGTTTACCGTCTTCAACACTAGCTTGTCCCCATTGTCATACAGAATTGAATTATTTTTGTCAAAACTTTCATCAAATTGTCTTTTGTAAAAGCTCGACTTGTAACAAAGAAAAAAATGTTGACTACTACTTAAAACTTCATCTCAACTTCTGCCTCAGAAAAAAATATAAACAGTGAGCCCAGTGCAGACTTTGCAAAATGTTTGAAAAGTACATTATTCATTCTGCTCTTGAACCAAGGATATTGACCCAATCTGAAGATGCCCAAATTTGAATCAGTTCTTCCCTTTAATTTGTAATAGTTCTGATGCTCCCTAAAAAATTCATAAACATCCATCAAGTAGTTCTGGAGATATGCTGTAAACACACTAAGAAACTTACAAAAAAGTAAACAGAATGAATGATATACTTTGCAAAAGTTTCGCAAACTAATAAATAAAATTGTCTTCACATGAAAATGATAAAGAGATATTTGGGATTTTCCTCAAACCCTATAAAGGCTATTTATTACTACTGAGCACTGTCTGCTTTTATTTCTGACCCCTGGTCACTGACAATGTGTTCAGGGGGACCATTATTAGAATAGAAACATTTATATAGCGCAAAATTGATACAACATCCTCTAATGCACTCGAGATTAAAAGGGAAAAGCTTTACCTTTTCAGGGAGATAATACCATTTAACCTCTATTATCCAAACATGCTTGGACAGTAATATTCTGTTCAAATAACAAAATGTCCACCAGACAAAAATTAAGCATCCTGATCCTGCAGCTAAAATTTTAGGAAAATAATAAAAGGTATTAAAGCATTTGGTCTTTTGACAAGTACAAATCTGTAAATTATTTTAATTTAATGTACACAGCACTTTCCAGTGTGATCTTCATATAAAACATTAGATAAATACAAATTTGTTTCAGTGGAAATGAGTTCATGAAATTGAATCTTTGGATACCTAGAAAGTCAGATGATAAGAGGTCCTGCGGTATGAGATCCAAATGTTTACCTGCCAAAATCATTCATAGCAGAACCCCTTGGGCCATATGGTAAAATACCAACGTGAGTAGGGGGTTTGATTTTGCATGAGAAGTAGGCGAGCATTATGCCATAATGTGAACAGAGATAACAATGCAGAGTTTTCCTTCTGCATTCTTTGCCAATTAAATTCCTTGAGACTTTTTCCACTGTGCAACAGAATTTTTTCTTTTTCATCATATTAATTTCATCTATGTACTTTGTCATTTACAATACCTTCTTCTAAAGACTCGTGTTTGATAATTGCTATTCAAATGGAAGTAAAACACCAACTAGAGCCTTTCATAGAAATAAATTTCTACTCATTGATCCATTTAAAATATTCCTATCACTATTCCTGGGATAGTTTCATCTTCTGGCAATCAGGCCCATGGACATGAGTCAGCAGCTCCTTATCCTACAATGAACTCCCTTATCCAACCATATCTTATCCTTTTTCACTATGTGCAAACAAATATGTGGGGGCCATTAAAAATTCTGCCACATCAAATACCAAGAAAATACCAGTCTGATGATATCACTTGATTATTAAATATTGCTCCAATGTTGCACTGTAAGTGAAGTTCAAGTTGCTAAGGAACCTTCTGCACTTTCTATTTTGTTAAGGGTGGACATTTATACATAGTTGACAAGTTTTGGATGAAAAAGGCGAGTATTCCCACAGACAACTTCAGTAGATATGTTACACACACAATTAACCACACATCCACTCAAAGATACACCCAAACTTAAGTGACTGGATCTTATTCTATCAAAGAATAAAAAAATCTATTTTCTGGAAATCTGTGGCCACTTCACAATTTGCAGAAATCAGTGTGTTATAATCATGCTAATGTGATGAAGTCATGCCACAGGTTTTCTCTATCAGTTCATTCAATTTCACTAATTTATTGCTATAGTTCTCCCTGGCATGAATTCTGTTTTAATTAAAACAATTACAAGCTGTTCAAGCCCTGTGGATGATAGGGATAGGTCAGTACGGGTAGCAATGCAAAACCATTTGGATTCCAGGATTCCAAAAAAGATATGTTTTAGTACATCCCCAACTGACAAATAGAAGTGAAGATCATGAAAACAAAAAGTGGCAGTTCTATTTTTAGAAATGGCTACAAAAAACTGAAAGTCTCATAAAAATATGGGATAAAAGTGTGCCATTTCTTCAGATTTCGGGCTTGTTTCCAATACCAGTATTTCAAGTTTTCCTTCCATTTTATGTGTTGACAATCAAGATGATGGCTGTAAAGTTTAATAATTATAGTATTTCAGGAGAGTGCTCTCGATACCAAGATACTGGAGCTACTGACCCATCTCTAGTGGATGATAAAACCAGTGGTTTACTTTTTTTCCTTGCTTACCCTTTTTTATTTATCATCTTTCAATCATGTTTGAAAGAAATATATCAATGAAAAGCAAACAGTTGCAAAAATAACTTATAAAGAAATATAAACAAGGAGGGTAAAAAATGTCAGCTCTTTGCAAAATTGGGTTGAAATACCAGACAAAATAGCTGAGGATTATTGGTCAAAATATAAACACAGGCAAAGGAGCTAAATATCCACATGATAACCTTATACTTGTCTCTATAATCTTTCAAGTACAATAATTCCATCATTTTAATCCTTTTTATCCTTCAGCCTGACCTTTTACTACAAGCTCTAGCTAACACTGACATTTCAAGCAGGCTTCTTTTATGTTGAGCTCAGATATTTTCATTTTTGTGCAGTAATGATAATCTGACAATCTAAGATGGTTGCTATAAGTCATTAAATTATATACATGTATAACCCTGGACTAGGTCAAAAGATGAGGGCTCTGTTGAGCAATGGGTCATTCTACTAATGACACAGGTTTGTAGACCACAATTAGTGAGTACAGTAAACTCTTAATACCTAGTACACACTATTCCTTACTGGAGTCACACGCTGGTTTGTGGCTTGGTCCCCTTTGTATTTTGGTGGAAAACTTAACTCCTTGCATTCACTTGTGGGTAGGATGTCCTTGCTGGCATTCAATTTGACTCAGATATTGTTTTGTGTTTGGAACAACTTTTTAAATGCTTGAAAAAACCTCGCATGAGCCTTCATGACCAGTAGAGAAATATACACATGCTGGAAGGGTGGTGTGGTGTGGCTCATTCTTTGACATGTACTTCTCAGATATGAATGTCAATTTCAGGGCGATGAGGACAAGATCATCAAATGGTAGCAATATGTACAGGTATGACTGTACGGAAAGGTGTAAGAGGGCCATTAAGCACAAGTCTGTTCAGTAGAATTTGTAAGTGTGGGGCCCTTCAGAGTTTCTTTTCTATTGAAATTGTACCCTATTATTTGTAAATCTTGAGAAGATCATAGTACTTTTCTAATCCTTTGATTACTTACTGTATTCTTTGTAAATCATTTAATTTTTGAGAGAATATTACATTCTAACATTTCCTAAATGTCTCCTTTTTCTGAAAATATGAAACATATTCCATATTATTATATTTCCCTTAGTAATGTTAAATTTTACTGAAAATAGAGGGTCCACCATAACTGGTAATGTATCAATTTTAACTGTTAGAATAATCTGGTTATTGTGGTAGAGTTTGAATTTTTGATTAGGTTTTTACTGTCCTTTTGATAGCCAGGATTATATTGGGGCAGGCCGTCAATATTTTGCACATCTCTTGTCCTTGGTAAAGTTCCTGGTTGGATTTGAAATGGGAATGTTGCTGGTACTTTATAAATGCCCGATGGTTTTCAGTACACAATACTGACCAATTGGTTTGGACTGGTTTCCTTCATACCCTTACGTACCAGCTATTATATGGCCTATACATTATACATACACTCAAATTAATCAATTAAAATATCAGCCAGTCTATTGGAAGGAAAAATTGTACAAGTTTGCAGTCTGTGTTAAAAACTTGAGTGATAGGCAATTTCTTATATTGCCCAGAATCAATAGTTCAGAATCACAACCTGCAGAGAGAGAATTCTCTTCACGCATTTAGCAGTAACTGTATTTAAGACACAATGTAAAACCTTTTACAAGCAGGGTTAGTCCGCTGTGAAGCCTTATCATGTGACATTCGCTGAGTAAGATTAACCCTACATGCAGTAACCACCAATTAAGGCCAATCCAAATATGTCCCGACTTTTATGCGTGGTATTTACTTTTGTAGCCATGGATATGGCTCAAAACTTACTGCAGTTTGGACTTCGGGTTTTCCCCTTTTTTAAAACAACCTGAGTCCTCTTGAAAGACAGCATCAACATATGTTATAAAACTCTAGATTTGAATCCCCAATGCGATAGGTGAAACACAATCTGTAATTTTTTTAGGGTTGATAACCGTGAGAGCAGAGACCCTGTAGTGGTTTAACACCTGTTTGCAACCAATACTTGATGATTTATATAATACTTGCATATATGGATACGAGTGTGAATAACTTCCGGTTTTTCATCAATATCTCGGAAACTATGTGGCCTACAAATATGTATCATATATCATTAGAATGGTCATTTTACAGTGCTTCTGCTCATGTGTGTTGCATAAAAATAAAGGAGCTATTGCCAGTTAAAGATTGAAGTTTTTATATTCAAAAGACTGCCTGTGCTTTTTGACAGCCTTTTCATTCTCTCATTAAATATCCATGTTATTTAACCCATAAATTATACAAAATGATGGATAATAAAAGTAAAACATCCCTCATTGGACATATACAGAAAAATTATATCACTTATGAAGATTAACAATATAATACTTGTGTTTCGCACTCGTATAATATTGTTATCTTCATTTGTGATATATTTTTCTGTATATGTCATTCGGGAAGTTTTCCTATTTTACCAAGGCTTCAGAGTTAAGTATAGTTGGGAATAACCAAGTCAGAGCTGGGAATAATGTGAACAAATGTTTGATTGGCTTTCCTAGACATTTTAGTCCAATGAAAGGTTAACTTCCTGTCAAAGCACTGCCCTAATGTAAGGAGTCATTTATCTTGTACAAACCAATTTTAGTGTTTTTTCCTTCCCTCTGCACACTGTGAAAGACATTTGCCGAGGCAAGGAATACACTGCAGATTTGTTTGTTATTTCTTGGAGTAAATGACAGACACAAGAAGTAAATAATTAACTGAATCATAACCACCGAGACAAACATTTTGAAGCATTCTCAATCATTCATTGACTTGTTGTGTGCTGTTGAAAGGTTACCATTTCATGTAGAAACAATATTGTCTCCTCCTAAAAAAACTATCAAGAACATATTTTGGCATCTTAAGGAAACTTCATCTGCATAAGGGTGTTGTGTTAATGCCTTATCTTACCAAAGAAAAACCATGCTGAATGATCTACCACAAAATTTAAAAACAATATTATGTTTCAATGGTGCTGAACTGGGGTGAGAGACAGCACACGGAGTACATATAGGGTAAGAAGGTCAAATTCACCACTCTATGTGAACTTGACCACCGGGGAAGTTCTCTTCTATTTCCATGACTTTTGAGAAATTCTTTTTACACATTTAGGTTTTTTTAATGACTACAATAGGACTCTGATCGACACTGATGCAAAATTGGCATAAAAATTGGGAATATTCTGTTCTAGTTTATAGAGATGCCCTCACCCGGATTCAAACACAGGGCTGCAGCGGTGACAGACATATGATAGTAAAACTTATTAACCACCAGGCTACCTCCTAATAACTGAAACAGTTACTGTAATAATTCTACCTTTTTTCAGATATTCCAAATTTACATCGGAACTGAAGATTCATACAATAAGGTACTTTTGTATAAACTGGTAGAAATTATTGAAGAGTGGAAACTGACTATAACCACAACAAACTAAATAGAATTGTGAAACGTAACATTCCATTTTAAACAAACTAAATCTCAGGTCCTCAGGGAGACATTTTTCCATTAAAATTAATGCTATAAAAGATACTCAATTTAAAGGGCTGCATAATAAACTACTGGGGTACAGAATTAGGAAAAGCGATATCTTTTACATAAAATTCCCATAAAATGTTAAAAAGACTTCTCATTAAAGAGTACAATTTTGGTTAAGAGTATCTGAGTGCAAAATTTACTACTCAGTAGTAAGTATTTAATTAAAATTTATTTTACTAAAAAGTCAAAGTACTTTCCCCGTCCCTTTAGATTAAACTGTCACAGGGTTAAGTTGGTTTATTGCATAAGAATATTGGTCCCCGAAAAACGTAATATTCTCCAGGAACAATTGTTTAAATGCACAAAGCACAAACTGCTGAAGCCGTCTATGGCTCCCCTTGGCTTCAAGCACTGTTCCTGTGGATTGGTATTGAGTGTTATTAAGGCTGATTATTAGACCATTGGGAGACAGTGGGATTATTTTCTGCTTGTTTGGCCAGACCTTATGAATTATATATACTGTACAGTAAGGAGTGTGAAACTTGACACAACCAGTAAAATTTGCCACAGGGTCATTGCCAAAAAACTAGACAATAACGAGCAACATTTACAGTAATTCTACAATCTGCGAGTTAAATGGCCAAAAGCACGGTCATACATAAAAAAAAATCGGATAAAAATGTCCCATCATTTTAAGTATCATAGATAGGGGATAGGGGTGTACTCAGTGGTATATTTTACATACTATAGTGAATTCCACACCCGTTTCTTGCTCTGCATCATTTTGGGGTCAATATGTACTTACATACACTGACATGTAAGATGATTATTGGTACTTTGTGTAAAACCTACCAAGGGCAGAACACTTTTATCAATAAGCACTGGAAGAATGTCATCTTAGAGTTTTACAAGGAATGGTAGGACTCTATATTCTGATGTACGTTACTGACCTTTAAAGTACTTTTTATCTCTTTATATCACCTGATAATCATTTCTCGTCCCAATTTTTTTCTTTTTGTTTACATAAATTTCCATAGACATTTTACTTTTCACAATTATTATCAACAGCCCTATTTGCTTCAGTAGCACTTCCAGTCAATTACTACGAAATTGTGGGTCAGATTTTACATGTCACGTTCCGGGTCCAAATGTTAAAGTTCCATTTCACCCCAACTTCCAAGCAACACAAGACTACAACTTACAACTTGTGATAAAGTCTCATATTGATGTCTGATTAAAAGTAATTAACACCTTGGAGCCGCATTCATTCATTCTTTATCCATTCTTAGCTTTAAATAAGCGATTTTTAAAAAATTCATAAAAACAAACTCGAGCAAGATCCAGAACTATAACCCACACAGAATCAAATACATCCAGTGTACTATTCATGCACAATATTTCTGGAGAATACACACATATAAATGTCATGTACAACTTTTTGTGGCATTTTAATGCATCAATAAATAAAATTTCTGTGGGTGTTGGAGTTTTAGGAGAGGTTTGTGATGCACCAAGACTAGTGCAGGATTGAATAGTAATATTAAACTTGAATAAGTCGACTTTCCATATTTATTGAAACTAAAATATTATTTCATCCTGGGAGATGTATCATTTGAGTGCTACTTTTATTCAATTTACTAAAGAATGCACACAATATTTAAGAAAGATCGCGGATTTAAGTCAAGACTGCTATGTAAGTCATTAAATTCTTTCAAAGATCACAGAATAAATATTCCAATGAATAAATATTGATGATCAAGTATAAAGTAGCAGTAGTCATAAAATACACAATATTTGGAAATACGTCTACTTCTCACGAGGTATTTTATTTTATTTCATTTATTATAGTGACATGTATACATACAATTGGTAACAATGTTAGATATGACAAATGTAGTACACCCAGCCCTCTTGGGCTTATATGTCACTTTGATTACAAAAAAGAAAACAAAAACTATGTGTGTTCATGACAGGTAAATTAACAGTAATAATACTTCATACGTTAGTTTCATCATTTAACAATAATTTACGTTTGTTCCAAATACTTTCAACATATTTAGCTAGCAATTTTGAATCAAACCTCATCAGTAAAACAAACTGGTCATCTGGACTCAAGTTTTTAAAGTTTGGGATATAATTACAAATTTTGTCACGCTCGGTTTTATAGCTTGGGCATGAACATAAAAAATGATATTCATCTTCAATCTCCCTTTCTGTACAGAGTAGACAGAGTCTTTCATTGAGTGGTTTTCTCAAATAACGCCCAGTTTCAACATTTAATGGCAAGATGCCCATTCGAATTTGAGCCAAATATGACCTTTGTGATCTACTGATATTACTTCGAACATAATCCTCGGTATGAATATCTTGCTTATATTTTGTATAATTACGTAATTTTGGTTTATGCCCAACAGTATTTGACCATTCAGTGTGCATAATATCTGAGAAATAAAGTTTGATATCCTCAAGATCAATTTCTCTTCCTTCAATAATGTAATTTGTTTTATTCATTTGATCCAAAATATTACACAGTTTACCAAACCAATTTGAATCATTGATATTAATTAATGAATGAACTGCAACCTTTTTGGTGATTCGACCATCAGGCATTTTAATGAGTCGATTCCATAATCTTATCATGCAAAGATAATACTGATATTTTACACTCAGCCAACCCATGTCAGCTTGTATTGCATGAATTGGTGCAGTTTTATGGACACCAAGGAAATATCTCTATTTTGAACAGCCTGCCCAGTTTTCTCATTACCGTACCCCCAAATGCTGGCACCATATGAAATTATACTATTTACCCCAGTGTCATACAGTTTTGTGAAAGTGTTATATCCCACATTTTTAAACTGCTTAAATTTGGATATGACAGATCCTAATGCTCTACCACCAGAGTCACTTAATGCTTTTGCACATTTTTCAAATGTAAGATGTTCATCAAAAATAATACCTAGGTACTGATACTGGTTTACTATTTCTATTTCTGACCCATTGATTTTAAAATTAAAGCAAGTTTTATTCTTCCTTTTATTTCTAAAATGCACAACTTTTGTTTTATCTACATTTACCCTCATCTGCCATTTTTTACACCAAGAATCAACATGGTCAAGCATTTTTTGCAAATTTGATTCATTTTCACTAATTAAAACTATATCATCAGCATATAAAAGGATAGGGATATTTATGTCATCCAATGATACTCATAGGCCCATGTCTTTTATCTCCCTTGCAAGATCATTCAGAAATATATTAAACAGGGTTGGAGAAAGGTTGTCTCCCTGCCTGACTCCCTGTAATGTTCCAAACCATTCTGTTGTCATATTATTCACTTGGACACAAGATTCAGTTTCCTTATACAACGCTAATACAGCATAATAGAATTGTCCATTTATTTTGTTAGTTAAAAGTTTATAACTTAGCAAAGTACGATTAATACAGTCAAAAGCTTTGGATAAATCAATGAAGGCAGCATAAGTACTATGTCCTGATGATTTTCTGTAATCTATGATTGATGATAAAACAAAAGCATGATCCTCACATGACCTTGATTTTCGGAAACCATTTTGCTCATCAACCAAGATATTATTTTCTTCTAAGTAAACTGAGAGTCTAGAGTTAAGAATACTTGAGTACACCTTTCCGATGCAAGATATGAGGCTGATGCCTCGATAACTTAGTGGTAAGAAAGGATTTTTATCTGCACCTTTTGGAATTGGTTTAATCAGGGATCTTAGCCATAATTTTGGGACAATACCATTCTGAAAACAATAACAAAATATCCGATGCAGTAATTTTTCTATGTTTGGGTGCTTTATAACCTCATTGGGTATATGGTCAACACCAGGAGCTTTGTTATTTTTACATTACAAATGATATTGACACTTGGAAACTGCAGGTGTCAAAAAATATCATGTTGAAACTTGACTGCCAATATCACTATTGACATCAGCCACTGCATCAACTGACACAAAGATATGGTGTTCATTGACTTAACGTTTTTCATACAGTTGATGCACTTACCACTCGTGCTTCGTTTTTA
This sequence comes from Sabellastarte sp. h YS-2021, assembly GCA_964017235.1. NCBI lineage: Eukaryota > Metazoa > Annelida > Polychaeta > Sabellida > Sabellidae > Sabellastarte > Sabellastarte sp. h YS-2021. Next base: position 36,733,303 of record OZ024933.1, read on the forward strand.
CTCTCACTATCTGTGTCACTGGTGCTGTCGTAGTTGTCAGTGTTAGGACCCAGGTTTGCACTCAAGCTGTCCACACTCACGCCACTGGCCGTACGTCTGAATAAACAAGTCACATGACATCACTAACCTCTATTTAAAAAAGAAAATAATTGCAGATATTATAATAGCGTTCAATTATTCCACAGTACACATATCAACATAAAAGTCACATGACATTGCCGCCATACTGAACAAAACAAATATAACATGAAACATAACAGCAAAAAAATATGATAAATCTGAACCTCCGTTCCTTGCTTAAGTTGATTACTTTTCACAAGTTAATATACTTCATAACACTAAGTATTCCATCAATAATATAAAGAAACAAGTCATACGACATAGATACTGTCCACTGATTTATAGAAAAATATCACACAGACTGTCTACCCTCATGTCATTCACCATATCCAGCATATGGTCATACTGAGGATAGTCATTGATGGGTAAATCCTCAGAGTTTGTGTTTACATGATAATTTTATGTTAAAATCCACTGTAAATAGGTGCACATGGTAAACTTAGTGCTGTAAGTAATCAAGAAATACTAGAGTCACTGCGACGGAACTAATAGACAACGGTGAATCGGCGAAAGTCGCACTAGTGTTGGTCAAGGACTTCAGAAGAAATATATTTTATTAATTAGCCGGTTTTAAAAAAAAAAGATTTTTTGATCTTTGACCCTATCTGATAAAGTACTGAATCTCGTGAAAATTTATATTTATGGTTAAAAAATTGAGGGAAGCAGCCATTGTTGTTTCCACTTGAAAGCTGTGACAACTTAAAAATGTGATTGTTTTCTTTAAAAACGCTAATTATCATTAGATTTTATTGGGTAAGTAATATTTTGGTGTATTATAAAAGTTTTGATGAAAAATCGATCTTTGTAATGCATGAACCGACGCGTTGTAATTTCAACACTAATGAACAACTATGACCAAGTCGGGCCGCGTCGTTACTGCACTATTGTTTACACAGAATTTCTGCTGTAAAAGAAAGCTATTATAAACCAAATGCAAACCTTGTATGCTGTCCTATAAAGCTACATGGTGTGTATGGTAGAAGATGAAGTTGTGCCATAAAGTACTACTCATTATATATTGAGGAGGACTATGAATGAAGATCTTTGGAACCAAACTTACCTGTGGTTACTTGCAGGAGGCATACAGACTTTGAACTCTTCTGTTTGTTCACTTATGGCATCATGGAATTCATCTTCATCTTCTTCACTGTCTTGGCCACCTCCTATAAGCACACATCAACTTGTATGAAAGACAAGAAGGGTTTTTGACAAAGAGAGGTACAATAAAACCTCCTACAACCACATACTAACACGAAAAGACATGAAGAATTTCTCAAAAAAGCAAGGTGCAAGAAAACCTGTTAAACACTAGTGCTACGGCTTGGCCTTCTGTAGAGACTTGATTATCATCACCTCGGATTGATTAATCATTCAATTTAATCAACAAACCTTAAAAATCACATAAGTTATTACATAAGCATAATCAAACATATTCATACTATCATGCAACATAATAATAAAATCTTACTTGAAGAACATCATTGTTAAAATATGCAAGCTAGAAAACGTGAGGTCTCTGAATCACGTGGAATTTCCTAGCAATGTGTTAAAATAGAATATGCAAATTAGAATGCGCGAGGTCACGGAATTCCGTGGGATTTCCTAGCAATATCTTAAAATAATGCACACACAGGCATCATTTTATAATCTCCCGCCCGGTGGGAGATAAAAAAACATGCAAATTAGAAAAGTTGAGGTCTCTGAATCCCGTGGGATTTCCAAGCAACATTTGAAATAAAATATGAGGAAACGATGGACGAAGTGTCTGTAGACATGCAACTAGTTGGGCAAAAATAGGAATATAACTTGGACGGATTCCATGTGGTTACACTTGATGCATTGAAGGTGATGCCACCATCGATCGATGCATCAAATGGTCCACTAATCGTCCCAGCACTAGTAAACACAAACAAAGAAGGTAAGCCATGAAGACTGCCACAAAGAAAAAATAAGTTGAGGAGTCTGAGGACATGGAAGAAGATGCAGAAAATTTACTGAGAAAGAGAAGTTATGTAGTATGACTGGTTGGTGCCTGCTAGATGAATGACTTACAACAATGAAAGAATGACCTGTCTAGTGAGCAAACAATAGATCGTTTCAGAAGCCAGCTAAAGACACACTTGTTTAGGCTGGCATACCCCCCCCCACCTTAGTTATACCCTGGCGGGCGCTTTTTAGATGTCGACCCATGCCTGTCTCTGGACTCTCCCTTCTTGGACATAAGTGCATTAGAGGATTGGTATCAATTTTGCGCTATATAAATCCTACTATTATTATTATTATTAACTGAGAAGGTGAAATTCAAGAGCAACAAATGCCCATGATAATTTTGAACGGCAGGTTGTTGTAGTAACAGGAGGGGTGTATGACCAAGAGTGCTAAATACAACAGACCAAAAATAATGAATTTCTTAAGAACATCAAAGAATTTTCTAGTCAAAGTAACTGTTATTCTCTATGAAAACTCCCCATTGTCTGACCTGGGCATGACGGGGTCCGGAGTTCTTGAAAAACAACCTATAGTTTGTTCAAAAACCAAAGGCACACTAAGTGAACCATATACTCGTAAAACTGATCCAAATATTGGTAAATTCCACAGATAAGAATGGTGACACCCAACATGGAATTCAACTGTATCTGTCCACCTAATATCTGATTTTAACATATTATCACAGTGTAAAATTTAGTATTTTAGGAGTTAGATGCATTTTAAGGATACCCCCTAGTTTTTCAGTTAAAATGTCTTATTTGTGATGGTACTTCTTTGGATATGTGTGTTTTCTTTGTAGTTTGTGCTCATTTGAAATTGCTTGTAAATTTATGTATTTTATGATGTAATGTCTATTGTAAAACATCTGTCATTATGTCCTGTATGTCCTTCTCATTTTGTATCCTCCTGTTATCTGTAATCTGGAATCACAGATATCCAGTTGTTGTATAATGTCTATTGTAGCTGCAGGAGGTCATTATTAGTGGGTGTATTTGAAGTTGTGTGATGATGTGAGAATGACTCTATAATTATCTAGTGATGTGGTTTGTGTTCTTGTGATGTTGTATTGTATATTGTACTATAAATGGTTATTGTTCTTTTATGTCATGTCATTGGTCACTCATTTTATTATCTAGTGTTTTGTGTTGTCTTGTGTTTCTGTAATGTGATTGGCCAATGTCATAATTGTAACATCTTTGCACTGAGAACTCTGTCTATAAATTGTGAGGTGAATCTCACCTAAAACAAGAAGGAAAATGAGAATTGAGATTGAGAATAAAATGAGAAATAAATGAGAGAAGTGAAATGAGAGTGTGAAGATAAGAGTCAAAAGGAGAAGTAATTATTTGAAGTGAGTGTTAAAATGAAATTAGAATGAGAAGTGATATTAATAGATTTAAAAGGAGAATTGAATGATAGTGAATTTCAAACAGGAAGTTATAAACTGATATTTGACAATTGGATTATGCAACTTTATTAATAATTAGTTAAATGTTAAATGGTTTATAAATTGAATATTGTAACTGTCATTGTTTATTGTTAATTTGAGCTACATCCCAAAAGAGAAAGTAATAAAATAAAGGAAAAGAGCACTAAAGTGACTTTCAGTTTACTCAATAGAACTTTTAGTTTAAACTTAATCACACACTAAAACAACATTTTTCTCTGTGTGATAATATTTTCCATTATTTTCAGATATTTACATTTTATCTTTTGTTTATTGTTTTTCATCCCAATAACAATCATATTAAAAAGATTGCAAAAAATATTTACTTACTGTAACATTCACTTCTTTCTCTATCCTTTGTTACAAATAAATAGTCACATTACATTGAAATTAATCATGTTTTCTTGAATATTTTTCACTTACATGACTCAAAGATGTTATACTCTTTCAGAAACCACACTGTCACATAAACCCACCCACTTAGTAAGATACAACAATATACAAATATCTGTTTACAGATGGATATAAATATTCAGCATTTGCGACATAACAGATTCTGACTATATATGGCTTGCATCAAATTAAGCATATAATAATGAACCTCAGTCAGCAATGTCAATAACCCCGCTATTGGCCACAAACTGTATTTACTTGTCTTAATGTAACTTCCATGTAGATGTACATTGGACAATATGTTTCATGCAGTTAAAACAGCTGTCACAGCAGTAAGGATAACTTCACAGTAGTTCTTACATACTTGATGATGGTCTCATCGGGGAAATCATTGCCACTATGTGTACACAGAAATCTGTGAAGTGATTAATTCAGTAGTACTCCCTGTCATTACCACATAAGGCGTTAATATTCTGATTATCACTCCAAGAGAACAGGTGTTGGTTAAGGCCAGGTGTATGTTTTAAATATTGCTCCAGAAATTGCAACCAAGGATTTTAACACACCCAAGGATTCGCTTTTTTTTAAATATAGAAAACTATAACTGTAACTATCATAACACAAAAACTATCACAAAACAAAAACCTTTTCTTTTTTTTCTTTTGTACTGGCTTTGTCACTTCCACCAAAGAGGTCATGTTTTTGGTGGCATGTGGTTTTGTTTTGAAAATACCGTAGCCGCGCTCTGTATCACTCATGCTTTTGAAAGCGCCCATCCACAATCTTACGTTATCGCTCATAAATTGCTAATACGTTGTTTCGAGGTAAACTTTCTCCTGTGACCATAAATACCCAATAATCGGTGAAATTTGTTTAATTTATAGTCATTTTCAACAAAATTGTCCTTATTTTAGTAGTTATGTCACTTTTTATTGCATCGAGATTTGTTTACCAACCGCATATTTTACTTCCAGTCCGTATGTGTTAAAATGCGGTTTCCCCAAATTCAGGTTATTTCTTTGAAACGCCCGGCTTGTTTTTGTTGTCGTAAACGCCCATCCCCAACTTTTGCAAATATTTGGTCGCATTGCCCATGGGCGTTACAGAGTGCGGCACCGGTACCTTTAAAGTTGTAGAGGGATTTTTATGAAAATTTGAGGAAACCTCCACTTATCATAAAGTTCACATGGAACAAGTCTGATGCAATTTTGATGGGGATCCAGGTCACCAGCTGGATCCAGGAATTTTTTACAGGATCTTTTATTACTGCACTATTTAGCAATATTGGAGGTGTTGTTCCTTGGCAACAATAAGCACTTAATTTCAAGTATTTCTTGTTATTCAGTGATTGTTAAAATTAACAACTCATTGTAGCTGCAAAAAAAATAACAAAAACGTAGTATTTAAATGTGAAGGGCAGTTAAATGAGTGACAAGAACTCACTATTGCTTATTCATGTTAATCTATTCAATAACTTGTGTACTAAAAGTTATCAATGTTTTGTAATGTAACTGATATTTTTGTCATCAATGGATAACTTTTTTATCAATTAAACATATTCTTAATTCTACCCAGTGAACAAAAACCATATTTTATAACATGATATTACTGTACAAGTTTTATTCAAACATGTCATAACAAAAATATGTGGTTTGGGTAATTTGCTTGTAAACAACCTTGTAATAATGTTAGGACAGGACCTGATTCAAAATAATGTTCAGCATTTTTTTCCTAGGCTTAATATATATCATCTACCAACTACATCATAAAATATCTTATATAAGGACTGAAAGCCACCTACATAATTTAAACTTATTTTCACTTCAGCAGATTATGATGTGTACAACCTGGCATGCAATTTTACATATAAATACATAACTCACACCCACAAGATGTAGTGACCTGAGACGAAAACTTCTTTTAAAAATTTTCTAAAATGTAGACTGTTGACTTGTGAAGTACTTGTTACAGTAACAGTGTATTGATGAAGACCTTAGAGATCATTTTTGAATTTTCAATTTATTCTGTTATCTGGACATAGTGGTTAATGGGAGTGTTTTCATTTAAGGGACGAAAACCTTAATTATTAAAATTTTATTTTTATTTAAACTAAACAAATTTAACTTGTTGTTGGCCTTGGAATGGGCTATGGACCCTTACATACACAGCAGATTGTACTTCTTTGAAATGTATATGTTACAGTAAATACAGTAGAACCTCTATTATCCAACACTCTATTATCCAAATTTTCAATTATCTGACCTCAAACCCACTCTCACAACTCCATTTAAACCAGTCCTGTTATTTTGGGCTTTCTATTATCCAACGTTTCTATTAACTGACCGTATTGTTACTCCCCCAAGAGGGTCAGATAATAGAGGTTCTACTGTATTTGGAATTCCCTTATTATTACAGTAAATACACATATTTACTGTGGGTTTTTGTTTTACTGAAATCAGCATGATGACTTTAAATTTTTAAAAGGTGTTTTATTAATCACTATAAATAGCTATTTTAAACTTAGTACTTCATCATATTCAAAAATTGATACTAAGGTTCAATTGATTTCCAAGAACTTCCATTCATTATTGAAACATAATGATTAAGACAAAATATTTGTCAAATTCTGATAAGACACACACAAGGAGCAACAAACAAGGTAATAAGATTAACATAATAATAATAATTATATAAACCTAATTCCCAATTGGAAAAATTGAAAATATCTGTCACCCATGTGTGTAGTTTAAGATAGGTTTAATATATTTTCCCAATAGCTTTCAAACTAACTTTTCAATTGCTTCAAGAAGTCATCCGATAGGTTCTTGAAGAGTTTGTGACAGTTTCCTGATCCATCTGATGGGTATACAAACCTTAAAGACCAACTTAGTTTCTCGATCTATCTGATTTGTGTAAGAATGTTAAAGATCGACTTAAAATGAAAAAGATAGGTTTATGATTGCCATAAGATCAAAAAGACAACTTTATGAATGGTAAGATAGGTGTAAGATGGGATAAGATGTATTCCAGATTGCAAGATCTGACAAGTATCAGGAGCAGTTTACGATAAATAGTTAAATATCATTGTAAACTGTTCCTGATGGACTCTCAAGCGAATCCAAATGGGAAGTACTCGGGAACTTTGGAACTTGCGTACACCATCATCCTGGCTGTAGATTGCAATGGCTGTACAATCGTTAAGATTGAAAAGGTCGACCTCCCAAATGGCAAAAATGAGAGATTGTATTCCAATCAGGGACACAAATTCACAATCGCAATAATGGAACAGGCTTATAAATTAGCTCAGGAAGTAATTTGCCTAACTGGTTGATAATTTTAGGACATGACTTAATATAATGGTTCATTAGTCTGTCAGGTGATATTTTGTGAACAGAATCCCTAGGGACTGAACTGGTAAGGTCTCTAATTAATTCCCATTATGTTTGCGGTGTAAGGGGTATGCAAAGCAAAAACACGCCCAAAGCTCAGTGGCTTTAAGCTTGAAGGTGAATCCCTATGAGTAAAAATCTGTTAGGTAAAATTCCCTTTTATCTGAGGCTGATGGATAAACTACTTTCCTGGTCTAGAGAATCAACTTACCAAGGTGAACTGTTATACACATGATCCGCAATTACTAAATAAGAACTAGAAATAGGACGCCCTGTTGATGGTAGGTGCGAATAGAAACAGGATAGCATAGAAGAACATTATCATGTGTAATGTCCACCCCATGAACCTTTTGCCAAAATTGTACAGTAGTCTTACGAAAATTTTGACGAAATCATTCTATCTTGCAAGGTTAAGAAGATAGAAGGAAATTCCTGTTTTTCTATTTTTGGCAAAAATTTGAAAATTCAAAATGGCCACCATTTTTGGGAAAATGAAAATTTTTTGAAAATTGGCAAGAGTACATTTCTTAGATACCCTTTGGGTCAAAAATTTCAACAAAATAACTCTATTTTGCACGGTTAAGGCCAATTTGTGTTTTTCCATTTTGGGCAAAAATTCGAAAAATCAAAATGGCCGCCATATGTGGGGAGGGGAAATTTTTTTGAAAATTGCAAAGAGTACATTTCTTAGATACCCCATGGGTCGAAAATTTCGACGAAATCGCTCTATCTCGCATAGTTAAGGAGATAGAAGCAATTTTGTGTTTTGCCATTTTTGGCAAAAATTCGAAAAATCAAAATGGCCGCCATTTTTGGGGAGGGGAAAATTTTTTGAAAATTGCCAAGATTACATTCCTTAGATACCCTGTGGGTCGAAAATTTCGACGAAATCGCTCTATCTCGCACGGTTAAGGAGATAGAAGCAAATTTGTGTTTTGCCATTTTTGGCAAACTTAATTCGAAAATTCAAAATGGCCGCCATTTTTGGGGAGGGGAACATTTTTTGAAAATTGCAAAGATTACATTCCTTAGATACCCTGTGGGTCGAAAATTTCGATGAAATCGCTCTATCTCGCACGGTTAAGGAGATAGAAGCAAATTTGTGTTTTGCCATTTTTGGCAAAAATTCGAAAATTCAAAATGGCCGCCATTTTGGGGGAGGGGAAAATTTTTGGAAAATTGCAAAGAGTACATTCCTTAGATACCCTGTGGGTCGAAAATTTCGACGAATTTTCGCTCTATCTCGCACAGTTTAGGAGATATGAGCACATTTGCCTTTTTCAGTATTCAAAATAGCCAATTACTCATTTATTTAATTAATTACTCACTCATCTATGAAGCAATTCCCCCCAAAAGCAATCCCATATAAGCTATTAACCCAATGAACCTCCATACCAAATTTCAGAAAGCTAGGCTTAATAGCATTCCTTAAAATGTCTGGAAACCAAAGAGCTACTCAAAAGTAGCAAAGTAGCTATTACTCAGTTAGCTATAGAGCTATCATCACCAAAAGTAATCCCATACAAGCTATTAACCCAATAAACCTGCACGCCAAATTTGGTAAAATAGGATAAGAACTGTTGCCTAAAATGTCTGGAAACCAAGTGGGACGGCGGACGGCGGAAAAAGCAAAAATATGTCCACCCCCCATTGGGGTGGACATAATTATAAACCAGTAGCAAATAATAACACCTGTTTAACAGGTCATTTTATAGCGAAAAGAAAAAATGTCTTGTGAGTTTACAAAATCTGATCTGACATTATGGTGGAGGAAAACAGTAGAACAGCAATGTGACCCTTATGAAAAATACCAATATAGCACTTGCATGATATACCTTTTCTATATATATCAACAATACACTCATTTAAATTGATTTTTATGAAGAATTCTATAATTTTTCTCTGTTTAGTAGTTCTCACTAGTGGGTAAATAATTTGGCTGTATGGTCATTGAATGTAAAAATATTTCAATATCGAGCGATATCGGGGGGTGGGGAAGTAAAATTGTCTACTAACTAATCTGAATCCGGGAGACTGAAACATTTTATTATAGCATATCTCCATTCGAATGGAAACCAGAACAGATAGTGAAATTTACCAAAACAAAAGAAGGCACTTCTGATAAAAAAACACTTGAAAATCTACAAAAATATGAGGTAAAAGTTTATAATTTCTTCAGATTTAGGGTTTATTTCAAATATTTTAAGTGTAAGTTGTATGTTATACATCAGTTGGCGATATTGATATACGTACTTCTATGTCTATATCGGCAACCCTCCCCCAAAACAATAAATATCGGCATTATCGATAAACGATTCACCCACTAATTATCATCACCTTTTAACTGTAATAGACTTTCAGTTAAATTGCCCAGAACATTCATATTTTTTGTCCAATTTTTAACCATTTTCTTAAGTTTAAAGAGGCTTCATGTGAACCTGTCAGATCCATTCAGTGCCCACATGCCTTTATTGCAATGTTCTATATAGAGAGGGCCCTCAGTGGCCTAGTGGTTAGTAAGTTTGGCATCCAATAACAGGCAGTCACATCTGTGTGGGTTCAACTCCCAGTATGGGTCTAGCTGTTGAACGGGACATAAAACCCCAACCTTAACTTTGACCTTTTCCAATGTTTTATGAATGTTGTAACAATGTAAAAATATGTAAAATATATAAATAAAACAAAAATATTACCAAAGTAAGCAGGATTTGTTTGTGGAAAGTAATGTACCAGTACTTTATAGTGAGAAGTGATGTTTCATTAACTGTTGAATCAACATAAAACTTTATGAAAGCTGTTTTATATTCAATTTCAACTGTTACACTAACACTGCATGAAACTTAAATTATTCTTGCTATGAACTTGTATTTTTCAAGAAAACAAATTAGCACAGTATAAAGAAAATTCCACTTATTGGTCCCCACATAAACTTTGTTCCTTTTTTGCCCTTATAAGAGTGTTTAACCCTGAAAAAAATGGATTCCATTGAAATATTTTCCATTGCTGTCAAACTCAAGTTACTACTCAGGAATTGTAAAGAAATGGATCGGACAAAAACAACTTCATCACTCTTTTCACAATTTTAAACTTGTTGCTGCTGGCATGCAAGGTCCTGTTGTCTATTTTTTGCCTTTTTTCACATTTTTTGTTTTTCCTTTATTTTGTGTGTATGACTGTTATTTATTCCAGTCCTCTTGGGAACATGGAAAATGAAATCTGAAAACATGACGACTTAAAAGTCTTTAAAGTGTCACTCTTTTGTTAAGAAAGCCAAACACTGTATCATTTGTTCATTATGAGAGGTTTTTTCTTATATTTTAAAAGTTTGAATGACAAGTATATTCCTATTTCATAGAGTGACATAAGCACAAAATCTGGATGACGTGACAAAATAATAAAATTTTTAAATGCTATAAATAGCGTATTTTTATAAAATGCCATATGTGGTATTATTATTTTCAACAGTCATACTCATGGTCTTTCTAGAACTACCTACCGACTACCGTAAATGACCTATTTAGCGCACAGTGCCCTTAGGAAAGACTAGTTTTAGTCAATACTTTGGTGGAAAAAAGTTCCCCTTTTAGCGCACCCCATCATGCTGAGGTTTTTCCACAGAATTTGTCAAGGCCATTTTCTCTGGATGGCTTGAGCAAGTTCTCTGTATGATGCAGTCACGGTACTATATGTAATGCCAGGAAAAGAGATAGGGTGCGGTTACAAGGGCGTGTGCCCTAAATAGGTCATTTACGGTAAGTATTTATCATCTACATCACTTGGTTCTAGAGATAGATAATATTTCCAGTTATATCCAGAAAAGGTTAAGAAACACAGACTTTTGATTTTCACTTATATCTAAACTTTAATTCACAAGTTCACATAACACTGGTTTTACAGATTCGGTTGATTTTTGAGTCCACCCTTGTCTTCTATTTTAGATTTTTCTTGGACATTTAAGAAATCTCAATTATCTTCTATTTGAAAATATTTCGAGCTATTTTCAGTTTTGAAAAAGCCTATTTGTCTAATTAAATGTTGTTCAACCTTATTTAGTTAAATTTCATTGAATTTTTTTTTCATTGTATGCATATTTACCAAACTACATAATTCAATCTTGGTATGTAAAATAAACAATAAATTATTTAGTATTTTAATCACCCACTCATTCTATATTTCATACAGTACTCTGGAAAATTTAAAAGAATACTGAAACATAAAGTGGCATGAATGACAAAGACCATGTGGGTTCAGGTCAGCTGTACCTTCTGTACACACTGTATTACTCTACATAAGATACATGGTCTCAATAAAATATTACTCTTGTGATAATATAGTACAGCAATCCTACACATCAACAGTACTTTTTCAGTTTCTTTTTTAGTGCGTGTTCAGCTATTTACTCTAATGAGTTACTTGTTTTGATACTCAAATCACTGAAACACAACTAATAACAAAATCAAAATGTTAATTCTAATACATGAGCCAGCTTTTTGCAACACTTTGACAATGGCTAAATCATTTTATCAACATGATACCTACTGTGATCAGTTCTGAATACCCCCTCACCAGTGTTAATTAATCAGTGGCTCTTTATTGATTATACTTGTAGAGAAGGAAGCATGCATTAATTTGATGAGTTTGACTTTACGAGATCGAAATAAATCAGGAATAAGTCTGAAATAGGGCTTTTGAAATATATTCTGCACCAATCCTTGGGTAGTCAAGAACATATACTTAACACAAGCAAAAGTTACTTCAATTTTGCTTTAACTTTTATAAATCAAAATACTACTTAAAATAATTCATTCAAAATAATGTAAAAAATTAAACGTAAACAATTAATACAATTGATTAAACATGCATTGAGGAACTCAAACAAATACTGTTTTCTTTTTTTCTTGTTTTCTGAAATATTGTTCAAGATAATATTTTGGCAATTTCAATCAAATCCAGCTGTGCTTTTGAAAGCAATTTTACTGTTTTCATTTAAGATTGAAATTGCAAATTTTTCTCACTTAGATGATAACAAAAATATTGTGTACAAATGTCCTATTTTTTGTCATTATTTGCAATGGGAAAGTTCTTATTCATTTCAAGTAATACTATTAAAGAAAATAATTATTTTATACTGAAAAATTCAGTTACTAGATAACAAAACAGAAAGTATGCCATTTTGTGATAATTTCTGCAAGTATTTTCAGAAGTAAGTATGATAAACTTTATAGCTATTTTTTCTAAAGTTTACAGCTATTTCCCTAATTAAATTGAGCTATCTACTGCTTCCAGCCATAATTTGGCACACCTTGGACACAAAATTTGTGGTTATTACTTGTTTAATATCGTGGATTTCTCTTGATTAATATGTGTATTGACTAGGGCTGTGAACGAGTACTCGAGCCTTGATAGACGAGTCGATCTTTGCTAGTACTCGAATTCATTTAAAATCCTCAGTTACTCGCGAGGTATTGTATTAGCGCCCACATAATGAAACGCTTGTGTAAAATATGCTACATTTCAGCATTTCCGTCAAATAATTTCAATTATATATGAAAACATATAATTTACTCCATATTCTATAATATCTGGTCAAATAGAAGACGTTTTTCTTCAAAAGTTTCATTTCCAGAACCGACTATTTGTTTACAGAAGACTTCTAATGGTAGATACTAAATTCGGGCCGGTTGTGAGAGGGCGAGTACTCGGTGCCGTTTTTCAGCACCCGTCCCAGCCGTCACAAGTATTGACAAGCACAAACTATATATTATGTACTTCAACAACATATTAAATTAAAACAATAAATGTTTCACAGTGCTTTTTAAGTGATGATAATATCATTTCTGCTTGAAATCATTGCCACAATTTGCATTTGGAAATTGCCGAAGATATTTTAATTATTTCTGTCGTCACTTACACTCCCTTATTTGGTAGACAGAAGTGCACAAATTTTACCGATGGCAATCATACAACAATACATATTCTGTCTTTTGTTTTGTGACAAGTTAAGATTTGTGATATTTTATAATATGGCACCAAGTAGTATACAGCTGTTTTAATAAGCAAACTACACCATTTTAAAAAGTTTTCTGCACACCTATTATCTTTTTCTTACACATTAATCTATCAATGGTAACCAATAGAAACAAGCAATCAGTGCCCGTGAATGGGCTCTGTGTCAGCTGTGTGTTTTTAGTTTCAGAGTAGAAGAGAAAGAAGAAAAGGACACCAAGGTTGTGCCCTACAAATGGTATTCACAAGTAAAGTACCAAGTTAACTGTTAAGGAGTAAAATGTAGGTGGAAAACATCTTTAAGCAAAATACTGTAAATGCAATAGTTTTCAAGTTACAGCTAATTTACTCAACAGTGAGAATCTCATATTAGCTATAGCTCAGCTATGAAATGAGTTAAAGGACTGCAATTTTACTGTGGTATAGCTGACCCAAAAGTGGATGAATAACACATTTAAAGAAAACACATTAAATGCAATAGTTATCAAGTTCCAACTGATTAACTCAGCAGCGAGAACCTGAAAGTAGATATAGCTCTGCTATGCAATAAGCTACAGGTCTGCAATTTCACTATGTTATAGGTGACTGCAAAGTAGGTGAATAACACATTTAAAGAAAATACTGTAAATGCAATAACTTTGAAGTTACAACTGATTTACTTAACAGTGAGAACCTTAAAGTAGCTAGTGCTCACATATGCCATGTGCTTCAGGTCTGCAATTTTACCATGTTATAGCTGACCCAAAAGTAGGTGAACAACACATTTAAACTAAATTCTGTAAATACAATAGTTTTGAAGCTACAACTGATTTACTCAATAGTGAGAAGCTGAAAGTAGCTATTGCGCACATATGCCATGGGCTACAGGTCTGTAATTTCCATTTGTTATGGTTGACCCAAAAGTAGATGAATAACATATATTCAAACAAAATACTGTAAATGCAATAGTTTCAAGTTACAACTGATTTACTCAATAGTGATAACCTCAAAGCAGCTATTGCTCAGCTATGTAATGAGCTACAGGTCTGCAACTTTACTACGTTATAGCTGACCAAAAATTAAGTGAATATCATATTTAAAGAAAATACACTAAACGCAATAGTTTTCAAGTTACAGCTGATTTACTCAACAGCTATACTCTGCAAGTAGCTACAGCTAAACTATGCAATGAGCTACAGGTCTGCAATTTCACAAGTTACAGCTGATTTACTCAACAGCTATACTCTGCAAGTAGCTATAGCTCAGTTATGCAATGAGCTACAGGTCTGCAATTTCGCAATGTTATAGCCGACAAAAATGTACGTGAATAACATATTCAGGGTCTCAGACTCGTGCAAAAATAATGGTGGCCAGCAGGACCAGTAACTTTTAGACTTAAGTGGCCCATACAAATATTAAGCGGTCCTTCTTTATTCGAAAATACTTCAAATGCCTTTACATTTACATATTTTAGGCTAGCTTGTTGAGAGTATCATGGATGACTAGATATGATTTGAGTGACTTTTGATGCAAAAAATCAACTAGAATCAAGGATTAAGAATAATCTAAAATGACTGGATTATGGTATCATATTTCTGAATAATAAACTATGTGTGGATATAAACTCACTTAGGTGGGAGTCATCTGTTGGTACACGTACAGAAGATTTTACAGTTTTCGGGACCCAGTTTTCATATGTACTTTCAATCGTAACTCTAGTTACCAATAATAAATAAATAAAAAATATCCCCATCTGTGTCACCAATGTTTAAAAATAATTTATAATGTATTGCATGGTAAAATATATACCGGTAAGTTACTAATAATAAATGAAAAAGAAACAAAAACAAAAAAAAAACATCCCATCTATGTCATCAATGTTTAAAAATAATTTATAATTTATTGCATGGTAAATATATAAGTTACCAATAATTTTAAAAAAAGGAAAGAAAAAAAACCAAAAAAACATCCATATCTATGTCACCAATGTTGAAAAAAAATTTATAAAGTATTGCATGGTAAAATATAAGTTACCAATAATAAATGGAAAAAAAACCATCCCTATCTATGTCACCAATTTTTAATATATTTTTGTAATGTGTCTTGCACTGTGTCTGAATGTATTCATTACCAATACTAAATGAATGAAAAAAATCATCCCCTTCTATGTCACCAATTTTTAAAAATATTTTTTTTTCAACAGGTACATTGTACAAGTAACCAAAAATAAATGAATAAAAAAGCACCTTCCATGCATTCAAAACACTGGGCTACGGAAGATTTTTAAACTAAAAGGACTTCCGTGTTCTTACATTCAAAACGCGATTCCATGTATGTCTGATATTTGCATTCAAAACAGTAGTCACGGAAGAAAGTTAAAATAAAAAGACTTTCATTTCTTTACATTCAAAACGAGATTTTATTATTTTAACCAATGAAATGCCAGAAAAGAAATGACATCGATCTCTTACTAGATGTATGTTAGCTTTTTACTGGCTGTCGTCACGACACGCCTCGATTTTAAACTAATCAGGTACATGAATAGAAATACCGTGAGTGTGCTTTGTTTATAAAATGGCGGAGTCGTAGATCCAAGAAATATGTTAGAAAACGTGGACTGGCAGAGTTCACTTCATTTTAAATTCGCCAGCGAGGCGACAATAAAAGCGTTTCTACTCGACCTTCGTCCAATAAAGTCGCCGTGGGCGAGTTGGCGACTGCGAATTTGTGACACTGCATATTTAAAGAAAATACCGTAAATGCAACAGTTTTTTAAGTTACAACTGATTTAATCAACAGTGAGAACCCAAAAATAGCTATTGCTCAGCTATGCCATGGGCTCCATGTCTGTAATTTCACTATGTTATAGCTGATTCATAAGTACATGAATAATATATAAAACAAAATTCTCTAAATGCAATAGTTTTCAAGTTACAAACAATTTACTAAACAGTGAAAACCTGAAAGTAGTTATTTCTCAGCTATGCAACAAGTTCCAGGTCGTTATAGCTGACCCAAAAGTAGATGAATAACATATTTATACAAAATTCTCTGTATGCACTAGTTTTCAAGTTACAAGTGATTTTACTTATTATAGAAGGTAATAAAAAGTCAGAAAGTAGCTATTACTCACTTAGCTATTGGGATAGACACCCAAGTGACACATCATGTTGTAGCTATGAAAAAAGTAGCTGAATAACATATTTTAACAAAATGCTCTAGATGCAATACTTTTCAAGTTATAAGTGATTTAGTGCATGATTTCATGAATTTTAAAGCATTAAAAATTATTTTAAAAATTCATAAAAAAATAATTAAGAAAGATTCAGGCCTGGTACTCACACAAGGGAATCTACTAGTGGTCTCTAGTACATATATGCAAGAAAAGAGAAAAATCTCCCTGCAATAGTGAATAAGAAAATTGAAATTTTCACACTTTGGATGGGGGTACCTCTCTTGTAATGGCTCTGGGGAACAGACGAATGACCATATCTGCATGCCTTGAACAATTTTTCATCCTCGATAGTTAAGCTATCCTTTTTTTAAAAAAAAAACAGCATGTCTCTGGCTCTTGTGGTTTTGGAGAAAAAGTTGTTCATGCGGACTCAGACGCCGCAGAGTGATGCCATAAAAATCAATACAAAACAAGAGTTTATACATTCTTCCAATTTTCGCTATGATTTGAGTATCAGTTGAGTATTTATAAACAACATTTCACAATCTCGATGTAGTGTTGAACATTTTGAAGATTTAACATTTATGTTCCAGGAAACCAATCACAAAAGTATGTAATGTTTGCTATACTTACAGGTAAAACTGAAATCCTTTTTATAAATATATCCTTTTTTATCCCGAGATTTTTTGTCGCTAAAAGAGAAACCAGAGTTGTGTGCCTTGAATTTAGAACAAAGATACAATGCAGGCAATCTATCAAAACAAGAGCAGCTCAGACTACTGAATAAGATCACATGTATACAGCCATACAATCTTACTGGCATCTGGCCACTGATGAAAATATTCAAAATATCAACTCAAGTAGCTACTGAATGGAGTTGCTCATATAAAACAAATATAATGTAAGATCTCTGTGTACTATGTACTCCTTTAACAGGAGTGTATATATTTACACAAAGATATGTATTTGTACATCTATTCAGTGTTTGCAATGATGTTCCATTTGATAATTAAGATTGCTCAGTGTGCAAAATAGATGTGCAGATATATCATTTACAAAAAGCATATTTTTTTCTTCATCTCTCAAGTGATACAAAAATTTTTTTCATGCAGAAAGATATGATGCATGAGCAGACTGTCCATATTTTGGTGAATATTTATTTACTTTGCGAGGATTTGACATTCTCTGTCACTGAGAATATCGCCTAAAGCAGCATCAGAGATACCTCTGTACCCCACACCCTGGAGAAACAATTTTGACACCATGCGATATTGAAGAAGTGAAACAGAAAAACATCAGGAGACTTTCAGAGGAAATTGTGTCAGTTACACAAAGATCTAAATAATGTTTAGCAGAGAAAAAAATGTCGAAGACAGAGAATTTGTGTGTAAACGTAAGAGGATTATTCCATTTCTGCCAGTGTGGTTTAAGATAGGTTTATGATTTGAAGTAACAAAAAATCCATGATACAGGGTACAGTTTATGATAGATTTAAGTCTAAAAATGGGTTTAGGATATGTTCTGGATGTATAAGATATTTTCCTGACAGCTTCCTGACTGCCATTGTCACTGACAGAAAATCTTCCGATAGGTTCCTGACCCATCCGATTGGTATCCAATTAGTTGACGATAGACTTAAGATGAAACAGATTGGTTTGCGATAACTATAATATGGAAAAGATTGCTGTACGACTGTAGTTTTAAGATCGCTATAAGATGACAATACAGTTGGTTTATATAAATCTGATAAGGAGTGGGAAAGGTTGAAATTCTCATAAAATGTTCCCAATGAACTCCCGAATGCTGTACTTATAAACCTATTCAAGAAGTTCTGCCTTTTCTGCATAGGATGTGTGTACGATGGCTACAAGATTATCAGGTGCATAAGATTCAGTTCCTGATTCCTGAACATTGTCAATCAGGAGCAGGGTTTATGATATATTACAGAAATGGAACAGCCTCCTAAATTATTAAAACAAGACAATTCCATAACACGATGACAGCATTACGAAGTAAATAATTTTCACTAATGGTTAGTTTCTTGATTAATACAGCTTTGCACTTTCAATGGGAAGTAAATTTCACTGTCCAAGCCCATTAGCTAAAATATAATGTCTGATGACAACTTCTACGTAGTCTAGAACTCCATGTGCACTAGTGTATGTGACATACATATTATGATTAGTGATAAAATGATTGTCTACAGTCATAGACTGGTCGGTTGAATTTCATATTTGGTAGCGATGATCGATCTGGAAGGTGTACCCATCGACTCATCCTTATTACTGAAAATTTCATAAAATTTACAGTGACCTTTCTTTATTTATCTCAATATCCACATACCGTAAATTTCCAAAATAACGCCCAGGTTCAAATAAACGCCTGGTTCAAATTAACGCCTGGTACCAAGCACACTGTTTACAATTTATAACACTGTTTTTTGTATTTCAAAAGAACGCCTGGTTCAATTTAACGCCTGGTCTGATGCCATTTGAAAATAATTAACGCCCGGGCCATATTTTGGGAAAATACGGTATTTTTAAACTTATTTTATGCAATTTCCTTTAATAAATTTACAGATTTATCACAAATTTCGGGTTCTAAATGTTGGAACACTATAATTCTTACTGGATTGACACACACTTCATATCGGAAAGTTTTTTTTTTCATGATATAACCAGCAATGGAGTAAAAGAAAAAAAAAATGGATGATTAATTGACCATGCAACTTGAAGATTATTAACTGAATGGAGTCCATGAGTATAAGTACATCATGTGTACAAATTCATTTTTATACTCAAATTCAAAATTTTGTGTATAGCTGACACAGTTCTAATAACATCTAATGTAACATCCTCTCAAGCACATTAGAGGATGTTACATCAATTTTGCGCTATATAAATGTTTCTATTCTATTCTATCTTTTATAGATTTTATTAGGTACATTCATTATCCATCACATGATCTATTTCACCTAAATACTGGGAAATAAAGACTGGGTAATGATTTTTTTTATTACTATCACCCCTTACTATGGATTGTTAAAATTTCATTGATAATATCACCAACAAATGTGTTAAATGCATCAGTAGGAATGTAATTTTACTGTGCTTTTGCTAGTTTTGTTGAAATTCACAAAGAAGTGGTGGGGAAAACTTAGGATAAAATAAACAAGTTTTTCTGTTCACCAGTGTGCCTTAGTATGCATATGTTTCACAGCTGATTTTTTTGTATTCTATAGATAAATATGAACTTAATTTAGTTCTTATTTAAGCAAAATGGTGGACAAAACATGACAAATAACCCTTATAGAAATGTTATCACTTGAGTAGACAAAATACAATAATTATTATAGACTCTGAAATTCTGAATGTACATATTTGTATTCTCTTTTGTTAAAAATTAAAAATATATTTAACCCAGATAATTCTCCTGTTACAGAACCACACACATATCCTTGCTGTTTCTCAAATAAATTGAAAATTCATCATTGGTAATTTTTACAAGATGAATTTGATATTTCCTGCTCTATACCAGTATACTGTTCATTAATATCAATGAATCATTATTGGTGTTTGTTACTCCAAAGAGACATGTACGCTCAAGGTCATAATCTACTTTACAAAGAGCCAGAGCTTGTCATTTGATACAGCAGGCTTTAAAGTGACATTAATTAAAACTACCAGTATTTTAACCATTGAGTTGTTTTGTCATGCAGGTTACTGTATACTGGTCATATTAGTGTTGTATCAGGTTTAAAACACACTTTGTGAAGGTATTAAGCATTTGTATCACTGGCAACAACAATATCCACTTAACATCATCAGAAGCTTTGTCACACAAATCAACAAAAAAGTCACTATATGCCGATGACACATCAACTAATGTTGGTAATGCTTGCAATGATAGTAGCAATACTCACTCTGCTTAACATTTAACAGCTGCCGTAGATGTCAATCAGGGATATCTCTCTAATGCTTAAAGGCACATATATTCACATACATATATTTGCATTTTGCTTTAAATCACATAAATCTCTGTAATGTTTGTATCAGTGTAGCTACAAAAGCAAAGAAATGCCACTTCTGTGTTATTTTTGATGTTATTATTATGATTCACATGATCTTTTTTTGTCCCATGAGAAAAACGTGACTTGCACCAACAGGGTCATCAAACAGCTTCAATGTCAATCAACACTCAAGAGTACATACAGGCAAAACATAGAAACCAATGTGTTTTCTTCAGTAAGCTTTAACAGTAATTAGACTTAAGAACAGCATCAACACAAGAACAACAATTAGTGTACTCCACAGTGATTGCCAGATATTCCAATAATCATTTGTGTAAAAGAAAAAGAGCGACCCCCCACTTTTTGGCTTGTAAAATCTTGCCTATATACCATGTTTGTGCCTGCGAGTAGTGACCCTACCACCACAGTGAGTTTTCCACTGCTGCTACCAACACAAAGACACCATGGGTAAAATGAGTAGGGTGACCTTGGATAAAAAAAAGGAAAAGCGGGAGGGGCTTCAGAAGGGTGATTGACACAATAGTCAATTAATACAGTGTTTCCATGTAGACAGTTTGTGATGAGGCTGCAACAATTCCTTGGTTAAGCGCTAACAATACCATTCAGTTAAAAATCTGAATCAAAGAAAGTGAACCCATTCTTTGACAGCAATTGAAAATAGACACAAAATAACCTACACAATTTTAGTTTTGTTTGAATCAATGAATATTTGACTACATTTCTTTCAAACTTAAGAGAGTTTCTGTTTTCATTTATAATTTTTTTTTTTTATCAATTTCATTCTTATTTCAATGTAACATACTGAGACCACTCGTTGTTATACCCACAGTTGAGTACACATCTCTCCTGAACTTTCATAAAATGTACGCAAAAATAAGAAAAATGGTCTAAACACCCCCCAAATCAGACATAAATTATATTGTAAACACTAGGCCAGAATGGTTCAAATTTGCAATGTTTTGCATTATAAGTGTGTCTTAAACTCATAACTCAATAAATAGTTTAGTACATCCTTTCACATTTGTAAGTTGTGATATGTAGTAGTTTGTTCAATGAGCGATAATGAAATGAGCAACAGAGAACACAGCAAACTCTCCGATATCCAGAGATTTTGGTTCTGATTATGATTACTGGGGTGGCACAAGTACAAATAATGGGGGAAGATCGCTCGGAGATGAAATTTCAGCTCGGTATCAAGCCCTCTCTGAGTACTGTATGTACCTTGACAGGAAACAACTTTCAATAGGGCGGCTCCCGTAAATAAAATAAATACACACATAAAAGCCTTGACCCATTACATTAGCTGATGCTACCAGATAAAATAGGGAATATTATGACAGTGTGATTTTATGTTTTAGTACATAATATAAATGTAACCAATTAAATGGTACTTTACACATACACATGCACTCAACCTTTTAACTTTGGATTGAATTTTCATGAAATTTTGGCTTGTTTAAAGAGCATTGTGCACTCATTAGCATCCCTTTATAATATCTACCAAAATTCAGCATTATTTTTAAGCTTGGGCCTAAAAACCGTGTCCATTTCTACCATATGCAAGACTTTATTAAAACAACTGTATTTTTAAATAAAAAATTGAGTCCAAAAGTTTCTGTTTTTAATTGTATTTTCTACTATAAGTCAATAAATTAGGACTTCATCTGTTCTTTATTTTCACTTATTTCTGCAGTAAACTGATTCAAAATACAAAAAATAATGAAATTAAATGCATCAATAACATTACACATTTTTTTTATTATTAATACTGTAATTGACAATTACTCTTTATAAAGGTAAAACATCACACAACTATCTAGTTATTAGTGCTGCGCCGATTAGTGGTCCATTCGATGCATTGATCGATGACGGCATTAATTTTGATGCATCGATCAAAAAAACAAAATTCGGCATGCCGAAAAAGGGCTGAGTTCTGGTATGTTTCCAGTCAAATCAAACGAAAGAGGAAGTGATTTTCCGTAAAATAAAAATGGAGCAGTTTTTGTCCCAAAGATATCGCCTTAGAATTGTTGAAATGTACAAAAATATTATCTAAAAGTTTGGATTAGTTACTTACTCTGTAAGTTTTGTATGATTTTAATGCTGCCGATGCATCGAATGATGCATCGATCACATGTGGGCGATAATCGAGTGATTTTTGCGGACCGAGTCGCAGCACTACTAATTATTATTATCTTGACTGAAAATGATAATCAACTGATTGTGACATGGTAGGTGTATCAATCTCCTGAGCAGAATTTAACATTCTATTGCATTTCATTGGAACTATTCAGTAAAATTTTATCTTCAATCATTTTTAACACAAATACTGAAGTTTCATTATGTTAATTACCCTTTGGTATTTAATACTTTATACAATTTGTTTTATTTGTCTCCAAAAATTATATATTTCAAAATATTATGCCATAAGTAAAACAGTTAACAAGAGAAGTGAAATAAGTTTCAAGATCAACCAAAACATAAAACATTATCCAAGTCTCCTAAATTACGTCTGGATTACCTGCTGCCCAAAGAAGCAGAACCAAAGCAAGGATGTATTGAATTCCCACATGATTAAGACCACTGTACCATGATTAAGTTAATTATAGACTGTTTCATCTGCGTCATTCCTTATTACTCCTATATTTGTGATGGGACAAAAGGCAAAACCATTATTCTGTCATAGTAGTTTCTGTATGTAATATTTGCCCTTAACACCATGATCTTTCCTTGAATTTTCAAAACTTGTATAAATTTTTGGTTTTACAACTCTGTTAGAATAGGTTTCAGCTAATTTTACATTATTTACTCTGATACTCAAAAAGTGTTGAATGACGAAGTAAGCAAGCTATTTTATATTTTTTTCACTTTTATGGTTTTGATGGATTTAGAGTATTGGATGTATATATTCTTTGGTCACTTGCACTGTAATATTTATTTATTTGGGCTTTTACGTCGCTTTCAACACTGTACAGGTCATATCACGACAGGTAGTTGGAAGGGCAGAGGAAACCAGTACATATAGTTCGCTAGGCTTGTGTACTGTAAACTGTCGACCAACGGCAAGCAACTACCAGCTTTCCCACTTAAGGCCATGACGGGGATCGATCCCCGGCCTCAGAGGTGGGAGGCGAGAGTGTTACCACTCTGCCACCGTGGCCCCTTGCACTGTAATAATCTACAGCTCTGGCTTAACATATTAAAGGGTACAAAGCAATGCGGTGTCACATTGAATCAATAGTGGTACAAGATGCACTCTGAGAGAATAAAATGCTCGACTTGATGTGATCTGACTCGCAAGTGTTACAAAGTATTCTTTTATTGCTTATCTATTGTCATTTAAATTTAATGCCATGAGGGGCAACATTGACCACCAATAAACAATGTAATTTATTTCTGATTTGCGAGAGTTTGGAGCCATGTGAAGTCAAACGTATGTAAATCCTATGGTTACTGGGGCAATTGGTTCACCTGCACAGTTTCAATATGGATTCTGACAGGAGCAGACACAATTTAATGTAAACAAAAATAAAGGACTAGTTTAGGAAAGAAATATTTAAACATTTGGAATAGATAAACTAAAAGGGTTGTTTCCACTTTCCCAGTGCATTTTGATCCAACAAATTCGAACTGTTATCCAGTGATTTCTTGTATCTGTATGGCAGCCATCATGTTTACATCCTAGTTGGTTTGCAACCATCTTCTACATTCTTGTATGGTGCACAATCATGTGCACATAACTAGGACTTACTGGAAACTAAGGCTGGGATAGGTGCTAAAAAACGGCCCTCTGACAACCGGCCCGAATTCGAGTAACCACAAGATTTAGATATTGCGCCTGCAAAGCAGTAGATTTAGATTTAGAAGTCTTCTGTAAACAAATAGTCGACTTTTGAAGGAAAACGTCTTCATTTAACCAGATATTATAGAATATGGAGTTAATTATACGTGAGCCAGGGACTTCCTGTTTGTTTTTACTCACCTGGTGAATTTAAATCCTGTACACTGTGTACACTACTACGACTCTGAGCCATGGACTTCCTGTTTGTTATTACTCACCTGGTGCATTCAAATCCTGTACACTGTGTACACTACTAGGACTCTGAGCCAGGGACTTCCTCTTTATTTTTACTCACCTGGTGCATTCAAATCCTGTACACTGTGTACACTACTAGGACTCTGAGCCAGGGACTTCCTGTTTCTTTTTACTCACCTGGTGCATTCAAATCCTGTACACTGTGTACACTACTAGGACTCTGAGCCAAGGACTACCTGTTTGTTTTTACTCACCTGGTGCATTCAAATCCTGTACACTGTGTACACTACTAGGACTCTGAGCCAGGGACTTCCTGTTTGTTTTTACTCACCTGGTGCATTCAAATCCTGTACACTGTGTACACTACTACGACTCTGAGCCAGGGACTACCTGTTTGTTTTTACTCACCTGGTGCATTCAAATCCTGTACACTGTGTACACTACTAGGACTCTGAGCTAGGGACTTCCTGGCCTGTTTCTCCAGGCTGCTGTGTTGTTTGGCCAGCTGTTCCACCATCTCTTCTAGTCTCAGTCGCTGCTCATGTTCATACTGAAGCATCTTCTGCCACCGCTTGCCCTGAGTCTGTGACAGCTCCACATAGTCCCGGCATGCCTGGCAAATATACATTTATCTGATAAGACTCATGTACTCTGACAAAATCAAAAAGACGGGGTACATCTTACAAATATTCATGGATATAATTAGAATCAAGCACACTGTGACAGGTCTAGTGTAGGGAGTTTCCATGCTTTGATAAATGTTGATTGAGCAGTAAAATTACTCTGTTTGATTTTTGTCTGTTGTATGTTATTTCGTTATTGAAATGCTAGTAGTGTATTCAATATTGGTGGCTGCTTGGGATGATCGATCAATACAGAAAGATCAAACACCAATCCCTACACTAGACAGCTCCACATGGACATGGCACGCTTGACAAATATATTCTAACTTAATCATAATGAAGTACCCTGTGATAATGTCACACTGTTACAGTACAACTGAAAATATACTCTTAATCAGTTGAAAGTATTGTCTGACAGCTCTACAGTCAAACATTTCTGCCACACAAACTTTCATATTTTTAAATGTAAAATGCATTTTTATGAATAAAAATGTATATACTTACCATATGAAAACACTTGGGTAAGCGTGGCTTGGCGTTCGGTGACCGCCACATACACCGTACATAGAATTTAAAATATGAGGGGAGACCCTCTTTAAACCTATATACTTGCTACCTTTGACCCCTGCCATGCGCAGTAATACAGAAATAGTTCATTCTTTTTGTGAATAAACATAAATGCTGGAAAAAGGTCTTTAAAAGCGGGGCAGGCGGGAGGGTGATTTGCTGTTTTCATATGGTAAGTATATACATTTTTATTCATAAAAATGCATTTTACATTTAAAAATATGAAATTTTATTTCATAAAAATGTAAATATACTATACCATATGAAAACACTTGGGTTGAATGCCCACATGGAAGGATGGTGGGAAAAAGACAGACTGAGGAAAACCACCCTAAGGTTAAATTGCTACAAAAGGATACTTCCTAGTGAATGCAATTGAACCCAAAACCTCTGTGCTGAAGCAATAACTCGAGTGAGTTAAGTGAGTAGCATTAACCACTGCACTAACTTCAGCACTGCTGTCTACACCCTATTAGGTCAGCTCAAAGGAGAAGGCATAAGTATGCCCTGTGCTCAGAATAGGAACATGCCCAGAGGCACTAAGAAGCACGGTTCTGAAAATAGAGATGAAGAATAGATTCCCTAAAAGGGAAATGCCACCCCCCTTTTTCTGAAACTAAAAGTTTCAGATGGACTTAAATTGAGGAATTTAAGTAGAAGAGAGAGAAATGGCTGAGTGGAAAAGGATGTCCACTCCACTTAAGAAATCATAAGAGATTCTTAAGAACAACATCTCTGAAGGGAAATACATTCCTAAAAGGATGTAAAAGTGGAATGGCTCTTCCACGTGCAGGATCTCATGTTGACTAGGAGTGGGATTCCACCCCTAAAGGACCAGGAAGCCCCCTGTGCCCTGCCATGATGAGCCCTGACACCATGAAGAGATGCATTCCCTGTGGAACAGATATTGCGGGAATAAAGGATAAAGTGCTATCCAAAAAGATATTGTCTGAGCAGCAATATCACCCTCTTGGACTTCAGAAGAAAGACCAAGAAGAAATCCTTTTAAGTCAGAATAGCTAGATAGAAAGCATCTTAGGAATCTGACTGTAAAAAAGGAGAGGTCTTCTAAGTCATCCTGACCAAACACAAAAAGTCAAAGCAGGAAGAGCCCTCTGAAGATAACTGGCTTAAGCCAGGAAAGTAAGATCTGACTTAAGGATGACTTAGGCCATCCCTAAAGAGTGAGAGAAAACCTTTAAATAAAGGAATCAAAATCACTCCTTCTCCTTCCCAAAGAAAGGGAGTAAGAAAGACTGTCTAAAATGTGAAAAACTTGGCTCAGCAAATGAAAAAAGGGTTCAAGAGGAGCCTTGGTAAGAGCCTGCAGAACCAAGGATAAGTACCAAACAGGTAGGTGACGACTACCCTAATTCTGGACTTAAAGAAGCTCTAAATGAGACTTCCTAGCTCCTATAAGAACCCAACTCCAAGTAGTACCTGGAGAGAGCTGACCTGTATCCCTATTGTCTGAAAAATAATTCCTTAAAAGGAACAAACAGCAATAAATGGGACAGTTGAAGCATGGCAGAGTGGCCATGTTTCTCACAAGTTTTTGAAGCAGTTCCACATTGCTTCATAGACAGTTGAGGAGGATAAGACCCCTCCTGTGAAAATTCTTCTTAAAGGAGACTTCAGCCAGAAAGCTTGAAGAAAGGAACTCCATAAAAATAAATAACAAAACTCTAGATGAGATTGTTATAGAAGAATAAGAGGAAGAGCCAATGGCTTTCTTAAAGGAGATCTTGAGGCCAAACCTGGCAATTACCAGGAAAGGCTACAAGAAGAATGATACAGCTCTGAAAGTTGATTAACTTCATGGCCATAGAGGACAAGGAGCTGAAGAAGGGAAGGAGTAAAACAAGTACTCCGGACCAAAACACTCCAGGGCATCTGTTGCCAGAGCCTAAGGATCTAGCACAGGAGGCACATGTAAGAGCAGCTAGTGATTGAATCACATGGCAAAAGAGATCTAAATAAGATGAGAAGTCTGAGACTACCATCTGAAGATCCAAGAATTGAAGGGCCACCTTATATGAAAGGTGAGAAAAGACCTCCAGAGATGGTCTGCCAAGGATTCATGCCCCTGGAACATGAGTAGGTGGAAGAACAGAGTTGTTCTTGTAAAAATAATGGCAAAAGATGCCAAAATACACATGTCCCAAGAGTGGAAGCTGTCTTGATTTAAAGAAAACCCAGACAACAGTGTTACCTGGACTATCTGAAGAATCCCTTAAAGAAAGGACAAATGAGGAACAAATGTCTTGAGAGCAAGACATCTGAGCTGTTTGAGGCTGAAAGGATGATCCTTTGATGAAAGGATAATAGAGGAACAAATGTCTGAGCAAAAAGGACAGCTATGAGCTCTAGAACTGATGCACAGACTGGACTGCTACATCAAAAATAGACATTAGGTGGTCCACAGAGCACAAAGAACTCCCAAACCGTGCAGTGAAACATCCATGAAAGTAGATGTAAAAACTAGGGAATTAAAGAGAGGAATGCAAAGACATAGTTCCCCGGATAGTACCATCTTGAATGAACCTTCATAGAAGGATCAAGGAATGGAAAATCCAGAGCACCTTTGAGAAGGAAAATCAAGTGTCCTGAGATGACACAGAACAAGTGTCATATGTAGGGACCTTGAAGAAGCGGCTTCCAAGTGGAAGCCAAAAGAAATAAGGAGCCCAGTTGGAGAGGTAATTAAGAAACAGGTTAAGAACCTGACCCAGGAAGGAGACCTGTTAAAGAAACAGATCTAAATACTTCCTGCTAAGAACCACTCCAAGATGAAAGTCAACTGTAATAGAGTTGAAAATAAGGCATAAGACCATAAGGCATTGCCACAAAGTGGTACACCTTGCCCAAAAGCAAAACTATGAGCAAGAGTGAACCAAAGGAGCCAAAGGAGAGAAAGGAGGCAAATTGAGGAAGAGAAGTGGTCCACTGGCCAATTGAGAAAATGATCAACTGATAAGTTGCATCCTGATAGTCTGGAAAACCAGGAAAAAGATATAAATCTAACTGTGGTTTCCAGTATATCTTTGTCAAGGAAATGCCCTGAAAAAACAGGAAAACAGGAGCTCAAGATACTTGAACTGCTCATGTGAACAGACAGTGTGAGACTGAATGACAAAGAACAGCATTCTTCTGTGGAGAAGAACTGAAGAATCAGGAAAGTGGAATCTGAGAGACCACTGGAATCAGATGACCTCCCACTGGCAAGTGGAGGGATCTGGAAGTAAGAGTGAAAATTTGAGTAAAAACGACACTCTTATCTCCTGAAGGACACCATAATAGAGGTTGAGGCTGAGCCTCTACCTCTGGAAGGCATTCCACCATCAGAATGTTGGAACCTGGAAAGGAACCACATCCTAAAAGCACTAAGTTAGAGAGAAAACTCCCTGGATGGGAGGAAAAAAGGTCTTAATTGGTGAGCCTCAAGAGGCTAATGCAGATAGCTTAAAAGAGGCACCTTGAGTAAGGGCCACATGAAAACCTTCTGCTTATACTGTTATATGTGAGAAGAAATGGTCTCCCAAGAGAGACATCACAAGAAACAGCATAAAACCAAAAAAGGACCAATTAACCCTACCAAGTGACTAAGCACAAGTGAGGGAAATGGATAAAGAAATCTCTCAAAATAAAGTGCAAAGATGGCTGAAAAAAGGCCATAGATCAACCAGCTAAAATGTAGCTAGAAGACCCAATGAAACAGATGTCCAAAGAATGGTGGATGAAAAAGACCACTAAGAAAGTATTGCCTTGTCAATCAACTTGAATAAGTGATCAACAAAACAGGACTGAAGGAAAAAATCCCACAGAAATAAGGACCCTAAGGTCCATCTCAGATCTCCCCTAATAGCAGAGGAACTCTACCTAGGGAAAAGAAGGTCTTAAGAACCCCATCAGGCTAGATCCCAGGTCCGGAAACCTGAAGAAGTCAACCCAAAAAACCCTCTGAAGAGGATTTCGTACCTGGCAAAAATAAGTTTTAGAAGGAAAATTGGGTAATTACCCAACCTACAAAACTTTGAATAAGAAAATCCCAAAATGAATGAGTGACAGAAAGTAAGTATCTGGCCTCATGAAGGAACTTCTAAGCCTGGAAAAGTGGCTGATTTAGAGAAAAATAAGACTGATCAAAAGAAAAGAGCAGTCAAATTAATTCCCTAATTCTGTTAGACAGGAAGCTTGAAAATCTTCTGAGAAGATTAATCCTAAGCACCCATATAGTCCAACAGACTGGCACCAAAAAGTTGGAATAGGGTTCCTGAAGTCTGCCTAAAGGTTAACTGTAGACAGAGGACCCCCCAACATACCCAAAAGGGAAATGTGCCCATTGATTGTCAGATCTAAAAAATGGTGAAAACACAAAAGCTGTTGAGTAACAGAAGATTTCCACCAAACCCCAAATGAAAATTTTCTAGATTTAGAAAATGAATGGAGCTGTGTTTAGAAAGTAGAAAATCAGTTGGATTCAACTGATAAACTCTTCTAAAAGGAACCCTGAAAATGAATGGTCTTAAGAAGGTAATCCCAGCCCAAAAAGCAGCCTGATTAGGCTGAGCCCTAGGCACAAAAGAGGCCAAAGGACTAAAAAAGGACTGAGAAACCAAATGACCAAAATGACAAAATTGGAATGTAGGAAACCAGTAACAGTGAAATGGATCTCCAAAAGGTGGAAGACAAAGTCCTCCCCAGAAGCCGTAAACCCCCAACCTCCAGAATTGAAGGTGGAGAAAGGCTAAAAAAGGAGACCCTAGGCTCAGAATTGAACCCCAAAACACTGAAACCAGGATCCGAATTCCAGAAATGTCAAATGAAAGGGCCTGTTCAAGTAAAGAACCGTGAATGGTAGGTAGTAGATACCGTAATGCTACGCTATGAAAAATGCGTTAACAATTGAAATTATTACACATTGTGCTCTGAAATAATAATATTCAAAGAAATATGTAAAAGGAATGTATAAACAAACCTGGAAATGCTGTGATCACTATGAAAATGAATATTTTCTGACAACCGATCGGTTGACCTCCATTTTGGATGTGACGTCATCGTCACGTGACCTGGTGAATGATTCGTAAAAAAAAACAACTCAAAAATAAGGTCAAATTACGCGGTGAAACGAAGAATTTCGTAAAAAGAATGAAGGAAAACCGTAAAAGGTGAATTATAATGCCTGTAGAAGTGCATCAATGAATTAATTCACCGCGGAAATGAATATTTCCAAAGGAAATCCAACATTCTGACACCACGTGACCCAATGAGCGATAATAACAAATCAGTAAATACGTGAAAAACAATGCACAGTCCGGTCAAAATACGTGGGAAAAAACGAAGAATTTCGTTGAAAGAATGAAGGAAAACCGTAAATTAAAATGTAATGCCTGTAGAAGTGCATAAAACGAAATAATTTACTGAGGAAATGAATATATCCAAAGGAAATCCGACATTCTAAGACCACGTGACCAGATGAGCGATAATACGAGTTTTGGAAAAACACGTAAAATATATGGCAAAGTACACAATAAAATCACCAGAAATAGAAGTAAAATGTAAATAAAATGGAGGAATAGTGAATAAAACAGCTTAAGTGTACTTACAGAGCACCAGAAACGTGTAAATGCAGGTCTTAGCAAGATAGCAAAAACGCCTGTTGACACTTCAACCGCCACAAAAAGAATGAACTATTTCTGTATTACTGCGCATGGCAGAGTGAATTAGGTCACCAGGGGTCAAAGGTAGCAAGTATATAGGTTTAAAGAGGGTCTCCCCTCATATTTTAAATTCTATGTACGGTGTATGTGGCGGTCACCGAACGCCAAGCCACGCTTACCCAAGTGTTTTCATATGGTATAGTATATTTACATTTTTATGAAATAAAATTGATGGTTTTCAAACTGAAGTAGTCTGTGAGAGATCCATGCAGCAATGGCACACCTGACAAATATACACCTGACAAATATACACCTGACAAATGCCACCTTAATTGTCAGTGATAGTGATATTACAATGTATGCATTTGGTTTATTTAGTATTTTGCGTCATGCCAGTAGTTCCTTATTATTTATATTATGATGGGTAGATGGAAGGGTGGAGGAAAATAGTACATACAGTTGGTCAAGGTTCTTTACTGTAAACTAACCCCCCCCCCCCCCCCCCTCCCGATGACAAGCAACTACCAGCTATCCGTCAGCACAAAGTTTGAACTCTGATCTTGGAGGTGGGAGGTGAGTGTGTTACCAATGTGCCACTGTGGCCCTCCCTTTCAATGGATGCAGGAAAACTATATGATCAAGATTCTGCACTGTAAGAAACCCCTCTATTTACTTTGGATTTTTTACAAAGCTCATCAAATGTGTGATTCATACTTCTCACTTTACCATATTCATTTAATGTAGGGACAGTAAACAATACATGTCTACTTTTAAATGCACAAATAAGGCTGACCTAGCATATATGGGTGCATTATGTACAGATAGCAGTCATTTGCAGTGTGTATTTCAGTACTTCCTAATAATGTGCCCTTATCATCAGAATACAATGAATATATAGAGTATTTGAATACAATTGAATTGGTGGTAAAAAGGTCTACATATTTACGTGAATAAAATACAGTTGAACATTCATTAACAGTAAACTTAAACAAATTAATGTTGTACAAAAAATCTTTGAAAACTTTTTTAAAGCATTTGATTATCTTGGCACATACCATAATTACACACATTCTTATTATTGCTCTTATTCTAAGAATAACCTTTGTGCATTTCCAAGAAAAAAACTGTGAAATTAAGCTGCGCTTTGTAAACTGAAAATTGTTATGCCTCTGCTGGGATTCAAACCCCTTGCAGTGTCATGGGGTTACACACAGAAACAAATTTAAAGCAGTCAGACATCACAGCCCAACACCTTCAATACTGCTTTTGAGTGCAATGATAAAACAAGCAATCAGTGTCCATGAATGGGCTCTGTGTCAGCTGACTTTGTGTGTTGAGCTTCAGAGTATAAGTCAAGTGTTTCCTGAGCCTCTTTTTTCTGGAGGTCATTTGACCCCGCTCCTTTAAAAATTGGGGGTCAATGCACATTTTTGAGGGTCAGTTAGGCTTGACCCCTTCTGGCAAAACTGTAGGTTAGAAAAATAATGGACAAACAATACCTAAAATACCTCGCAAAGCCAGTGTTTGCGTTAGAGTTATGAAATGTGGGGTACCATGTACCCCATGGGGCATTGAAAATGGGGTACAAGTAATATTCTGCAACATTTTCCTCAATGAACAATGTTTAGATACAATCAGTTACTAAAAAGCAATAAATTAGATTTAAATTTATTTATCAATTTGACAGCAAATTATAGTACAAAGTACATGGTTGTACAATCATAAAATATCTAAAGTACACCTGTATACATCCGGGTAAAGAAAACTGTCAAAAAATAGACTTTTTTTCCTCCTATTTTTGGGTTATTTTTAAGGTAGCAAAAATGAACAGAAGCACTACTCAATTTTCAATGACATATAGGATGTTGATAGTTTCTAAAAAATTATTTTATTTACGCTACAAATTTGGTTAATTTTATTGTAATTGGAATTTTTATAAATAAAAATACTTACATAATCCCAACAGAAGCTTACGTGACCTACCGTTCGGTCAAGGACACAGACAATGTGTCTCGCCATTTTTTTTTACTGAAAGTACACACGTAAACCCCAGCGGGCACCTGCTGGAGGTTATATCTCCACTGTAAGTTGTCATTCTAATTTTGACCCTACCCCTCAGAAGATGGTAGAGGGGAGGAGGGTGGGACTCTCCCTGTTGGGATTATGTAAGTATTTTTATTTATAAAAATTCCAATTACAATAAAATTAACCAATTTTATTGCATAAAAACGTACTTACATAATCCCAACAGAAGCTTGAATGCAGCCCTGAGGTCCATGGTGGGTAGACTTCTGAGGACTGTCAAGTGCTATAGGAGAGTTCTTTAGGTATACAGATACAAAAAAATGCATACACAATATGTTATACTACAAACACTGTAATATACTACATATATGAATACTAGTATCATTATTACTGTCATAGTCAATACAAGTACTGTTAAAGTAAAAAGTAATTGTAATAAAGTAGCTGTAAAGTACTCACCCACTTATGAAAGCAGCATGCTGTACTGTACATCAAATAATATGTATGAAACCCTCCACCTTGTCTATACAGTAGTGCAGGGGTCAAAGGTCAGCTGTGCCCAGTTGAATAAAACTCCAACAGTCAGAGTGCAGCTGTCCCTCAAGCCAAGCAGCCATAACATGAAGACTTATCCATATTCTTGTTCCACAATCAAAGTCCTAGTACATTCCAGTCCAAATCCATATATCCTGAAAACATAAAGACTGATTATATTATTAAGTCTCAATTGTTCACTACATGCTGTGCAGACACAATGGGACCTAACTTAAAGATATCATCATTTTCCCAGCAAATATCCTTCAAATAAAAGTTTGTAAAGGTATTGTGGGATTTCCAGTAACAGGAGCTCAAGACCTGCTCTAAGGAGATACCTCCTTTAAATGCAAGTGATGCAGCCATAGCTCTAACATCATGAGCTCTAACCTGCGTGACCTGTTGATCAGCCGTATCTGAAGACTGATAGCAAGTTTGAATGGTGTGTTTGATCCACTGGGAAATGGTTATTCTTGTGATATCCTTAGAATAACCCTCCCTAAGGGATACAAAGAGTAGGGCCTTGCCCTTTCTCATGGATTTGGTCTTCTGTAAATAGACCTTGAGGGCCCTAACTGGACAAAGTGACTTGTCCTCCACCAGTGAGCTGTCCAACATGGTAGTAAGGGCTGGTATCACTACTGGTTTAATGGAATCAGGGCCATCCGAAGCCAATTGGTTTTTAGCCAGGAAGGCCGGAGAAGGAGAGACAGTAACTTCTGACCAATTTCTCCTTGAAGAGACAGAAGAGTGAGTCCATGCATGTATCTCACTCCTTCTTTTACCTGAGGCTAAAGCCAACAGGAACACTGTCTTGTAAGTTAGCCACTTCAAAGGAGCCTCTGACAAAGGCTCAAAGGGAGGTTTTGTCAAACCTAAGAGGACCAATGAGAGGTCCCATGTAGGTATGGACCTATTTGGTTTAGGTCTATCCCTGGTGAAACTGGCAATAAGTCTATTCAGTTCTAGACTTTTTGAAATGAATTCACCCTGTGAACCCAAGGCATCAGCAATTGCTGTTCTGTAACCAGTGATTGTAGCTGGTTTGAGATTTTTGACTGTGAACAGGTAGTTTAAAAATTCTGCTACCTGGGGAGCAGCTGTTGAGGTGATGTCCACCTTATTCTCTGTGCACCATTGCCCATAAATGGTCCACCTTGATTGATAGACTTTTCTTGAGGATTCCCTCTGAGGTGCCTTAATTCTTTCTGCCACCTCAGATGAGAATCTTCCAGAATTGGATTCCTGGAATCCAGAAGCCACACATGTAGATTCAGGTACTCCACGTTGTTGTGGAACCTGTTGGAATGTGGCTGTTTCAGAAGTGTCTTCCAGTGAGGGAGCTGTAGGGGTACCCTGGTTGAGAGATCCACCAGATCCCAAAACCATGGCATCCCCGGCCACCCTGGAGCCAGTACTATCATCCTGCATGGGTATGTTATTATTTTTTGAATTACTTGTGGCAGGATGGCTACTGGACAGAAGACATAGCCGTCTAGGCCTTCCCAACAGATATTCAATGCATCTATTTTCCAAGCCTTTTTGTCTGGGACAGGAGATACATAAATTGGAAGTTTGTAATTTAGATGAGTTGCAAATAGATCTACCATTGGTGTGTGCCAAACTTTGCAAATTTGGTTGAATATCTGTTGGTGAAGTGACCACTCCGTCTGTATGACCTTGTCCCTTCGTGATAGAGAGTCTGCTATGACATTTAGGGATCCAGGTACGTGTCTTGCCCTTATCTGGATTCTTCTGGAATTTGTGAATGCAAGAATTCTCCAGATAAGAGCACACATTTCTATGGAATGTGTGCCTCCTTCTTTGTTCAGATAAGATACTACTGTACTGTTGTCTGAACAGATGAGCACGCTTTGACCTTGCAAGTGCTCCTGAAACCCCTTTAGGGCCAGAAGAACAGCTTTCAGCTCCAATACGTTGATGTGAAGCTGAGCCTCCTTGTTTGACCAGAGGCCACTGAGGACTATTTCGTTCAAGTGAGCTCCCCAGCCTTTTTGGGAGGCATCTGTGAACACCAAAGTGTTGTGAACATAAGGATGGAGGGGAGAACCTGCCATAAGATTTTGTAGATCCTCCCACCATTTGAGATAATTGAGGAAATTCCTTGTTACTGGAATGTTTTTGTCCAGTGACTGGGGAAACTTCCAGTTTGACCTTAGGTACCACTGAAAAGGTCTCATGTGCAACCTTCCTAGAGGTACTGTTTTTTCTAAGGAAGCTAATGTCCCTATGAGTGACATGAGCTTTCTTGGAGTCAAGACTAATGACTTTCTGATGGAAACAGTCTGAACTTTCAACCGATCGAGTTTCTTTTGGGTTGGAAAAACCAGACCCCTGTGAAGATCGAAGTGATAACCCAGAAAATCTAGATTTTGTGTGGGAACCAATTCCGATTTTTGGAAATTGATGAGCCAGCCTAGTTCTTGGGACCAATTTCACTAATTTTTCCGAATCTTTGAGACATTGATCTTTTGTTGGTGACCGAAGAAGCCAGTCGTCCAGATATTGATGGATTCTGAGGTTCCTGGCTTGAGCTATGAGTTTTACCTCTTTCACAATGCGAGTAAACTCTAGGGGAGCTGTTGCGACACCAAAAGGGAGAGCCTGAAATTGGAAAACCCCTTTTTTCGTTTGAAATCTCAGATATTTTTGAGATTGTGGGTGAATTGGAACATGAAAATAAGCGTCTGTGAGGTCTATCGAGGTGACCCACTCCCCCTGTCGAATCGACTTCCTGATAGATTCGGCTGTTTCCATTTTGAATGTCGGTACATGTAAATGGTTGTTCAACATACTTAAATCTATCACTGGTCTCCACCTTTTCATGGGTTTGGGTACCAGAAACAGTCTGCTGTAATATCCCAGAGTAGAAGGTTTCCTGACATGAGTTATTGCCTTTTTTGCAAGCATGGCCTGAACTGCTTCGTGTAGAGCGCCATCTTTGTTTTTGTTGTGATATTTGCTCAAAATGAGCGGAATTTTCGATAATTTGGGTAGAATTTTGAAGTCTAGGCGATAACCATGTTGTAGTAAACTTACTACTCTGGGATGTGCTTGATTTTTTGCCCATACCTGCCAAAAATCCTGCAATCTTGTCCCTGGAAAGTCACTTCCTCTTTCCGCCTCTGCCTCCTCGCGATGCGCGCGCAGAGAAGTGGTTATAGGTGTTTGGCTGCGTTCGTTTGTCACGAAACGACCTGTTACCTTCCTGTGAGGGCTTTGGATGTGAAGATCTCCCGAAATCGAAATTCTTCACAGAGTCTCTGTATGACTTGGAATCAGATTCCTTCATTATTGACAATCTTTTGATCATGTTATCCTCAACCTGGGATAAAATATCCGAGTTGAAGACCTCCTGTTGGTCAAAATGATCTGTACGCAAGCTTGCCAAGTCCTTAGGACCTAATTTTGAGCTGCAGTCCTTCAATAAGCTGTCTCTCCTTGCAAGGAGCATATTGCATGCCAGAGTCATATTCTGCTTGAGGACTGTATCCAGAGCTATTTCTAAGGAAGATGTGACAGAAGCCTGGAGTTGAGAGTATTTGATCATGAGATCTGCTGATTCCCTGATGGTTTCCAGATCTTCTGAACATTTGATCTCAGTAGCTAACTCCTGGATCCTATTGTTGAGTTCCTCAATAGCCATTTTAAACCATACAACATGGCCCAGGATTTGAACATTTTCTCTGCAAACTGTCTCCTGTACAATAAACTGCTTGGAAGGTACAGAGATTGAAGATGACAAAGACTTTACTTTAGCTATGTTGAAGTATGAGTCAGGAAGTTTAGGAGCTTTCAGAGGAGTATTTTGAGGAGAAGTGGTGTAATAAATCATGTCAGGCCTCTCAAAGGCCAAAAACTGTCCCTGAGATAGAGATTCAGAGCTAGACTTGTCTTTTACTGTTGTTCCAGAGGCCTTTCTGTATCTATAGTCCCACATGGACTGTATATCTTGAACAGGAGGTAACGCCAAATTCTGTTTTCTGACCACCTGCTTAGAAGGTTTCTTAGAGAATGCAGAGGGAGCCACAAGGCACTCTACTTGTGGTACCTCTAAATCCAACAGATTCCTGATGGCCTTGAGCATTTCCACATAGGAAGGATCTAATTCCTGGGAATGAGTGTCTGAATCACCCTGAGGAGACCTGGATCTATGGCGTTTCGTAGCAGGTAAAGATGATTCCTCATCAGATAATTCCCCCTCTGAGGGGACTGGTCTGCTCTGGGAGGCAGGGGCACACATACCCTGCTCCTGAGAGTGTGGAAGAGTTGTTTTGGAAGCTGAAGGTTTATCCCTGCGCTTAAACTCCTCAAATTGAGAAGCCAGGGAAGATAACTGAGAATTCATAGCCTTTAACATCTCCTGAAGAGATGAATCAGGAGTAGAAGTGGAGGAAGTTGAGGACTTTGAAGGAGTTGGCTCATCCAACAGCGAGTCATCAAACTTGTCAGAAACTTTAGTTTTTGAAGATTTCTTTCTATGAGGAATTTTCAAAGCACCAGCACAAATAGTACAGTCACTTTCCTTACCAATCACACACTTATCCTTCCCTTTCTTGTCGTTTCTGCATTTTAAACAGGCCTGATGGTTGTCCCAAGGCAACATATCACCTGCACAAATGGAGCATTTCCTTTGTTTTTCGGACATGGTAAAAAATCTTTGAAGATCCGAAAAGAACGCGTGTGTACCTGACGGCGGTCAAAATAAGAATGACAACTTACAGTGGAGATATAACCTCCAGCAGGTGCCCGCTGGGGTTTACGTGTGTACTTTCAGTAAAAAAAAATGGCGAGACACATTGTCTGTGTCCTTGACCGAACGGTAGGTCACGTAAGCTTCTGTTGGGATTATGTAAGTATGTTTTTATGCAATAAAAATGATATTTATACTGTTTGAAAGACAAATTATTGTAGTTTATGTTGCTGCATCCATTGAGTGGTTCCAAAATTACAGTGTTTTTGCTACACAACCCCTGTAAATAATTTCGAATTTCAGACGTAATATTTTCTGGGGAGGTTTCGGGGTTAAAAATTCAAGAATTTCCGAGATTTAATAGAATGTGTCTCCCACTGCACAAGGTATTTGTCATCGTTCAGAGTCGTTGTTTCCAATTGTGTCCTTGCAGAGATCACATTTCCTTTCGATGTGTAACATTTCGAGTAAGATTTGCTAGGGTACATTCTAACACTGGCTGTTTAAGATGGATCTCATTTGTGTAGCTCTCTACTCACATGAAATTTTAAAATATACAGCTTATCTTCAGTGCTGTTTTTATTGCATGTGCATCTACGCTTTCAGTAAAAAAATCTCGCATCTTTCGGTGGATTTTGTTATTGAATAACGCGAATGCACAAGCTCGTGAACTCTTCACTTCGCGACCTTTTGATCCCATGCATGCGCAGTTACAGGTAAACAAACAGGAAATCGGCCATTTTTGTTTTGAAATTGAAATAAATAAAGAATTGCTGCATATATAGAGAAAATATCAATATTTCTTTTTACAAGTACTTCTGCGTCAGTCTGACCCTCAGGTAAATATTGTGTGCATAAATCGCTTGATTTCGATGTAAATTTACGCACGTTTGTGCTTAAACGGAAACACTGAACTTAGAAAATAGAAAAGGATGTATCTGAAAATGGCTATTGTTTAGCTCTGCAATCAACTACAGGTCTGCAATTTTACTTTTACCCTGTTATAGCTAGGGATGGGTCGGTAGGCCTGGTATCTCGGTATTGAGACGAAATTTTAAAACCGCCATTTCGCTTGCCAACAGATTTAATTGAAGGAAGAGTTAAAATATTACAAAAATACCCAAAGTCTGGAGAAATTTTATGCTTTGTCCCATATTTTTCATGGTTTTGCAGATTTTTATCATCAGTAATAGCGATTATGTGAGAATTAAACGCCATGTTTTGGTTACGACATTTATAACCTCAATTTCACTTGTCAACATAAAAAATGGAAGGAAGACTTAAAATATTGGAAACACACCAGAAATCTGAAGAAATTACAGACTTTTATCCCATATTTTGTGCATTTGGAGACCTTTATTGCAATGTTGTTAATAGTCCCGAAATTGGTACGGTTTTGCATTGGCGACCCCCTGATGTACATATTTTTCATACCGACCCATCCCTTGTTATAGCTGACTCAAAAGTAGGTAAATAACATATTTTAACAAAATACTGTAAATGCAATAGTTTTCAAGTTATAAGTGATTTTACTCATTATGGAAGGTACTGAAAGTGCCTATTATTCACTTAGCTATTGGAATACACTCCCAAGTTACTCAACATGTTCTAGCTATGGAAAAAGTAGCGAACAACATATTTTAACAAAATGCTCTAAATGCAATACTTTTCAAGTTATAAGAGATTTTCTGCACGAATTCATGAATTTTTTAATGACTTAAAATTATTTTAAATTTGATAAAAAATAATTTAAAAAGATCCAGCCCAGATACTCACACAAGGGAATCTACTTGTGGCCTGGTACATATATGCAAGATAAGAGAGAAATCCCTTCAATAGTCAATGACAAAATTGTGTTAAAGCATTTAAATATTTACAATTTGGGCGGGGGATACCTTGCTTCTAATGGCTCTGGGGAACAGACAAACAGACAGATCTGTATGTCTGAACAATTCATCATCCTCGATAGATAAGGTAACTTTTAAAAGTACCAGTATGTCTCTGGGCCTTGTACCTTTGGGGGAGAAGTTGTTCACATGTACACTGCAGAGTGATGCCATAATGTCAGCTGACATGCATATCAAAAACAAAATTCCTGGATCCAGATGGTGATCCAGATCATCACCAAAATTTAATAACTTGTTCCTTTGGGAGCATTCCTGAAAATTTCATCAAAATCCGTCCATAACTTTTCAAGTCACTTTGCAAACAAAAACAGACAAACTTAAGGTACATCACCAATTACATAACCTCCTTGTTTAATGTAATAAACAGAAGCATCTTAACCTGTCTGAGCTAAAGTGGTATGCTGGAAGGGTCGGGTGTTACAAGCGTCGATATACAAAAGAATATT
Source organism: Sabellastarte sp. h YS-2021 (assembly GCA_964017235.1). Lineage (NCBI taxonomy): Eukaryota > Metazoa > Annelida > Polychaeta > Sabellida > Sabellidae > Sabellastarte > Sabellastarte sp. h YS-2021. The sequence goes on from OZ024933.1 coordinate 36,774,343, forward strand.
ACAATAATTTTAAGTAGAATTCCAAGAAGTTTAAATTTACATACTCAAACATTTGTTTTGACCATTACATTACTCTTTAAACAAGTACTCTTTTCAATGATAACTACTACAAAACTGTTCCCTTTGCTTTGAAAACTACAGCTGATAATTTAATACCAAGTTTTAGATGAATATTAAGAAAACTGACAATTTTTATAATAAATGTATACTCTAATATTGAATTTACACACTTGCAATGTTATTGTGACACTGATTTAAATAATTTATAGGATACCAAATTGATGTGAACATTCTTTAAAGACTTGACTCCAGAAGGAATAGCTACATATAAAGGAAGTCGACACCAAAAACTATCAACCAGATGACAATGAACAATGGACATACCATCATATTTCAAACCATAAATTAGGAATATTATTAAAGAAACAAATTTTCAAACTAACTAAAATACTCATAAACACAAGCTTATTTCTGACTCACATTGATCATGGCATTTGACGTAATTCTAAAGAGTGTGGCCCTCTCATTCACAGACTTAATCTTGGCTGAAGTCTCATCGCCACAGTTGAGCTGCTCCAGGTCACTGAGTGCTCTCTGTAGGGCAGCCCCATGCTTTGTGATGAGGTCACTGCATGTGTTCAAGTCCTCTAGTTTAGATGTGAGAGTACGTAATGTGTTCTGAAGCTCTGCCTTGTCTGGCTTTGACTGTATCTCATCTTCATCATCTGAAAATACACCGAAACACCATGTCAGTATAGTACAGTGGCCTCTGAGCAGAGTCTTTTCAAGTACGACCTGCAATATTCACAGAAATTCATTCTAATTATGGAAAACTACCATTTTACTTCCGTTTAGCACCTTAAATACACCACTGTGAAGTAACTGCACCAAAACTTATACATGCTACTAGTGAACGATGTATGGAATCAGACCTGCAACTCAAAAATGTTACAGGTCCTGTGCAAAACTTGCCAGTCCACCTTTCAATAAAGTTTAAAAGAAATATGGCCATTTTAAAATAGACCAAGTGGCAAGTGCTACAGAATAAATGGTTTGCTGTTATTTTTCTATAATGATAAGAATAGCAGAAGTAAAAATCTAAAAAAAAGTTAGAAGTTTCTAGTGTAGGGATTGGTGCTCGATCTTTCAATATCGATCGATCATCCCACGGAACTGCCGATATCGACACATACTACCAGCATTTCAATATCGAAACCTCATATAAGAAACACACAAAATAAAATAAACTGAGTAATTTTACTGTTTATATAAACATTTATTATATAAACGCCTTAAAAAGCACACTTACAACCGATATAAACTGGTTTAAGTCTGGCGCCATCTTTGTTTACATTGTCAGTGACAACTTCCGGTTTCATGGAACTTGGGAAGATAAACAAAACTGACAGCTAGTACACAGGAAAGCATAGAAAATCTTGTTTAATGTGTGTTCTGTTCATTTTATTTTATTTTATATTGTAGAAATATATTTTTATTATATAAATAGCATCTTTTGATAAATTGGTGAATTTATATGTGCACGTTCATTTCAAAAACACCTCAATTATCGCCCACCGCGGTATTGTATTGAAATATCAATCGATCCACCACCCTAAATTTTCATTCGATATCGATCCTCAACATGACTCTCGATCCCTATACTAGAAGTTTCCATAAAGTTACACGACATCTGGACCTTTGAGACACGTCTGTGAGAATACTTACCAGTCTCGACATGCAGGGTAGGTGTTTCTTTCATTTACATAAGATACAGCAAGTCTCAAAGAGTGATGAAAGTCGAAAGCTCAACTTTATCAGACTCAACTTTTATACAGAATGCATGTAACTACTGTTAAATCTTAAAGGACAAAACAATATTAAATTTACTACAAAACCAGTATGAGATGATAAATTTTATTGAAGACGGCTCTCCAAACAATCTGATATTCCTCCAAAAATATTTCCCTTCAATTCTCTATTCAACAATCATCACTAAAACTTTAAATAGCCTGTGGGTTTATAAGTATCAGCACATCCAAATGGAACTCTACATTGATCAAAAAGTTGGGCTCAAAAGAGAAAACGCAGGAGTCCCTCTGTTTGATTCAAAAAGTCTTTAAAATAAAGATGCTGCTAGTGTAAACAATGGCCATGCAATTTATGATTCCAAATACAAATCACAGAGTATTACTCTATTAACTCAAAAGCTACAATGGTTATCCCTGGTCTTCTGGCCATTCAAAGGCCACCCTTTGATTGGATAATATCAATCACTACAGCATTCCCATCTAATTGCTCTCCACTCCAGTTAGTCACTCTCTTACTGTAACATGTATAACAGTATTCAACCAAATGTGTGGGTTTGAATGAGTCATCATACAGCACAGGAAATAAGGGTAATAAATCACTGGGCAGTAGCATCACTACAAAGAGAGGTTAAACAGTTTAGTCCTGTATTAGCAGTTCAAGCATGTGCTGGTTATTTTGTGATCTCTGTTTTAAATGCTGAAATAATAACATTTGTAAAGACTTTATATTTTATTTCTCATAAAATATCAACAAGTCATACAACTTGTTACATGGTGTCAGAAGTGTATATTGCACTAACTCTGGAATATTAAAATAAAAGGATACATCCATCTTAATTACTGTAAACAGAACAATCTCTGTTCTAAAACAAAGCCAGTAATTAGGATATTTCTGTTTTTGGAACAAAACATTTGTTCTAGGAAGCAAACTTGCAAATTTTAATTAGTAAATTAAATTTTTATTAGTTAATACCTTACCTACCAGACGATAGCTATATGCCGGCGCCAGCCGGTCCCGCCAAACGAAAGAAAAAGACGTCCCGGGTTTCACCCCCGGCAGGACCGGTACACTACACTCCACTCGCCAGGTGGCCTAGTTCCTGCCTCACTCGCCAGAGGGACGTGACGTCATAGCATCTTTTTCGTCCCTAAGGTTGATTTGTAAGGCTGAAAGCGGGGAAGGCTGGGTGGGAATTTCCCGTCTGGTAGGTAAGGTATTAACTAATAAAAATTTAATTTACTAATTAAAATTTGCAATTTCATTGCGTTAATACATCTTACCTACCAGACGATAGCTAGAATAACTACCCAGTGGAAGGAGGGCAGCCTTCTGAGGATTGGAGAGAACTCTTATATTATACCTAGGTGTGAGGTACTAGTCCTTTGAGGAGACATGTTAGTCTCGAGGGTAACTAGACCCACCTGCCCCCCCCCCCCTTTTTTGACTGCTCTGAGGGGAGGAAGAGAGTAAGAGTTCAAGTCAATGATTCCCACAGATAACCTGGAAGAGTAGGGAAAGTCCTATACCCAGAGGATTACTCTGAAGTAAAAGACTTTGAGAAGCCAAGGCCTAGGCTAAAAGTGAGCCTACACCTAAAACTAACTAGTATGTACACTATATATAATTATATACAAAGAAGCTTAGGTGACTAGTGGTGGATCTGCTGGGCAGCCACCACAGGACCCAAGTGAAAAAGCTCCTTATCTGCCCAGGCAACATCCTTAAGGTAAAACTGTGTAAAGGTGTTGTGGGACTTCCAGTGGCATGCTGCTAGAATCTGGTCCAGAGATATGCCACCTTGAAAGGCTTTGGAGGCCGCAAAGGCCCTAACATCATGGGCCTTAACCTGATGTAAGGTCAAGGAAACTTGGTCAGAGAGATCATAACACAACACTACTGTTTGTTTGATCCAGGACGAGATAGTGGCAGGAGAGATGTCCTTGTTAAAACCTTGTTTGAATGAAACAAAAACTAACTCCTTTCCCGTTCTTAGGTCCTGCGTTTTGTCCAGGTAGTAGCGAAGAGCCCGAACGGGGCAAAGGGATCTGTCTTCCTTTAAAGACTTATCCAGAGTGGGGGCTAAGGCCGGGATGACCACAGGGGCCACGCACTCTGGTCCCTCTTTTGCCAAGTGATTTTTCGCCAAGAAGCTTGGTGAAGGGTAGAGGGAAACTTTGGACCAATCAGCTTGGTGTCTGATATTTTTGTTTAACCAAGCGTGAATCTCACTCCTGCGTTTTCCCGAAGCCAGGGCTAGGAGAAAAACAGTTTTGAAAGTAAGGTGCTTCAGAGAAGCCTTTCTGAGTGGTTCAAAAGGCGCTTTTGTAAGCTGGTGTAAAACCAGGGAGAGGTTCCAAGCAGGAACCCCCCGGCGCCCTTTGGGTCTATCTCTGTGAAAACTGTCTAACAGTCTAGTCAAATTGTCATCCTTGCCGACATTAACCGAGGTATTTCCCAGTTTGTCTGCAATGGCTGACCTGTAACCATCAATAGTGCTGGGCTGGAGATTCTTCTCCTGGAAAAGATGCAGGAGGAAATCTGCTATTTGTTTTATAGATGGGTTCCTGAAGTCCACCTGACTTGTTTCGCACCATCTAACAAAAAGGGCCCACTTCGCTTCGTAGACTGCTCTGGTTGAGCGTCTTTGAGGCGCCTCAATTCTTGACGCCACTGGGCTAGAGAACCCTTGCTCCCTGATTGTCTGGGCTCTAGGAGCCAGGCATGGAGATTTAGGCTTGCCAGATCCCTGTGACGTGCCTTGTTGAAAGGTTGGGTCACTAGATCTGGATGGTGTGGAAGACAAAGAGGAACCATCGCCGACAGCTCCACTAGGTCCCAAAACCAAGGCATGTTGGGCCATCCCGGAGCAATCAGGATTGCTCTGTGATACCAGTGATCTGACAGCTTGCTGACCACCTTCCCCATTAGCGACACTGGAGGGAAAAGGTACATGTCCAGGCCTTCCCAGGATATTGTCAGAGCGTCCACTGACCAGGCCTTTGGGTCTGGAATTGGGGACACAAATTGGACTAGCTTGCAGTTGTACCTTGTTGCAAACATGTCCACTTGGGGATAATGCCAAGTTCGACAAAGGATGTCGAAGATCTCCTGATGGAGGGACCACTCCGTCTGAATGACCTGTCCCTGGCGAGACAACTTGTCTGCAATTACATTCAGACGGCCCGGAATGTGTCTGGCCTTCAGTACTATTTGTCTGAGATTGCACCAACATAGGAGCCGCCAAAGAAGGGCACAGAGTGAACCTGACCTCATACCTCCCTCCTTGTTGATGTATGCCACAACTGTAGTGTTGTCTGTGGCAATCAGGACGACCTTTCCTTGCACTAATTGTTGGAATCTTCTTAGTGCTAACAACACGGCTTTTAGTTCTAAGAAGTTTATGTGCAACTTGCTTTCGGGCACTGACCAAGTACCGCTTGCTGTGAAGTCGCCTAAGTGAGCACCCCAGCCTTCTTTTGAGGCGTCTGTAAAGATTTGCACTGCGTGTCGTAGGGGGTGTAAGGGTTGACCCTTCAGGACATTTTCCTCCTGGGTCCACCACTGCAGGTGCGGATGGAGAGACCCCGGAATTGGAATCTCCTTTTCCAGAGATTCCGGGACTCTCCAGTGTTTCTTGAGGTGCCACTGAATAGGTCTCATGTGCAGTCTGCCTAGGGGCACCTGTTTCTCTGTCGCAGTGAGTAGACCTATAAGAGACATGAAGGTTCTCACTCGGCAAGATCTGTTCTGTAATAACCCTGTTACTTTTTGTTGAAGGGCTTCCCAACGGTTTTGAGTAGGTCTGACCAATCCGTTGAGTAGGTCGTACTGGTAGCCTACAAAATCGAAGACTTGTTGGGGTTCCAGTTCTGATTTTTGCATGTTTACCATCCAGCCCAACTCCTGGCAAAGGGCTAGGAGGGACTGGGTTCCCTGGTGGCAAGATTCTCTGGTAGGGGCTCGAATCAACCAGTCGTCTAGGTACTGGTGGATCCTTATACCTCGAGACTGAGCCATTAGTTTTACCTCTTTGACTACACAAGTGAACTCCATTGGAGCTGTTGACAGGCCAAAGGGAAGAGCCCGAAATTGGTAAGACTGGTTCTGGAAGTGGAACCTGAGGTATTTTCGGGAGTTGACATGGATTGGAATGTGGAAGTAAGCGTCGCTGAAGTCCAGCGATGTCACCCACTCTCCCTGTTGTAAGGAGGTTCGAATTGTCTCCGGGGTTTCCATTTTGAATGTTTTTACGCATAAAAACTGATTTAGAGTACTGAGGTCCAAGATTGGCCGCCACTTTTGGTTCGGTTTGGGAACAATGAATAGTCTGTTGAAGAAGGCTAGAGAGGTTCGAACCCTGACCCTCTCTACTGCCTTCTTCTTGATTAAGGCTTGTAGAGCCCCTTGCAAGTGGGAGTCTCTGATGGGATTGGCATAGCCGCTTACTATCAGGGGATCCCTCACTAGGCAAGGTCTGAGATTGAATGGGAGAACATAACCCTCTTTTAGTATGGACACTACTCTTGGGTTTGCACCTAGTCGTGCCCATACTTCCCAGAACAATTGTAGTCGCCCCCCCACTGGCTGGGCATTTGCAACACTGAGGGCATTTGGCACATTGGGGGCAAAAACACAGTGATTTACAAAAGAAGCACTTTTCACAGACTTTATTGTATTTTTCATGTTTGATATTGGTCTTACGCCTTTCTTTTGCGGCTGCCCACTTTTTGATTTTGTTACAGAAGGTACAAGACAAGCAACACTTTGACATTTTACAGAGTTCTTGACAAGCACATGAAAATCTGTCTGTTTTACATCTGACACATAATACTCCAGTTTTGTTTGTAACTTCGGAGGAATTCTGCAGTAATTGTCATTTATAACTTTTGGGATCCTTGGAGCCTCGCGAACCGCGACCGGGTTGACCACCCCTGCCTCTGCCGCGTGCTCTGCCCCGGCTACCAAATGATTTCCATGCGGGGAGATCTTTCCCGGAAGCACCGGTGGTACTTGAGTCGTCTTGCTTCCAACTAGTGGAGTAAGGCTGGTAGCGATGCTGCTTTTTCTGTACACCCGCGAACCCACCACGGCCCGGACCGGGCTGGTTGGTACGCTTGTGTGTTTCAAAGTTGTTTATCTCATCTTCCGCTTTTCTTATGATGTCATCTGGGAATAAAGCCCGGGTTTGAAGAGGGCAATTCCTGAGAGAGGAAAAGGTATCCGGTTTCACTCCTGCCCTCAGGTGATCCAGATAGGAATCTCTGCGGACTAGAGTCAAGTTAGCCATTTGGACGAAAGTAAAGTCCGAAAGGTGCTGAAGAGATTTCCCGACCGCAAAACTGATATTCTGGTTAAATGCTGTTAAAAAGTGAAGTTCGTCCAGAGCCCCCTGGGCTTTTGCGGAGGATTTACCTTTGCCAAGTTCTGTTTGTAGGGTTTTTAACTGTTCCTGAACAGCATCCTGCACTTTGGTTATACATCTATTGAAACCAGCTGACTGGTTACAAATATAGCTTGTTTCTTTGGCAGCCTTTTCCCATTTGCGGAGAGTTTCCTGAGACAGTGGTCGGGAAGTAGGTTGAGATGAAGCAATAGTAGATTTAGCAATCCGGGCAAAGGAACTATTGAGCTTTGCGGCATCGTTGGGCCAGGAAGTTACGTATTTACCAGGCCTAGTTATGTCTTTGTTTTCTGCCGGGTGTATCCCGTACCATCTTGTCTGAGATTTTGGTGGTCGGAGATATTGATCAACATGTAAACCGCCTGGTTCTGTTGATTTTGACGGGTAGCCTTCAATTAGTACTAGATTGAGGTTTTCCAATTTTTTGCATAACCAGTCCTCTGGTGGTAAGTCAATGGAAACTTTTCCAACCGGTTGAGCCCGGTGGCCAACCCAGGGGTTGTCAGATCTGGAGGTGGGAGTGTACTCAAGGTCCGGAATGTGATTCCAGCCCATAAAGGCACGGACACCCCTTACCGTCTCCCTGTAGTTCTGATCTTCACTTATTGTTTTGTCAATGTCTGGAGAGTCTTGTTCAGATGGGTCTAGAACTTCTTCTTGATCAGAAACTTCACCCTCTTCTGAATGCTCCGGGGGTGGTTGAGTGATAGATGAGGCCACCGGGCCGGAAGAGCTCTGAGAAGAGAATACCGGTTCCGGGTCTGGTTGCGGATAAACATTCTCCAGAGGAGAGGTCATATCCATAGAGCTGGTGATAGTAGCTGTTGCCTTTGTTCTATCCGGGCCATAAGCCGGACCGGCTTGGCCGGAAGGAACGGCGGATAGTAGAAAAGGTGCTTGTGACAAAGATCCAGCTGGAGCCTGATGCGTGACCGGTGCTTGGACCGGAGAGAAAGTAGGCTGTGGAGAGGGACGATGGCCCATGGTGATGAGTGCCTCCAAACGCGCCATGCGAGTAGACCATTTATCATCTAGATCTTTTAAATCTTGACGGAAGTTTGGTTGAAGCAAGGTGAGCTCCGTTTCAGTGTCATGAGGAGGGGAAGATGGAGCAACGTCCTGTTTTTCGACCTGTGACACTACAGTAACGGTAGAGGGATCCACAAGTGATTCCTTACTCTTCAACTTTTCTTTACGGAGTTTGTAAGTCGGAGTTGAAAGCTGAAGCAATTGTTCGGGAGAAAGATTGTCACAAAACTCACAACTTAATTTGAGAACACAAGGGTCGTCCCCCAAACCTTTGTCCCTACATCTGGCACATCGAGAGTGTGGATCAAAATTAGCCATGATATGCCCGCAGGCTCCTTTTCTCTGTCCTGGAGATGCCATAGTGGTTTATCCAACTAATAGACAAATCTGAGAACGTAACACCCAATATAACTTAAGATATCTTTAAAATTAAAAGTGTTTCCACAAAATTCAAACTTGAATGTCGCGCCAAACGAAAAAGATGCTATGACGTCACGTCCCTCTGGCGAGTGAGGCAGGAACTAGGCCACCTGGCGAGTGGAGTGTAGTGTACCGGTCCTGCCGGGGGTGAAACCCAGGACGTCTTTTTCTTTCGTTTGGCGGGACCGGCTGGCGCCGGCATATAGCTATCGTCTGGTAGGTAAGATGTATTAACGCAATGAAAAGGGTTTTTTAATATGGATCCAGAAGGTGAGCAAGCAGAAAATCAACAGGCAGAAAATCAACAAGCAGAAAATCAACAAGCACCAGCAGCAGCTTCAATAATGGCTACCTCTGCGGCTTCAATCAACAGCCAGGTACCACTACCCCCAAATTTTGTGACAACAGGTGACCTAGCTTCTCAATGGAAGAAGTATAAACAAATCTGGGACAGTTTTGAGATTGTAACAGGACTCAAAGAAAAGACAAGTGCATATCGAACTGCCACGTTCATTACGTGTATTGGATCAGAAGCGCTGGAAATATTCAATGGACTACCCTTTGAAAATGAAGAGGATAAAAATGACATTGATAAAGTGCTTGAATTATTTCAGAACTATTGCATAGGTGAAACAAATGTGATATACGAAAGATATATCTTCAACAACAGAGTTCAAGAAAGTGGTGAGTCTTTTGATTCTTTTGTTTCTCATCTCCGCCTACTTTCACTATCATGCAACTATAATGCAATGCGAGAAGAGATGATTCGAGACAGAATAGTGATGGGGATATCTGACGCACGACTGCGGCGCAGCATGCTTCAAGAGCCAAAGCTGACATTAAAGACAGCAATAGAACGTGGAAGAGCCTCAGAAACGACGACAAGACAGCTGAAGACAATGGCTCCCACTGAAGAAGTGAGTGCAGTTAGAAAGAAAGGAAAAGCTCCAAGTCACAGAACTGGACAAACTTCATCCTGGCCCAAAAACTGCAAATATTGTGGCCGAAGTCACCCAAAAGACAAAAGCAAATGCCCAGCTTATGGAAAAACCTGCACTTACTGCTCCAAAAAGAACCACTTTGAATCAATGTGCATGGCCAAGAAGAATCAAGTGAAGGGAAACCCGCGAATGAAGAAAGTGAATTTGTGTGATGAAAGTGAAGATAGTGATAGCCAATACGAATATGTTGAAACTGTGAATGTAGACACAGTTAATGCAGCGACCATGAACAGTTATGATGATACAAAATTGTTCACAAACATGCGCATTCAACAGAAGACTGTAAGATTTCAAATCGATACAGGAGCTACAGTGAATGTCATTGGTAAATCTCTGGTTCCCAGCAAATGTACAATAGAGCCTACAACCACCAAGTTGAAAGTGTACAACAACACCACATTGACTGCTGAGGGAAAAACCCGCATTCCCATGAAGAACCTGAAAAACAACAGGAAATACAGTGTGGCGTGCATAGTTGTAAATGATGATAAAGTACAGCCTATCTTAGGGTTGTGTGCAGCCAAACAGATGAACTTAATCACAGTCAACACTGAGAATATTGCGGCCATTAGTAGCAAAAGTGAAACAAAACCACTCACAGTAGCACAGATCACATCTGAATACCCATCGCTTTTTGATGGCAAACTTGGACTGATAAAAGACAATGTAGACCTGAAAACTGACTCTACAGTAAAGCCAGTTCAAAACCCAATCCGACGTGTCCCACATGCTCTCATGGACAGTTTGAAAGCAGAACTGGACCGTTTGCGGATACTAAAAGTGATAGAGAGTGTGAGTGAACCAACAGAGTGGCTATCGAGTCTTGTGACAGTGAAGAAACCAAGTGGGAAGATAAGGACTTGCATTGATCCACAACCACTTAATGCAGCACTCAAACGAGCACCTCTGTTAACACCGATCCTTGATGATGTACTGCCGAAATTAGAAGGTTCAAAGATATTCTCAGTTATTGATGTTAAAGATGGCTACTGGAATCTGAGACTTTCAAAAGAAGCAAGCTACTTGACAACAACAAGTACACCATTTGGAAACATACGCTTCCTACAACTACCATTTGGACTGAAGGTATCAAGTGAGTTATTCCAATCAGCTCTAAATGAAGCACTGCATGGCTTAAATGGTGTCCATATCATAGCAGATGACATACTTGTTGTTGGAAAAGGTGACAGTGATGACGCAGCCACACATGACCATGACAAAAACCTTCGAGCACTGCTACAACGATGTGTAGAAAAATCGATCAAGCTAAACAAAAACAAAATCAAATTAGGACGCAAAGAAGTGCCATATATGGGAAATACGCTGACCCCTGGTGGCCTGAAAGCTGACAAATCAAAGATCAATGCAATTGTTGAGATGCCTCCACCAAATGACATTAAGGGTGTACGACGACTGATGGGAATGGCAAATTATTTGATGAGATTCTTGCCAAATCTCTCATCAATGCTGGAGCCAATCCGCAAGCTAACCCTGAAAGATGTAAAGTTTGAGTGGACAGAAGAGCAGCAAAAAGCTTTTGAAGACATCAAAGAAGTCATAACAAGCAGACAGGTTTTAAAGTTTTTTGATCCGAAAAACACAAACCTAATGTTGCAGACTGACAGCTCAAGATCAGGCCTTGGAGCTGTATTACTACAAGACAACAGACCAGTTGGATTTGGATCAAGATCCCTGACATCTAGTGAAAAAAACTATGCCCAAATAGAGCTTGAACTACTTGCTGTTATATTTGGCCTACAACATTTTCATCAGATGACATATGGCAGACGTGTGGAAGTGCAGACCGATCACAAGCCACTAGAAAATATCGCCATAAAGCCTCTGATCAAGGCACCAAGAAGACTGCAAAGAATGCTACTCCAAATGCAAGACTATAACACCACCATTGTGTACAGGAAGGGCTCAGATCTATATGTGCCAGACACATTATCCAGAGCTAGTCTACAAGAGACTACTGGCCCATCTGCTGATAGACATACTCCTGTATTCTATCTAGAACTTGACAGCATTAATTTGACTGAGACTCAAGAACTAAAAGATGAAAAGCTACACAAGATCAAGCAGGCAACCATGGAAGACAAAACTCTGCAAATTCTAAAACAGACTATCATTCATGGATGGCCAGAGCAAAAACAACTTATACCGATGGAAATTGCACCATACCAGCATGAAAAACACAACTTCACAGTGCAAGATGGAATCATTTTTGTGGGAGACCGTGTTGTGATCCCTAGCAGGATGAGAAAAGAAATTATCCAGGACATCCACCTTGCCCATGCTGGAATTGAATCTTGTCTGAGAACAGCAAGAGAATATGTATATTGGCCACAGATGTCAGCACAAATTAAAGAACATTGCCAAAAGTGTGATACGTGCCGAGCCACTGATGATAACAGCCAGCAAAAAGAAACCCTCATCAGCCATGAAATCCCTGAACGACCCTGGCAACATATATCCACTGACATATTCACATTAGACGGAGTCAACTACCTGATAACATTAGACCAGTATTCCAACTTCTGGGAAGTTGACAAGATTGCCACAATGACAGCAAAAACCATCATACATAAACTCAAACACCACTTTGCCAGATATGGAATCTGTCAAACACTCATCTCTGACAACGCACCAATATTTCACAGTGCTGAATTCAAACAATTTGAAAAGCTATACAAATTCCATCACAAGTATACTTCACCATATCACCAATCTGCAAATCCTGCAGAGAGAGCTGTGAAGACCTGCAAGAACTTGATGAAAAAAGCAAAGAGAGAGCATCAAGATATATATTTAGCTTTGTTTCTGCACAGAAACATCCCCATGCAAGCCTTTAATAGCAGTCCAGCACAAATGTTCCTGGGGAGAAGAACAAAGACCACAATTCCAACAAAGGACAAACTACTCCAGCCAAAAACAGTTGACCCAACAGTGCAGAAAGAAAGGACACAAACACACCGTGCAAAACAACAGTTTTATTACAATCGTACTGCGAAAGACCTACATCCTCTAAAAAATGGTGACACTGTGAGAATGCAGCCATTGGTGAATAAAAAGGCTGACTGGGAAAAGGGGACTGTAATTAGAAAGAGTGGAGAAAGATCCTATGAAGTATTGAGAGAGGATGACATGGTACTCCGGAGAAATAGAAAACATCTTAAGAAGACTCAGGAAGATCCAGGTCAGATCACACAAGAGGACAATTACATCCATGCAACACCTCAAACGCAACTGCCAGCTATCAATCTAGAAGCAGATGTGACACACTTACCAAAAATGCAACACACACCACCGAAGTCTCCTAAAAAGAGCCAACCCCGCAGAAGTGCCAGAGAAAGACACCAGTTTACACCATATGAACATATTCCATAGCTTTAATTTTTCAAAATTAAACAATAAACAAAAAAAGACCCAGAATAATGGTCGTTTATTGTTATGGTTACTGGGCAGTCTACCTCAGAAACCAGAAATTTGATATTATTTTTGCATGTAAAGATATAATTATTAGTCATGAAGCAAAATGGACAAGAACTCTTATATGTAATAACAATGCATTTTATAATGATAACAGTTGTGTGTTTTTTGTGTACTTTTATACTAAAATTTATATTTTAGAAGAGTGGACTTCATTTCATAAATTAAAACAAGAAAAAAAAAAGGAAAAAGCATGTAACATGTATAACAGTATTCAACCAAATGTGTGGGTTTGAATGAGTCATCATACAGCACAGGAAATAAGGGTAATAAATCACTGGGCAGTAGCATCACTACAAAGAGAGGTTAAACAGTTTAGTCCTGTATTAGCAGTTCAAGCATGTGCTGGTTATTTTGTGATCTCTGTTTTAAATGCTGAAATAATAACATTTGTAAAGACTTTATATTTTATTTCTCATAAAATATCAACAAGTCATACAACTTGTTACACTTACTATACTGTTCACTTAATTGTTAGGATAGAACTTGCTAAAAAGGTTAATTTTGTTACATGTGCTAAGGAGTATTGCAATTGCAGAAAAAGATGGCAGAATCTCAGTTATGAAAGTCAGACGTATCAACAATACTACTGGTGTATATATGTATAATATGTATGCAGTCTGTACACTGAACAGAGACAGTTTAGATACTTATTATACCTCTGTATTGCAAAAGTCAGACACTCTTAAACTACGCCATAGAATTGGATGGAAAGAGAAGCAATTTATAAAGGCCAGTATTTACAATGCCTGATTTTTGGAGTTAAAAGCAAGATCTTAATAGCATCGGAAATGACTGTACCCCACAGACCTGGGAGTGAATTTTTGACACCATGACATATAGAAGAAGTGACACAGAAAAAAGATCAGGAGACTTTCAGAGAAAACATTATCAGTCATATAAAGATCCAAATATAGTTTAAGTAGAGAAAATAATGTCTAAGAGAGAGAAAGACCACATCAACTAAAAACTAGAGGATCGCTCGCAAAAAAAAAGATAATGTTTTTGCTATGCAAAAACAAAGCGTCCCAAAAAGGATATAAAGGTGAGTGCTAAAGTATTAAGAAAATGCTTCGTTTGTAGCCTTATACTGTTGTGGCAACCAAAGTCAGCGCAGTCTGCTCTATCTAGCACGGTTTTCAAGATATAAGCATTTTTGTGTTTTGCAAAAAATAAAAAAATTAATAATGTCCGCTATATTTGGCGAGACAAAAATATTTTGAAAATTGGCATGGCTACTCTGCAGAGATACCCAGCAGGTCCAAAATTTTGTTGAGTTCACTCCATATAGCACGGTTTTCGAGATATAAGCATTTTTGTGTTTTGCAAAAACTTTGAAAATTCAAAATGGCCACCATTTTTGGGGAGACAAAAATTTTTGTCAAGACCACTGCCGTGGTGTGTATCTCCCGCCGAGCATTAAAGCAGAAGAAATAGCTTTTCCGAGATATTCACAATTTTTCATTTTCATGTGTGAAAGGTCTTCCAAAAGTAGGTGAATGACTTATTTGAGAAAAATTGGCTATCTGCAATACTATTAAGAGATAATTCACATTTACTCATTTTGAGTAGGTGAGTAATTAGCTATGGGTCTGAAACTTCACCATGTGGAAGCTCTCCCACAAGTAGATGAATGAGTATTTGATAAAAATTGGGTATCCACAATACTTTTACAGATAATTAGCATTTACTCATTTTGAGTAGATGAATAAATAGCTATGGGTCTGAAACTTCACAGAGTGAAAGCTCTCCCAAAAGTAGGTGAATGAGTTATTTGAGAAAAATTGGCTATCTGCAAAACTTTTAGAGATAATTCGCATTTACTCATTTTGAGTAGACGAGTAATTAGCTATGGGTTTGAAACTTCACCAAGTGAAAGCTCTCCCAAAAGTAGGTGAATGATTAATTTGAGAAAAATTGGCTATCTGCAATACTTTTAGAGATAATTCGCATTTACTCATTTTGAGTAGGTGAGTAATTAGCTATGGGTCTGAAACTTCACCATGTGAAAGCTCTCCCACAAGTAGATGAATGAGTATTTGATAAAAATTGGGTATCCGCAATACTTTTACAGATAATTAGCATTTACTCATTTTGAGTAGGTGAATAAATAGCTATGGGTCTGAAACTTCACCAAGTGAAAGCTCTGCCAAAAGTAGGTGAATGATTAATTTGACAAAAATTGGTTATCTGCAATACTTTTAGAGATAATTCGCATTTACTCATTTTGAGTAGGTGAGTAATTAGCTATGGGTCTGAAACTTCACCAAGTGAAAGCTCTCCCAAAAGTAGGTGAATGAGTTATTTGAGAAAAATTGGCTATCTGCAATACTTTTAGAGATAATTCACATTTACTCATTTTGAGTAGGTGAATAATTAGCTATGGGTCTGAAACTTCACCAAGTGAAAGCTCTGCCAAAAGTAGGTGAATGAGTTATTTGAGAAAAATTGGCTATCTGCAATACTTTTAGAGATAATTAGCATTTACTCATTTTGAGTAGACGAGTAATTAGCTATGGGTCTGAAACTTCACCAAGTGAAAGCTCTCCCAAAAGTAGGTGAAAGATTAATTTGAGAAAAATTGGCTATCTGCAATACTTTTAGAGATAATTCGCATTTACTCATTTTGAGTAGGTGAGTAATTAGCTATGGGTCTGAAACTTCACCAAGTGAAAGCTCTCCCAAAAGTAGGTGAATGAGTTATTTGAGAAAAATTGGCTATCTGCAATACTTTCAGAGATAATTCGCATTTACTCATTTTGAGTAGACGAGTAATTAGCTATGGGTCTGAAACTTCACCAAGTGAAAGCTCTCCCAAAAGTAGGGCTGCCACGAGTAGTAATTTTACTACTCGAGTACTCTTTAACCATTACTCTACTCTTGAACGAGTACTCTTTTTTACAATGAAATCAAGAAAATGTACCATTTCACTGTATAATTTGATATATTACACATCATTTCTGACAAAAATATAGTGGAAAATTCAAAATTTTAATGCAGACGAGTACTCTTTTCCTGATTTTGTACTCTAAATAATCCAGTACTCTACTCTTTGACGAGTACTCTACTACTCTGTGGCAGCCCTACCCAAAAGTAGGTGAAAGATTAATTTGAGAAAAATTGGCTATCTGCAATACTTTTAGAGATAATTCGCATTTACTCATTTTGAGTAGGTGAGTAATTAGCTATGGGTCTGAAACTTCACCAAGTGAAAGCTCTCCCACAAGTAGGTGAATGAGTTATTTGAGAAAAATAGGCTATCTGCAATACTTTTAGAGATAATTCGCATTTACTCATTTTGAGTAGGTGAGTAATTAGCTATGGGTCTGAAACTTCACCAAGTGAAAGCTCTCCCAAAAGTAGGTGAATGAGTTATTTGAGAAAAATTGGCTATCTGCAATACTTTTAGAGAGAATTTGCATTTACTCATTTTGAGTAGGTGAGTAATTAGCTATGGGTCTGAAACTTCACAGAGTGAAAGCTCTCCCAAAAGTAGGTGAATGAGTTATTTGAGAAAAATTGGCTATCTGCAATACTTTTAGAGATAATTCCCATTTACTCATTTTGAGTAGGTGAGTAATTAGCTATGGGTCTGAAACTTCACCAAGTGAAAGCTCTCCCAAAAGTAGGTGAATGAGTTATTTGAGAAAAATTGGCTATCTGCAATACTTTTAGAGATAATTCGCATTTACTCATTTTGAGTAGGTGAGTAATTAGCTATGGGTCTGAAACTTCACAGAGTGAAAGCTCTCCCAAAAGTAGGTGAATGAGTTATTTGAGAAAAATTGGCTATCTGCAATACTTTTAGAGATAATTCCCATTTACTCATTTTGAGTAGGTGAGTAATTAGCTATGGGTCTGAAACTTCACCAAGTGAAAGCTCTCCCAAAAGTAGGTGAATGATTAATTTGACAAAAATTGGCTATCTGCAATACTTTTAGAGATAATTCGCATTTACTCATTTTGAGTAGGTGAGTAATTAGCTATGGGTCTGAAACTTCACCAAGTGAAAGCTCTCCCAAAAGTAGGTGAATGAGTTATTTGAGAAAAATTGGCTATCTGCAATACTTTTAGAGATAATTCGCATTTACTCAGTTTGAGTAGGTGAGTAATTACCTATGGGTCTGAAACTTCACCAAGTGAAAGCTCTCCCAAAAGTAGGTGAATGAGTTATTTGAGAAAAATTGGCTATCTGCAATACTTTTAGAGATAATTCGCATTTACTCATTTTGAGTACGTGAGTAATTAGCTATGGGTCTGAAACTTCACCATGTGAAAGCTCTCCCACAAGTAGATGAATGAGTTATTTGATAAAAATTGGGTATCCGCAATACTTTTAGAGATAATTCGCATTTACTCATTTTGAGTAGGTGAGTAATTAGCTATGGGTCTGAAACTTCACCAACTGAAAGCTCTCCCAAAAGTAGGTGAATGATTAATTTGAGAAAAATTGGCTATCTGCAATACTTTTAGAGATAATTCGCATTTACTCATTTTGAGTAGGTGAGTAATTAGCTATGAGTCTGAAACTTCACCAAGTGAAAGCTCTCCCAAAAGTAGGTGAATGAGTTATTTGAGAAAACTTGGCTATCTGCAATACTTTTAGAGATAATTCGCATTTACTCATTTTGAGTAGGTGAGTAATTAGCTATGGGTCTGAAACTTCACCATGTGAAAGCTCTCCCACAAGTAGATGAATGAGTTATTTGATAAAAATTGGGTATCCGCAATATTTTTACAGATAATTAGCATTTACTCATTCTGAGTAGGTGAATAATTAGCTATGGGTCTGAAACTTCACCATGTGAAAGCTCTCCCAAAAGTAGGTGAATGAGTTATTTGAGAAAAATTGGCTATCTGCAATACTTTTAGAGATAATTCGCATTTACTCATTTTGAGTAGGTGAGTAATTGGCTATGGGTCTGAAACTTCACCATGTGAAAGCTCTTCCAAAAGTAGGTGAATGAGTTATTTGAGAAAAATTGGCCATCTGCAATACTTTTAGAGGTAATTCGCATTTACTCTTTTTGAGTAGGTGAGCAATTAGCTATGGGTCTGAAACTTCACCAAGTGAAAGCTCTTTGGGATAGCTGCTCTGCAGAGATACCCTGAAGATAAAAAATTTCGTCGAAATCGCTCTATGTAGCATGGTTTTCGAAATATTAGCATTTTTGTGTTTTGCAATTTTTGCGCAAAAATTCGAAAATTCAAAATGGCCGCCATTTTTGGCGAGACAAAATTTTTTTGAAAATTGGCATGGCTACTCTGCAGATATACCCTGTGGGTCAAAAATTTCGTCGAAATCGCTCTATCTAGCACGGTTTTCGAGATATAAGCATTTTTATGTTTTGCAATTTTTGCGAAAAATTCGAAAATTCAAAATGGCCGCCAATTTTGGCGAGACAAAATTTTTTTGAAAATTGGCATGGCTACTTTGCAGATATACCCTGTGGGTCAAAAATTTCGTCAAAATCGCTCTATCTAGCACGGTTTTCGAGATATAAGCATTTTTATGTTTTGCAATTTTTGCGAAAAATTCGAAAATTCAAAATGGCCGCCATTTTTGGCGAGACAAAAATTTTTTCAAAATTGGGATAACTACTCGGCAGAGATACCCTGCGGATCAAAAATTTCGTCGAAATCGCTCTATCTGGCACGGTTTTCGAGATATAAGCATTTTTGTGTTTTGCAATTTTTGCGAAAATTTCGAAAATTCAAAATGGCCGCCATTTTGGGCGAGACAAAATTTTTTTGAAAATTGGGAAAACTACTCCGCAGAGATACCCTGCGGGTCAAAAATTTCGTCGAAATCGCTCTATCTAGCACAGTTTTTGAGATATAAGCATTTTTGTGTTTTCCTTATTTGGAAAATTCGTAATGATTAATTAATCATTAATTACTCGGCCATTTCTTGACCAATCAATGCCAAAATCTAATGATTTCCAGATTTTAATAGAATGAATGTATTTGCCAAGTTTCAGGTGAATTGATAAAATTCCTTTCAAGTTATCATCCGGACAAGCTTCCCCATCGAAAAAAGACATTTTTGGTCATGTGACCTCTCTGATTGGTTGAAATGTCACTGCAGCATATTCAAAAAAATTCCCCAAGGCTACTGCCTAAACCTGCCAAATTTGAAAAGAATCCGCCTAACGGTTACAGAGTTATAAGGAAAACAAAATGCGGAGCCGCCGGAGCCGGCGGAGCCAGATGCTCTCCCATACACAAACAAGCGTCCCGCAAGGGACGCTTAATTATGAAGTAAGCTTTTTTAATTAAGTATGGTTGTCAAAGGAAATAGCACAATTAAATACCGGTATATATAGTAATATGTTACGGCAATTCATATATTTTGTAATAAGAGAAATATGTCTCAAATATTGCAGATAAACATACTTTGATAGAGCCAAGGTTAAAGGTAACATCATGATTTAACATACCTACATCCCTACCCAATGTCCCTATCAAGTATCTTATTTATTTATTTGGGGTTTTACGTCGCTTTCAACACTGTACAGGTCATATCATGACGGGTAGTTGGAAGGGCAGAGGAAACCAGTACATATAGTCCTATCAAGTATCAACTTCCCAGTAACTTTAAAGTGTTACCATAGCAACAGTTGTTGCCGGATACCCCCCAAAACCCGATCAACTAATCCTCTTGGGGTAAACATATCCTGAAAATTTGGTGAAAATCCGTGAATGGGTTTTGGCTGTGGAACATCCACAAACTTTATGCCTGCCTCCGCCGCCAAGATAGCACATTGGACGTTTTTGTTCAAAACAAATCACAAGCAGTGGATTTTTTATTAAGCACCCAACCCTGGCTTACTTAACTGACATATTGGATTAGTACAAATTGGGTATTACTTCAAATTATTACCTGGGTAGCTTTTACAGATAAAACCACAAAAACTTGAGTCAAGCACCAAATCCAGAATTTACAGCTTAAATAACCTAGCCTTCCATTATTCATGAAGGATGCATCACATTATTACCTGGACATTTATTGAGATAGCGGAGGTCTGCCAAACGTCCTGCTAAACGGTAGTACGACACATAGCGTGTCCCTAAACACTTGGGCAGTGTCTGTGCAGTCTCAGGATGGGAACCAATGGAAAGTTTACGCTGACGTTTGGACCGCTTAGAAAGTCTGAGCTTAGATAAGACAGGCATCTTTAGTTTCATCCTTTGGTACCACCATATAGCAGTCAGAAAGCACCTACAACAAATGTCTCTGCCGCAGTGCCACAATTTGGCTTTTGACAGTTCAATAGTGTTATATTGAACATTATCCAAATGAGAACCCACTCGCAAATGTAAACCTTTCTCACCACTTTTGTTCTTGCTAATTTACACTCTCCACACCAAAAGTGTCCCAAAACATAAAGACTAATTTACACAATGATAATCCCCCAGGCATTAATTCTGGGAATATATATAAACTCAACAATGTCCTGTGGTGTAAGTAGAATACTTTGAATCATAAGGGGCTCCACAGTGTTTTTATGCTTTACATTATCCAACTGATCATATACTACAGTAGTATTTGAATACTATTCCAGATACCACAATCTTCTAAATCCTGTTATGTTATCCTGTGCTTTGGTGTAATGTAAGATATTATTGTACTCTGTCACACTTTAATTTTGTCAGTATACACACACAAGTAGATAAAACATCCAAGAACATTTCCTCTATTTGATAGTACTCTTTCCTCTTCTATACATGAATATCCAAAAGCAAAAATCCAAAAATTTAATACTTTATTTCCACAATAAATCTTCCTCTTTGAGCTTGCAGCACTTTACTTCCTGATAGGAATCACTTATTATGCATACCAAACAGAAAAGTGAGTTATCACAGTGCAAATTTGGAGCATTTTCTTCTACTTTCTTCACAATTATTTGTTTGACCTGTTTATCAATTAATAGTAACAGTACACCATTATCTGTCAACAGTTTGTGTCAAATTTCATGTTATACTTTTGATTTATCCCATGACTAGACATATTGTATTACCAAAGGTTTATATCACGCTGATATGTGCTGGAAAAATCCAAAAGTATACCTTTGCAAAAAAAAAACCATAAGGTAGAAAAAGTCATCACATGTACTGGTAAATATGTCACAGAAGAGATATGCACAGAGATTTATCAAACTAGCAAAATAAAACAAACATTCATCAAGTTTCTATCGTGATACTTCTTATCAAAACATCCACATTTTGTTTATCATCCAAATTTATATAAATGTTCATGAAGTTAAACACACAAACACTAAAACAACTGCCAACTGACAAAACAAACTTCTCTTTTTTTAACACCATCATGTGACTAATCTCTGTACATATATCACAAACCTTCACATATCTGCTGATCAATGGTAATCACATACACACTACTACACTAGCAAGGTTTTAATTATAACCTTACAACACCCACAAAATATGTTGTCATGCATCTCATACCATATAGTACCACGTAATATAAAGTAACCCATTAAATTCCCTTCAAATTGAAGAAATTAAAAAATTTACAAAGTCCTTCTATAACTAATTAGCTAGGAGACTTTTTTGTCAACACAATGAAAATAGAATAGAATTTAATAGTCATATAGCCTTGTTGAACAGCTCATTACATCATAATTGTTCATATGTGGCAGATTTAAAAGAAAGGAGAAACTTATTTAGCTTACTGCAATTCCCACTTATTTTATTCTCCAGTGCATGTTTGCTGAACAATTATTGCTGAGACTTCTGTATTCATGGGAAACATTCCCCATGATACAAAAGTTTTGGGGTCATAGGACCAGTAAGTTTGTGATGGAAATCCTTAGTGTGTACCACCTTATTTAGAAAAGTGGGGGTCTGCTTCCCTGATGATATTATATTATTGATATATGCATGACAACATTGCATATTTATTATTTACAAATAGGAGGTGGGACATTTGTTGTTTTGAAATGGCCATACTTATAAAAAGCACATAAAAAGAGTTTTCAAAAGTTTCAACTTCTTCATCAACAAGAAAATTTACATAAAAACAAGCCATTAAAGTGTTTACAACAGAATTACAGTCCTGACTAGGGTTAACTTACTTTACCAAATGTATACTTTAGCCCAACAAGGTTACCTGACAGCTACTCAAGTTCTGTATTGCAAACAACTAAGCACTTAGTCTGGGCTATCGTTCACACCTGAGATGAAGATCACTTAGATCAGTTAGATTATTAGAACTCAATACCTTTACTATGATGGAGAGGTCACTCTGGAAGCCACTAGATGGCTCTCAGTGACCTCAAAAGAATCAGAGCAATTTAACCCCAGGCTTAGGATAATATTATAACATGTGTTTTGTTGCAGACATAAAGTCAATCTTTTTGTTCATAAGTAACAGTCACACCGTATGATGTCACAAAATGATAAAGTACTATATAACACAATGGCCTAATTCCTTCAAATAGAACTCTTTAATACAGAATAGAAATAAATATCAGGCCATTTTCAATGAGATTTAACCCGTTAATCTGGACTTCTTGAAGTTCTTGGTCAAGTCAAAAATATTTTTGTTGTTGATCAAGGTTTCGCATGTGTAATCTTATGGTATTATATTAATTGCAGTATTGTAAGATACTCTATATTTTCTCAGTGTTTTAAAATTTAAAATGATAGACTGCTACTTCACTTGCCGGAAAAATCAATGATACCCTGCATGTTCTGCATATCACAAAAAAATCTACAAAATGGCAGATGTGCATTCACAGTACACCTAGAGTGATAACGGACACATTCACAATGTACATTTACTTGAAATGATGATGATTTTCATTTAAAAAGCACTGAATATTAACATCCTGTAATCATGAAATACTTCGTGACATCGAAATATAATAATTGTGATGCCGCGATATCAATGAGAAAAGTTTGATATCCTGGAAAAGTTTGGTGAAATTGTGATACCACTATTTTATCATGAGAACTTTCTAATTAATGTATCCCTTATGATATGCTATTCCATTTTATTCATCAACACTTAATCCTGAAGCTTTTATCTAAACCAGTCAATAAGCCTGTTTTGAAAACATCACTAAATCACTGTATATGCAACAGATAATAAATTGCTAAAACAATTGCTTTTTGTCAGCAAAACTTCAAAAACTTGATCACGGCACTAACAAAAAGTTGGGAGTGCTCCGAAAACACCAAAACCTACACTGGTCGGACGAAAATGTCAGCTATACATCTGCATGTAAAAAGCAATGACTTTGTCATTAAACGATCCCCCCATGAAACAGACATACACTGGTAAATATATAATATTCCAAATTCTGACATATGTTTTAGCACTTCAAATTCACAGCACAATTCTCCTCCATTTGTCAATCAAGTTCTATTCAATTTATTCTTGTTCTTTATCATCGAGTGAATTTTATTTATGTTTCTCCTTTGCAACTTGGCTTATGTCAGAATACAAAATGAGTCCAAAAAACTGATAAACATTTGGTCTCTTCAGTGATTCTCATTATGCTCTGAGAAACACACGATTATACACAAATGAAACTGCTTAACTTCTGGTGAAAAAGTTTCCTTTTCTGGGTATATAGTAATGATTCATACCCCTATCAAAGTATAAGTTTGCAGTATCTACTTTGCTGATAAATTGGTCTCTTTTGTATATTGTATCAATTTATATACTAGCCTTTATTTTCACATTTATTTCATCAGATTCTTAACTCAAATTTCTCATCTTGGCATGAAGCAACTCATGATAGTTTAACTCCCTAACCTTGCCACAGGCATTAATATGTAAAGTATAGACACAACTGTTTGATTGCATTATAATTATTTTTCATAATGTTCTTATATGTTTATGTAGCTTACCTAGCTGTTTCCCACACAAGAAAGGCCTCTGATACAGTGTGCATTATTGCATAAACATTTCACGTTTGTATTATGGTTCAGGCAGCCTGGAAAGCCAGGCTATTAACTTCCCTGAACAGGACGCCAATCTGTTGTAGTTTCATCTGTCCAAACCAGTGTCCTATGTGAAGAGGAACACAGTTTTGTGAAATACTTTCCTTAAAGCGTCCAATCTGTATGACTCGAGTAAGAATGACACACAAAACAATCCATTCCAAAGTCCTGTCAGCTAACCACTCGGTGGGGGAAACCATCATGAAATAGGAGTTTAGGATATTTTATTGGACAAGCTTATTGTGAGTCTAAAGCAAGGCTATCAGTACTTAAACAAGTGCCAACTGTTACATCTCATGATCTTTCACAT
Source organism: Sabellastarte sp. h YS-2021 (assembly GCA_964017235.1). Lineage (NCBI taxonomy): Eukaryota > Metazoa > Annelida > Polychaeta > Sabellida > Sabellidae > Sabellastarte > Sabellastarte sp. h YS-2021. Next base: position 36,798,779 of record OZ024933.1, read on the forward strand.
GCTCAGTTCCAGGCATATGCTTAATGTTAGTATGAGTATATTATATCATGTTAACAGTGAGGTACTTAACTGGAACAAGTATGGTTCTTAAAATACACCCACACTGATACACAAAGCCTATTATACGGAGATTTTAATTTATTTTAGCAATAGATGAAATTCTTGCTGTGCCTACAATATTTACTAATTGTGACTGAGAGAAAATAAGGTCAAAGCGGAATGTAAACAATGGCTAAATATATCTATCTAGTACAAGATCAACAGACACTTGCAGCGATTTTGTCAAATTTATATGGATATTTCTTGAAATGCTGACACACAGAATGTACAGTTCCAATTTTAGAAATTTCTACTTAACCCAGATCTGAATAATTCATTCTCACTTCAGTGAGCAATTCCTCTGAGCACCAGTAATTTACAAATTTACTTTTTATTCAAAGAAGGGTGATTAGCCTCCCTGAAGTCCCTTGTCAAATAAACATTTATGTTTGGTTAATTATTTGCTTTAAACATAAATTTAAAGTTCCATCAACACTGCGATATGTTCAGTAAATGGCTGGCACTTCATCGGTATTGTAATTCAAGTTGCAATAGATCGCACAGAATCTACCGTACCACACAAATTTGGAATAAAAAGAATAAAAGTTTGATTACAAATATATATTTTTTATATTTTGAACAGACATTTTGATGAAAATATTGCCTGGTCTACAAGTACTTTACAGAACCCTGATGAACTGTATGTACTGGTTTCCTCTGCCCTTCCAACTACCCGTCGTGATATGACCTGTACAGTGTTGAAAGCGAGGTAAAACCCCAAATAAATAAATACAAGTACTTTAAATCAATAAATCCTGGGCAGTATTTTAATGAAAATTAAACTAGAGGATCGCTCGCAAAAAAAAAAGATAATGTTTTTGCTATGCAAAAACAAAGCGTCCCAAAAAGGATATAAAGGTGAGTGCTAAAGTATTAAGAAAATGCTTCGTTTGTAGCCTTATACTGTTGTGGCAACCAAAGTCAGCGCAGTCTGCTCTATCTAGCACGGTTTTCAAGATATAAGCATTTTTGTGTTTTGCAAAAAATAAAAAAATTAATAATGTCCGCTATATTTGGCGAGACAAAAATATTTTGAAAATTGGCATGGCTACTCTGCAGAGATACCCAGCAGGTCCAAAATTTTGTTGAGTTCACTCCATATAGCACGGTTTTCGAGATATAAGCATTTTTGTGTTTTGCAAAAACTTTGAAAATTCAAAATGGCCACCATTTTTGGGGAGACAAAAATTTTTGTCAAGACCACTGCCGTGGTGTGTATCTCCCGCCGAGCATTAAAGCAGAAGAAATAGCTTTTCCGAGATATTCACAATTTTTCATTTTCATGTGTGAAAGGTCTTCCAAAAGTAGGTGAATGACTTATTTGAGAAAAATTGGCTATCTGCAATACTATTAAGAGATAATTCACATTTACTCATTTTGAGTAGGTGAGTAATTAGCTATGGGTCTGAAACTTCACCATGTGGAAGCTCTCCCACAAGTAGATGAATGAGTATTTGATAAAAATTGGGTATCCACAATACTTTTACAGATAATTAGCATTTACTCATTTTGAGTAGGTGAATAAATAGCTATGGGTCTGAAACTTCACAGAGTGAAAGCTCTCCCAAAAGTAGGTGAATGAGTTATTTGAGAAAAATTGGCTATCTGCAAAACTTTTAGAGATAATTCGCATTTACTCATTTTGAGTAGACGAGTAATTAGCTATGGGTTTGAAACTTCACCAAGTGAAAGCTCTCCCAAAAGTAGGTGAATGATTAATTTGAGAAAAATTGGCTATCTGCAATACTTTTAGAGATAATTCGCATTTACTCATTTTGAGTAGGTGAGTAATTAGCTATGGGTCTGAAACTTCACCATGTGAAAGCTCTCCCACAAGTAGATGAATGAGTATTTGATAAAAATTGGGTATCCACAATACTTTTACAGATAATTAGCATTTACTCATTTTGAGTAGGTGAATAAATAGCTATGGGTCTGAAACTTCACAGAGTGAAAGCTCTCCCAAAAGTAGGTGAATGAGTTATTTGAGAAAAATTGGCTATCTGCAATACTTTTAGAGATAATTCGCATTTACTCATTTTGAGTAGACGAGTAATTAGCTATGGGTTTGAAACTTCACCAAGTGAAAGCTCTCCCAAAAGTAGGTGAATGATTAATTTGAGAAAAATTGGCTATCTGCAATACTTTTAGAGATAATTCGCATTTACTCATTTTGAGTAGGTGAGTAATTAGCTATGGGTCTGAAACTTCACGAAGTGAAAGCTCTCCCAAAAGTAGGTGAATGAGTTATTTGAGAAAAATTGGCTATCTGCAATACTTTTACAGATAATTCGCATTTACTCATTTTGAGTAGGTGAGTAATTAGCTATGGGTCTGAAACTTCACAGAGTGAAAGCTCTCCCAAAAGTAGGTGAATGAGTTATTTGAGAAAAATTGGCTATCTGCAATACTTTTAGAGATAATTCGCATTTACTCATTTTGAGTAGGTGAGTAATTAGCTATGGGTCTGAAACTTCACAGAGTGAAAGCTCTCCCAAAAGTAGGTGAATGAGTTATTTGAGAAAAATTGGCTATCTGCAATACTTTTAGAGATAATTCGCATTTACTCATTTTGAGTAGGTGAGTAATTAGCTATGGGTCTGAAACTTCACCAAGTGAAAGCTCTCCCAAAAGTAGGTGAATGATCAATTTGACAAAAAATGGCTATCTGCAATACTTTTAGAGATAATTCGCATTTACTCATTTTGAGTAGGTGAGTAATTAGCTATGGGTCTGAAACTTCACCAAGTGAAAGCTCTCCCAAAAGTAGGTGAATGAGTTATTTGAGAAAAATTGGCTATCTGCAATACTTTTAGAGATAATTCGCATTTACTCATTTTGAGTAGGTGAGTAATTAGCTATGGGTCTGAAACTTCACCATGTGAAAGCTCTCCCACAAGTAGATGAATGAGTTATTTGATAAAAATTGGGTATCCGCAATACTTTTACAGATAATTAGCATTTACTCATTTTGAGTAGGTAAATAATTAGCTATGGGTCTGAAACTTCACCATGTGAAAGCTCTCCCAAAAGTAGGTGAATGGGTTATTTGAGAAAAATTGGCTATCTGCAATACTTTTAGAGATAATTCGCATTTACTCATTTTGAGTAGGTGAGTAATTGGCTATGGGTCTGAAACTTCACCAAGTGAAAGCTCTCCCAAAAGTAGGTGAATGAGTTATTTGAGAAAAATTGGCCATCTGCAATACTTTTAGAGGTAATTCGCATTTACTCTTTTTGAGTAGGTGAGCAATTAGCTATGGGTCTGAAACTTCACCAAGTGAAAGCTCTTTGGGATAGCTGCTCTGCAGAGATACCCTGAAGATAAAAAATTTCGTCGAAATCGCTCTATGTAGCACGGTTTTCGAAATATTAGCATTTTTGTGTTTTGCAATTTTTGCGCAAAAATTCGAAAATTCAAAATGGCCGCCATTTTTGGCAAGACAAAATTTTTTTGAAAATTGGCATGGCTTCTCTGCAGATATACCCTGTGGGTCAAAAATTTCGTCGAAATCGCTCTATCTAGCACGGTTTTCGAGATATAAGCATTTTTGTGTTTTGCAATTTTGCGAAAAATTCGAAAATTCAAAATGGCCGCCATTTTTTGCGAGAAATTTTTTGTTTGATAATTGGCATGGCTACTCTGCAGAGATACCCTGCGGGTCAAAAATTTCGTCGAAATCGCTCTATCTAGCAGGGTTTTTGAGATATAAGCATTTTTATGTTTTGCAATTTTTACGAAAAATTCGAAAATTCAAAATGGCCGCCATTTTTGGCAAGACAAAATTTTTTTGAAAATTGGCATGGCTACTCTGCAGATATACCCTGTGGGTCAAAAATTTCGTCGAAATCGCTCTATCTAGCAGGGTTTTCGAGATATAAGCATTTTTATGTTTTGCAATTTTTGCGAAAAATTCGAAAATTCAAAATGGCCGCCATTTTTGGCGAGACAAAATTTTTTTCAAAATTGGGATAACTACTCTGCAGAGATACCCTGTGGGTCAAAAATTTCGTCGAAATCGCTCTATCTAGCACGGTTTTCGAGATATAAGCATTTTTGTGTTTTGCAATTTTTGCGAAAATTTCGAAAATTCAAAATGGCCGCCATTTTTGGCAAGACAAAAATTTTTTGAAAATTGGGAAAAATTTGATATAAGCATTTTTGTGTTTTGCAATTTTTGCGAAAATTTCGAAAATTCAAAATGGCCGCCATTTTGGGCGAGACAAAAATTTTTTGAAAATTGGGGAAACTACTCCGCAGAGATACCCTGCGGGTCAAAAATTTCGTCGAAATCGCTCTATCTAGCACGGTTTTCAAGATATAAGCATTTTTGTGTTTTCCTTATTTGGAAAATTCGTAATGATTAATTAATCATTAATTACTCGGCCATTTCTTGACCAATCAATGCCAAAATCTAATGATTTCCAGATTTTAATAGAATGAATGTATTTGCCAAGTTTCAGGTGAATTGATAAAATTCCTTTCAAGTTATCATCCGGACAAGCTTCCCCATCGAAAAAAGACATTTTTGGTCATGTGACCTCTCTGATTGGTTGAAATGTCACTGCAGCATATTCAAAAAAATTCCCCAAGGCTACTGCCTAAACCTGCCAAATTTGAAAAGAATCCGCCTAACGGTTACAGAGTTATAAGGAAAACAAAATGCGGAGCCGGCGGAGCCTGAAGCTCTCCCATACACAAACAAGCGTCCCTTGCGGGACGCTTAATTACACCTGAGTGCTTTTCTTTTGTTAAAAGTGTCCAATATCTTTCACTATTGGCCACTTTGTGATTTTGACCATATGTAGAAGTCTTTTTAGCACGTTTCCAAAGAAACCCTTCACATTTATTTCAACTAAAATGATTATAAAAACCGAAAAAATACACACCAAGAATATAGAAATAAAAAGTAATGATGTTAAACAACATCTTGAAAATTATAAATTAAGGAAGGGGTGTAATTTAAATAGGTTAATAGCCTTATAAGTGTCCACTATTGGATAATAATGGACTGTTGACTCAGTCCCTTCGGGACCTTGTAAACAGTCCATTATTATCCAATAGTGGACACTTACTTGGTCATTAACCTATACATAAAGGACAGGCAATAATGTGAGCATGGGTATATAGCTGAACATAATGGAACAAGTAAACATGAAAATAGCATCAGAGATGCCCGTACCCCACAGCCTGGGGAAATATTTTTCAACACCATGAGATATAGAAGTAGTGTAACAGTACAAAGTTCAAGATACTTTCAGAGCAGTGTAAGTTATATTAAGGTCCAAATAATGCTTAAGTAGCGAAAATAATACCTAAGGAAAAGAAATGTATATAAAGATGAAGTTTTAAAACAAGACAATTCAATAATAAAATTACAGCATTTATCAGTAAACCAAAAATGGCCGAATTATGGTTTGGATGTTTTGAATATTACCCATGCATACAGAAGTGGCAATACATTCAATGAATGCTTATGTGTGGTGTTGGGAGAAAAGCCTGTGGCTCACTTGATGACATTCCATCTGTTACAGTGGGAACTTGCAAAAGGAAATTCTTAATGAATTCTAATATAACTTTAACAGTGCTTAATCTGCATCAACAGGCAGACCCAAAGGTGCAACAAGATTTTAAAGGTCAATACAGCAAGGTCAAAGGTCAATCAGTGTTACACCATGACGTGGCACACCTAACACCCTCAACCAATGTCCTCACCTAGTATCAGCTTCCTACACCTTACAGTTTCCGAAATATAGCCCGGATAAGATTTTATAGGTCAAGGTTACTACGGCAAGGGTCAAAGGTCAAATCAAGGTCACACTATGACGTTGCACATCTACACCCCCTATTACCAATGTCCCTACCAAGTATCAACTTCCTACACCTTACAGTTGCTGAGATATAGCCCGGACAAGGTTTTATAGGTCAAGGTCACTATGGTATTGTCAAAGGTGAAATCAAGGTCAGACCATGATGTTGCACACCTACAACTCCTAACCAATGTTCCTATCAAGTATCAACTTCCTACACCTTATGGTTTCCGAGATATAGCCCTGACAAGATTTTATAGGTCAAGGTCACTACAGCAAGGTCAAAGGTCAAATCAAGGTCAGACCATGATGTTGCACACCTACACCCCCTAACCAATGTTCCTACCAAGTATCAACTTCCTACACCTTACAGTTTCCGAGATATAGCCCTGACAAGATTTTATAGGTCAAGGTCACTACAGCAAGGTCAAAGGTCAAATCGAGGTCAGACCATGACGTTGCACACCTACACCCTCTAACCAAAGTCCCTACCAAGTATCAACTTCCTACACCTTACAGTTGCTGAGATATAGCCCGGACAAGATTTTGTAGGTCAAGGTCACTATGGCAAGGTTAAAGGTCAAATCAAGGTCAGACCATGATGCTGCACACATACAACTCCTAACCAATGTTCCTACCAAGTATCAACTTCCTACACCTTACAGTTTCCGAGATATAGCCTGGACAAGATTTTATAGGTCAAGGTCACTACAGCAAGGTCAAATCAAGGTCAGACCATGATGTTGCACACCTACACCCCCTAACCAATGTCCCTACCAAGTATCAACTTCCTACACCTTACGGTTTCCGAGATATAGCCCGGACAAGATTTTAAAGGTCAAGGTCACTATGTACAGCAAGGTCAAAGGTCAAATCAAGGTCAGACCATGACGTTGCACACCTACAACCCCTAACTAATGTCCCTACTAAGTATCAACTTCCTACACCTTATGGTTGCCGAGATATAGCCCGGACAAGATTTTCAAACTCAAGGTCACTACGGCAAGGTCACGGGTCAAATCAAGGTCAGACCATGACGTTGCACACCTACACCCCCAACCAATGTCCCTGCCAAGTATGACCTTCCTACACCTTACGGTTTCAGAGATACAGACTGGACAAACTATTTCCCGCTGCCCGCCCGCCCACCCACCCGCCCATCCGGACACCATGGGTGAAAACAATACCCCGACAGCCCTTAAGGGCTGTGGGGTAATAAAAACTACCACATAAATCGATCACACAGCATACCTTACAAATATTACAGAATAGTGTACCTAATTCAACAATGCATATCTGAAATCCTAGTATTTATGAAAACACAAATATTTGCTCACACAAGGACAACCAATCAAATGCATTGTACCTGCCTCCTTCATGCTCCGCCAATCACGACGCTTGAAAACGTCTCTGTATGGGGAATTCCAACCTCTATTAAGTAGTGATATTACAGTTTTGCAATGGTTAAAATTAAGGCTGTGATAGGTTACCTGGTTACCCGAAAACGGTCCGAATTCCTTATGAAACCGGTTACAAACTGGCGAAGCGGGTAACCGAAAATATATTAAATATAGCGTAAATCAATGAAATATTCAGCTAAACCTTAGTATTCTGTCAGATTTCTTTAATTACTGTTAGTTTTTGACGTAATTTTCCTTATTTATACAGATATTTAACCTTATTTTTCGTAACGTTTTGTTTACATCATCCGCCATGTTTGCTTCTCTGTCACTTCCACTGGGTGAGAACTAAAACACGGTTACCCGAATTCGGATCGATTTTTTCGAGGCGAATATCCGGTGTCGTTTTTCTAACGAAGTCACAGCCTTAGTTAAAACTAGAGGATCGCTCGCAAAAAAAAAAGATAATGTTTTTGCTATTTTTGCATAGCAAAAACAAAGCGTCCCGAAAAGGATATAAAGGTGAGTGCTAAAGTATTAAGAAAATGCTTCGTTTCTAGCCTTATACTGTTGTGGCAACCAAAGTCAGCGCAGTCTGCTCTATGTAGCACGGTTTTCACAATATAAGCATTTTTGTGTTTTGCAAAAAATTAAAAATGTCCGCTTTATTTGGCGAGACAAAAATATTTTGAAAATTGACATGGCTACTCTGCAGAGATACCCAGCAGGTCCAAAATTTTGTTGAGTTCGCTCCATATAGCACAGTTTTCGAGATATAAGCATTGTTTTGCAAAAACTTTGAAAATTCAAAATGGCCACCATTTTTGGGGAGACAAAAATTTTTGTCAAGACCACTGCCGTGGTGTGTATCTCCCGCCGAGCATTAAAGCAGAAGAAATAGCTTTTCCGAGATATTCACAATTTTTCATTTTCGTGTGTGAAAGGTCTTCCAAAAGTAGGTGAATGAGTTATTTGAGAAAAATTGGCTATCTGCAATACTATTAAGAGATAATTCACATTTACTCATTTTGAGTAGGTGAATAATTATCTATGGGTCTGAAACTTCACCAAGTGAAAGCTCTGCCAAAAGTAGGTGAATGAGTTATTTGAGAAAAATTGGCTATCTGCAATACTTTTAGAGATAATTCGCATTTACTCATTTTGAGTAGGTGAGTAATTACCTATGGGTCTGAAACTTCACCAAGTAAAACCTCTCCCAAAAGTAGGTGAATGAGTTATTTGAGAAAAATTGGCTATCTGCAATACTTTTAGAGATAATTCGCATTTACTCATTTTGAGTAGACGAGTAATTAGCTATGGGTCTGAAACTTCACCAAGTGAAAGCTCTCCCAAAAGTAGGTGAATGATTAATTTGAGAAAAATTGGCTATCTGCAATACTTTTAGAGATAATTCGCATTTACTCATTTTGAGTAGGTGAGTAATTAGCTATGGGTCTGAAACTTCACGAAGTGAAAGCTCTCCCAAAAGTAGGTGAATGAGTTATTTGAGAAAAATTGGCTATCTGCAATACTTTTACAGATAATTCGCATTTACTCATTTTGAGTAGGTGAGTAATTAGCTATGGGTCTGAAACTTCACAGAGTGAAAGCTCTCCCAAAAGTAGGTGAATGAGTTATTTGAGAAAAATTGGCTATCTGCAATACTTTTAGAGATAATTCGCATTTACTCATTTTGAGTAGGTGAGTAATTAGCTATGGGTCTGAAACTTCACGAAGTGAAAGCTCTCCCAAAAGTAGGTGAATGAGTTATTTGAGAAAAATTGGCTATCTGCAATACTTTTACAGATAATTCGCATTTACTCATTTTGAGTAGGTGAGTAATTAGCTATGGGTGTGAAACTTCACCAAGTGAAAGCTCTCCCAAAAGTAGGTGAATGAGTTATTTGAGAAAAATTGGCTATCTGCAATACTTTTAGAGATAATTCGCATTTACTCATTTTGAGTAGGTGAGTAATTAGCTATGGGTCTGAAACTTCACCAAGTGAAAGCTCTCCCAAAAGTAGGTGAATGAGTTATTTGAGAAAAATTGGCTATCTGCAATACTTTTAGAGATAATTCACATTTACTCATTTTGAGTAGGTGAGTAATTAGCTATGGGTCTGAAACTTCACCATGTGAAAGCTCTCCCACAAGTAGATGAATGAGTTATTTGATAAAAATTGGGTATCCGCAATACTTTTACAGATAATTAGCATTTACTCATTTTCAGTAGGTAAATAATTAGCTATGGGTCTGAAACTTCACCATGTGAAAGCTCTCCCAAAAGTAGGTGAATGAGTTATTTGAGAAAAATTGGCTATCTGCAATACTTTTAGAAATAATTCGCATTTACTCATTTTGAGTAGGTGAATAATTGGCTATGGGTCTGAAACTTCACCATGTGAAAGCTCTTCCAAAAGTAGGTGAATGAGTTATTTGAGAAAAATTGGCCATCTGCAATACTTTTAGAGGTAATTCGCATTTACTCTTTTTGAGTAGGTGAGCAATTAGCTATGGGTCTGAAACTTCACGAAGTGAAAGCTCTTTGGGATAGCTGCTCTGCAGAGATACCCTGAAGATAAAAAATTTTGTCGAAATCGCTCTATGTAGCACGGTTTTCGAAATATAAGCATTTTTGTGTTTTGCAATTTTTGCGCAAAAATTCGAAAATTCAAAATGGCCGCCATTTTTGGCAAGACAAAATTTTTTTGAAAATTGGCATGGCTACTCTGCAGATATACCCTGTGGGTCAAAAATTTCGTCGAAATCGCTCTATCTAGCACGGTTTTCGAGATATAAGCATTTTTGTGTTTTGCAATTTTGCGAAAAATTTGAAAATTCAAAATGGCCGCCATTTTTTGCGAGAAATTTTTTGTTTGAAAATTGGCATGGCTACTCTGCTGAGATACCCTGCGGGTCAAAAATTTCGTCGAAATCGCTCTATCTAGCAGGGTTTTTGAGATATAAGCATTTTTATGTTTTGCAATTTTTGCGAAAAATTCGAAAATTCAAAATGGCCGCCATTTTTGGCGAGACCAAAATTTTTTTGAAAATTGGCATGGCTACTCTGCAGATATACCCTGTGGGTCAAAAATTTCGTCGAAATCGCTCTATCTAGCAGGGTTTTCGAGATATAACCATTTTTATGTTTTGCAATTTTTGCGAAAAATTAGAAAATTCAAAATGGCCGCCATTTTTGGCGAGACAAAAATTTTTTCAAAATTGGGATAACTACTCTGCAGAGATACCCTGAGGGTCAAAAATTTCGTCGAAATCGCTCTATCTAGCACGGTTTTCGAGATATAAGCATTTTTGTGTTTTGCAATTTTTGCGAAAATTTCGAAAATTCAAAATGGCCGCCATTTTTGGCGAGACAAAAATTTTTTGAAAATTGGGAAAAGTACTCTGCAGAGATATCCTGCGGGTCAAAAATTTTGTCGAAATTGCTCTATCTAGCACGGTTTTTGAGATATAAGCATTTTTGTGTTTTGCAATTTTTGCGAAAATTTCGAAAATTCAAAATGGCCGCCATTTTGGGCGAGATAAAAATTTTTTGAAAATTGGGAAAACTACTCCGCAGAGATACCCTGCAGGTCAAAAATTTCGTCGAAATCGCTCTATCTAGCACGGTTTTCGAGATATAAGCATTTTTGTGTTTTCCTTATTTGGAAAATTTGTAATGATTAATTAATCATTAATTATTCGGCCATTTCTTGACCAATCAATGCCAAAATCTAATGATTTCCAGATTTTAATAGAATGAATGTATTTGCCAAGTTTCAGGTGAATTGATAAAATTCCTTTCAAGTTATCATCCGGACAAGCTTCCCCATCGAAAAAAGACATTTTTGGTCATGTGACCTCTCTGATTGGTTGAAATGTCACTGCAGCATATTCAAAAAAATTCCCCAGGGCTACTGCCTAAACCTGCCAAATTTGAAAAGAATCCGCCTAACGGTTACAGAGTTATAAGGAAAACAAAATGCGGAGCCGGCGGAGCCGCAGGAGCTGGCGGAGCCGGAAGCTCTCCCATACACAAACAAGCGTCCCTTGCGGGACGCTTAATTATGTCAAGTTAAAGCAGATGAAAACTAGAGGAATGCTTTTGCTAACAAAAGCGAAGCGTCCCTTAAAGTTTAAAATGCTTTGTGGTTTTAATAAGCATGCTGTAAAGCTAAGAATGCACAAAGCTGCACCGTATGCTTTCCCAATACCTCTTAATACATTCTGAAGCTATAAAAGCAACAATAAAGGAGATATAAGGCAAAAACTCCAAAGCAGCTATTTATGACCCCAGTTTGGCCCATAAGGGAGGGTCGGGGGGTAAAACTGACCGGCTATTTAGACTCTCCACATATGCTTTCCCAATACCTCTTAATACATTCTGAAGGTCTAAAAGCAACAATAAAGGAGATATAAGGCAAAACTCCAAAGCAACTATTTTATGACCCCAGTTTGACCCATAAAGGGGGGTCGGGGGATAAAACTGACCGGCTATTTAGATTCTCCACATATGCTTTCCCAATACCTCTTAATACATTCTGAAGCTATAAAAGCAACGATAAAGGAGATATAAGGCAAAAACTCCAAAGCAGCTATTTATGACCCCAGTTTGGCCCATAAGGAAGGGGGGGGGGGGTCGGGGGGTAAAACTGACCGGCTATTTAGACTCTCCACATACTCTTTCTCAATACCTCTTAATACATTCTGAAGCTATAAAAGCAACAACAAAGGAGATATAAGGCAAAAACTCAAAATCAGCTATTTTATGACCCCAGTTTGACCCATAAGGAGGGGCCAGGGGGTAAAACTGACCGGCTATTTAGACTCTCCACATATGCTTTCCCAATACCTCTTAATACATTCTGAAGCTATAAAAGAAACAATAAAGGAGATATAAGGCAAAAAACTCCAAAGCAGCTATTTATGACCCCAGTTTGGCCCATAAGGGGGGGGTCAGGGGTAAAACTGACCGGCTATTTAGACTCTCCACATATGCTTTCCCAATACCTCTTAATATATTCTGAAGCTATAAAAGCAACAATAAAGGAGATAAAGGCAAAAACTCAAAATCGGCTATTTTATGACCCAAGTTTGACCCATAAGGGGGGGTCGGGGGGTAAAACTGACCGGCTATTTAGACTCAACATATATGCTTTAACAATACCTCTTAATACATTCTGAAGCTATAAAAGCAACAATAAAGGAGATATAAGGCAAAAACTCAAAATCAGCTATTTTATGACCCCAGTTTGACCCATAAGGGGGGGCCGTGAGGTAAAACTGACCGGCTATTTAGACTCTCCACATATGGTTTCCTATTACCTCCCAGTACATTTTATAGCTCTAAATCCAATACTTAAAAAGATAATAGGGGGCTTGGCCTAAATTTAAAGGCTTTCAGATTGGAAGGTGTCAGAAAATCACTCATAAATGAGACATTTTTCAAGGGATTGCTCCCAAAATCTAATCAGCTCGCGTTTTCGATAGTATGAACAGGTGTGTCAAATTATAAGGCTCTGTACCAAGTAGTTTTTCCTGAACTGTGATGACGGGGTGGGGGTGGGTGTACTTCAAAAAATCGTTTTTGATCATGTGACCTTCATAAAGGTCAAATTTAAGCATAGAAAAGAGGATGGGGGTGGATTACTGAGTGCCAGTGTAATCCGGATAATAGCCATCCATAATCACACAAATTGGTTGATGCCCATGGGTGCCAGGGAGTGCAATCTGAAGATCCAAGACAACTCAGTACGTCTTCGTCTGGAAGTGTTGGCTGCTTCAGATCTTGGTGTGCACCACTCTAACACTGAGAACTGCATATGTTTGTGGTTGTGTCCATCACTTTTAAAGTGACGTGAGATTGGTGTGGGTTGTCCATCCTTTTGTGCAGAAGCCTTGTGTTCATACATCCTTTTCCTAAGTGCCCTTGAAGTTTCGCCAACATAATGTTTGTGGCACTTAGTGCATGTTATCAGATAGATTACATTTGATATTTCACATGTGACATGTTTTGGTAAGTCTATGGTTTTGTGTGACTTTTTAGTAAAGTTACATTCAACTGTATCCTTATTTTTTAGTAATGGGCAGTAGGTACATTTGCCTAACCTGGTGCAAATGGTGGGTTTGGCTGGGGTTTTATCCAGAATGCTGGGGGGGTACTGGGTACTTGCGTTAGTCAGTAAGTTCCTCAGATTAGGTAATTTTCTAAAGCCAATTATGGGCTTGTCCTTGAAGATAGGACCGCAGTCTGGGCTATTTTCTATAATATTCCAGTTTCTGTGGATTATTTCCTTGATATTTGGATTACATGGGTTGTAATTTGTAACCATGACAGGGGTGGTTATGGGTTTTTTCTGAACCACATCTAGGAGGTCATTTTGATTGTATTTGGCTGCCCTTTCGTAATGTTTGAGTAGGGCCTTCCTTGGGTACCCTCTTTTGAGATAATATGATGTGAGTTTTTCAGCGTTGCAGTCAAAGTCATCATCATAGGTGCAAATCCTTCTTAGTCTTAGGAATTGTCCATATGGTCCCTTGGTTTTGCTGGGTGTATGATGAGGTATAGTGCAGATATAAATGTGTATCTGTAGGTTTTTCGTATAGGGTTGTATATAGTTCCCTATTTTCATTTAATTTAACTGTTGTGTCTAGGAAATTAATGGAGGTTGGGCTGACCTCATGGGTGAATTTTATGGTGGGGTGTATGCCATTCAGATATTCTATAAATTCTGTCAGAGCATCTTCTCCATGTGTCCAGATCATAAAGATGTCATCGATAAACCTTAGCCATAATAAGGGTTTAAGGGGCCAGTTTTCTAAGGCCTTAGTTTCGAACCTGTCCATAAACAGGTTGGCATAATTGGGGGCCACCGCTGTTCCCATGGCTGTCCCTCCTATTTGGAGGTAATGGTCTCCATTGAAACTAAAACTCATTGAGTGTAGTACTAGTTGTAGTAGTTTTAGTAGGTGTGGGCCTATTTTTTGTTTTTCAGGGTCTGTTCTCAAGTGGTCTGCTACAGCCAGGAGCCCTTCGTGGTTGGGGATGTTGGTGTATAGAGAGCTCACATCTAAAGTGACTAGTAGAGCTCCAGTCGGGATCTGGCCTAACTGTTTGAGTCTGCTAATAAAGTCAGTTTCTATCAAAAACCCAAACCGGTACATTTACAGGTTTACAGGTACAGAACCGGCCGTAAAGCGGTTCTATACCGGTACAAACCAGGGGTACAAGCCAAAACCCCTAATGTACTTCAGGGAGAGCTGACTGGAATAAATCATAACCTCTGATGAGACTGCTACATGAATATTACACAGTCGAAATACAATTGACATAAAGCCAATTATATAAGGCACATTACTTTATCTGCCCAGCTTGGTTTATAACAGGAAGTGAACTTTTTCTGGTATTCAAATTTAAGCATGCAGAAAAATTTTCCCACGCCTAAGGTATATAACTGCCAAATATGCTTTGAAACCTTCTAATAATAAGGGAGATATTCAAGGGAGACCATAATGCGGCGGCGGCGAGGAAACTGAGGCGAAAACAAATAAGCGCCCTTTCAGGGACGCTTAATTAAGTAAACTATGCATGAAAAGGCCTTCAGCAATCTACACTTACCATTTTGTTGGAAAGGGTAGGCATTTACCGGGCAATATGGGAAATTTAATAAGTAAATTAAATTTTTATAAGTTAATATATTACCTAGTGGACAACTGTATTAGTCCGGCGCGCAGCTGGTCCCGCCAAATGTTAGAAAAACATCCTGAGCTGGGCTCTGACTGGAACCGGTAGTGTCGTATCCATTTGCCAGGTGTCCTCTCAGCACCCAGCCTCCCTACTGCGCGTGTGCACGCATGCGTAGTTCCTCTTTTTTTTCCAGCAAGAGCTTGAATAATCACTGGAGCTACAAAGAGGGTCCCTCCTTAGCCAAATTATTCTTGGAAAAGAAACTTGGAAAAGGATACAAGGAGACATAATAATGGACCAGTCCTCCTGATGTCGTATATTTCTGTGCATCCAAGCATGAATTTCGCTCCTTCTCTTACCCAAGCCTAAAGCTAAAAGGAAGACAGTCTTTAAAGGTGTACTCCCCAATTTTTTTCAACTCTTTTTTATTCACTAAATATG
Source organism: Sabellastarte sp. h YS-2021 (assembly GCA_964017235.1). Lineage (NCBI taxonomy): Eukaryota > Metazoa > Annelida > Polychaeta > Sabellida > Sabellidae > Sabellastarte > Sabellastarte sp. h YS-2021. The sequence continues at coordinate 36,814,217 of OZ024933.1, forward strand.
TTCTTTATAACATTCTTTATGAAACCTATATATTTTAAGAACCCATACATTGTTTTAATTAGTAAATAAATTACGATAAAGTACATGTGCAAATGTTTGTATACAAAGGTTTGTTTTGAAACCACCTGTCACATGACCACAGAAAAATTTTGAGCAGACCAATCAGAGTAGAACACTCCCTGGCTTTCAACCACAGTGGTTTTCCACCATTATGCTCTTTTTTTATTGTTGGAATAAAGCTGTGTTTCCTTAATGCTGATCACTGTCGACTGATGGTGATCCCTGTGATTCCATATACAAGATATATGATATGTGTATGTAAATAAAACCATATTTTTTGTAACTCGCTATTTACTACCTCAACCATGGAGGTTATGTTTTGGTGTGCACTTGTTTGTCTGTGCGTCTGTCAATTACTAGAGAAGTGATGAATATTTTTATGATTTTTTGGGTGGGTAGGGCATTGTCAAAAAAGAAGTTATCAAAGGTTTTGAAAGATCAGTGTCATATTCTGGACCCCCAAAACTCCTGAATATTTAGAAATGCACCCTATTGGAGGTCAATGCCCTCGGATTGATTTCTGGGGTTGAGTTTGTTTTTTTTCTTCATAATATCTTTGAGATATTAGTAATTCTTTCATCATTCTTCACAGTACTATGCATCAAGCATGCCTATATATAGTGAAATATGTATAGGTAGATATGACAACTATTGCTTCATCTGATGTGTGGATGAGATCAGCTTTTCCAGAATTCCCTACTGTAATATTACCTTATCTTAAATGTTTTCATAACAAACCAGACGGGCCGCTCTGCTGAACTCTTGTCCCAAGAGCGTCTCTAGCTTCTGCACCAAAGCTTACCACCTTTCTGGAGTAGGTTTGACCAGACCTTGAGACAGGTCGAAACGGTATCCAACAAAGCTGAAGTCTTGCTATGGAACTAGTTCCGCCTTGGACAGATTGATCACCCAGCCTAGCTCACGGCAAAGTTCCAAGAGGGTCTGGGTATGTTGTTGGCAAGTTCGAGTAACCAGTTGTCTAAGTACTGGTGGATTCAGATACCCCTTGCCTGAGCCATCAATTTTACCTCCTTTACAACCTTGGTGAACTCCAACGGAGCCATTGACAGGCCAAAAGGAAGGGCGGTGAACTGATATGTCTTACTGTTGAGATGGAACCTCAAATACTTTTGTGACCTTGGACTTATTGGAATATGAAAGTAAGTGTTGCTGAAGTCCAGAGACATAACCCATTCCCCCTGTTGAAGGGAAAGCTTGATGGTCTCTGGAGTCTCCATCTTGAAGGAGGGGGGAGCTAGGTACAAGTTCAATTGACTGAGATCTAGAATTGGCCTCCACTTGTTGGGTTTTGGTACTTAGAAACAACCTGTTGTAGAAGGCCAGAGACGATGGGACTACAACTTTCTTGGATCAGCGCCTTTAAGACCTCTTTTAGGCGATTGTTTTTGACTGGATTTGCATAACCACTGACTATCAAGGATGATCTTGTCAGAGGGGTCTTACTTTGAAGGGTAGGGTGTACCCTTCCTTTAGTATGGAAACCACCCTCGCATTTGAACCCAGGGAGAGCCAGACCTGCCAAAACCTTTGCAGACGGCCTCTGACAGGTGGATGTCTGTCAACATGATGGACATTTTTGACACTTGGGGCATAAAGTAGGGCTGCAAGCGAGCCCGAAAATGCGCCTCGATTCCTCGTTTTATAAGAATCGACTCGGATTCGGTTACTCGCTTGATTATCGCCCACGAAATAAACTGCTTCATATTTTGACATACCACGCCTTATTAAAAGGTTACAAACCGCAAAACAGGAAAGAATTTTGATACTTTATTGAATTTTGGGGAAAAGACGCATTTATAATGCAAAATATTAGAAACTGTAACCATCCTTATATTGCGAGATTTGAGGCGTCTTCGAAATACGTTAGAATAAAATGCTGTCTTATAAAACGTTGTTACACAAAGAATTTAAGTTTGCAAATAGTTAAAATATAAAATACTGAAACGGAAACGCCTTATAATAGTAAAACATATAAATATATTAATATATTTAAAGAAAAAAACTTGAATTTTGTAGTAGATTTTACTTCTATGTTTAGTTCTTTTCGAAGATCCGGTTCACTTTTCTTGCCTCGAGTATTGAAGTGAATCGTTTCGTTCCCGAGTAACCGAAGAATCGTTGCAGCCTTAGCATAAAGACAGTGACTTAAACAGTAAGCATCCTTGACACACTTTATTTCTCTTTGAACCAGACAGGGACTTATGTCTTTCTTTTGCGACTGTCCAATTACATAGGGTATATGAGTAACAACATGTAAGTTGACAGCCTGTTCTATGGAATTTTTGTTTTGATCCTCCAAAGTGCCCCTTACATGAGGATCCTTCACCCAGTAATTGTCATTTATACTGTTGTTGATTGCGACGGGGGGAGCTTGGACAAATAAACAGTTTCCACTTCCACGCCCACAACTACGACCTCTGCCCCTGTGTGAGAATTGCCTCCAAGACTGGGAAGTTTGGGTGGAAGAATAGGAGGCTTGCATACCTTTTCTTGTCGTAAGGCTTGTAACGGTATTGATGCTTGTTGCCAGAGTGCTGATATGTGCCCGGACCGGGACCTTGAGCACCTGGGGTATTTTCATGCTTGATTATGTCTTGTTCTGCAGTGGCTAGAATGTCATCAGGAAATAAGGCAGAACTGAATAAAGATGCGTTTCGTAATTTATTCCAGGTATCAGACTTCATCCCAGGCTTGACATATTCCAGATAGGAATCCTGCCTGAGGAAGACGAAGTTAGCAAGCTGTACAAATAAGCTATCAGCTAAATGTTGCAACGCTGTTCCCAATGCCACAGAAACACTGGAATGGAAGGAGGACAAGTCTTTCAAGTCCTTGATGGAGTCAACTACCTCCTTAGGAGCTTTTCCTTTAACAGCGGTCTCATTCAAAAAGACAATGTGAGAGTTCATTTTGTCTTGAATTTCACTGGTACAACGGTTGAAGCCTGCAGCATAATATGTCACATAAGTGCCCTCCCTGGCACACTTTTCCCACCTGCGTAGGATGTCCTGGGGAACAGGTCTGGAAACAGGGCCTTATTGTGGGTAAGCTAATCCTTTGCCACTCGTGAAAACTTGTGTTGAGACGGGCCTCAGAGTCCGACCAGCTGAAGATGGTTCTACCTGGACGTTGATTTGTATCCTGTCGTAACCGCTATTGTCTATACCACTTGGCCTGGCTCTTTGGGGTATGCACAAATTGGTCCACTTTGAGCCCTGTGGATTTCTGTGAGCGTGAAGGGTTACTCCTTCAGCCACTCTGGTGTTAAGTTTTCCATTTTGTGGCAGAGCCAATCATCCGCAGGGAGCTCTACTGAAACCTTGCCTGCCTTGCTTGGATGTTTACCTTTCCAGGGATTGTCTAACCTATCCACATCCCCCACTGAAGATTCAAAGTCCGAGATATGTGACCAGCCTAGGAAGATACGGACTGCCTAACCGTCTCCTGGTAATTCATCTCCTCATTCTGCTCTTGTGTTTCAGTGTCTGAAATTTCTCCATACCCAGAATCCCCCCCACTGGGGAGAGATTCTACATCAGGTAAGTCCTGATCCGGAGTACTATCCTGACAGGCACTGGCAGTACCAGAACTAGCAGCTGGCTGAAGGTCAGTAGTTGAAGTAGTGGTAGCAGCAGCCTGACCAAGGGACGTAGAAATTCTCAGACCAGGCAAGTCCACCTTGGTAGGGTTAGAAGTTGTAACTTTCAAAGAACCGGTCTGTGAGGTCTCCGGTACCGGTAAGTCAGAAGTGTCAGTACCAGATAAGCACAGTCTTAGCTTTCTTGCCATTTTGTTTTAACGGAACCTTTGTTCTTTTTCTCTTTTGGTTTACCCAATTGTACTTCCCCATCGAGACCCGGATACCTCACGGGACCGATGGCTCTAGGGTCAGATGGATTGAAAATAGCATCACAGATGCCCATACCCCACAGCCTGGGGAAATAGTTTTCAACACCATGAGATACAGAAGGAGTGAAACAGTACATTGAAGATCTAGATACTTTCAGAGCAGTGTCAGTTATATTAAGGTAAAAAATACTCAAAATAATATTTAAGTAGAGAGAATAACATCTAAGAGAAGGAAAATGTATGTAAAGATTAAAGTATTAAAACTAGAGATTGCGTCTCGACGCAGTGTATCCCCGGACGGGACATAGTTAAGGCGTGAATATGTCGGTCTTGAGCCTGTTTCCTGGAGCACCAGGTCAGGATTCTCCATAGTACCAGATTACTCCCAAAAGCTAATCACTAGTTCTTTCACTTATATCTGTCTTTAAAAATTACATTTCATGGATCCAGAAGATCCATATAGTGATCCGGATCACTTCCAAAATTCAATCATTTCATCCTTTTACTTTTTCAGACATATCCTGAAAATTTCATCAAATCCGTCCATAAGTTTTTGATTTATCTTGTACACAAACACATCTGGCAGCCTGGATCCACATGATCCAGACAGTGATCCAGATCACTCCCAAAATCTAATCACTTGTTCCTTGTCCCATTTAGGACATTTTCTGAAAATTTCATCAAAATCCACCCATGACTTTTTGAGCTATTTGTCTTTAAAAATTATATTTCATGGATCCAGAAGATCCAGACAGTGGTCCAGATCACTCGCAAAATTAAACCATTTCTTCCTTTTACCATTTGTAACATATCCTAAAAATATCATCAAAATTCATCCTAAAATTCTGTTGCAGCCTGGGTCCAGATGACCCAGATCACTCCAAAATGTAATCACTTGTTCCTTGTACCATTTAGGTCATTTGCTGAAATTGTCATCACAATCCATCCATAGCTTTTTGAGGTATCTGTCTTTAAAAATTACATTTCATGGCTACAGAAGATCAATATAGTGATCCGGATCACTTCCAAAATTGAATCATTTCATCCTGTTACCTTTTCTGACATATCCTGAAAATTTCATCAAAATCCGTTAATAATTTTTTCAGCTACATTGTACACAAACACATCTGGCAGCCTGGATCCAGATGATCCAGACAGTGATCCAGATCACTCTCAAAATGTAATCACTTGTTCCTCGCACCATTTAGGTCATTTGCTGAAAATGTCATCACAATCCATCCATAACTTTTTGAGGTATCTGTCTTTAAAAATTACATTTCATGGATCCAGAAGATCCATATAGTGATCCGGATCACTTCCAAAATTCAATCATTTCATCCTTTTACCTTTTCAGACATATCCTGTAAATTTCATCAAAATCTGTCCATAAGTTTTTTATTTATCTTGTACACAAAACATCTGGCAGCCTGGATCCAGATGATCCAGATCACTCCCAAAATCTAATCACTTGTTCCTTGTCCCATTTAGGACATTTCCTGAAAATTTCATCAAAATCCACCTATCACTTTTTGAGCTATTACTGTACACAAACACATCTGGCAGCCTGGATCCAGATGATCCAGACAGTGATCCAGATCACTCCAAAAATGTAATCACTCGTTCCTTGTACCATTTAGGTCATTTGCTGAAAATGTCATCACAATCCATCCATAACTTTTGAGGTATCTATCTTTAAAAATTACATTTCATGGATCCAGAAGATCCACATAGTGATCCGGATCACTTCCAAAATTCAATCATTTCATCCTGTTACCTTTTCAGACATATCCTGAAAATTTCATCAAAATCCGTCAATAAGTTTTTCAGCTACATTGTACACAAACACATCTGGCAGCCTGGATCCAGATGATCCAGACAGTGATCCAGATCACTCTCAAAATGTAATCACTTGTTCCTCGCACCATTTAGGTCATTTGCTGAAAATGTCATCACAATCCATCCATAACTTTTTGAGGTATCTGTCTTTAAAAATTACATTTCATGGATCCAGAAGATCCACATAGTGATCCGGATCACTTCCAAAATTCAATCATTTCATCCTTTTACCTTTTCAGACATATCCTGTAAATATCATCAATATCCGTCCATAAGTTTTTGATTTATCTTGTACACAAAACATCTGGCAGCCTGGACCAGATGATCCAGACAGAGATCCAGATCACTCTCAAAATTTAATCACTTGTTCCTCGCACCATTTAGGTCATTTGCTGAAAATGTCATCACAATCCATCCATAACTTTTTGAGGTATCTGTCTTTAAAAATTACATTTCATGGATCCAGAAGATCCATATAGTGATCCGGATCACTTCCAAAATTCAATCATTTCATCCTTTTACCTTTTCAGACATATCCTGTAAATTTCATCAAAATCCGTCCATAAGTTTTTTATTTATCTTGTACACAAAACATCTGGCAGCCTGGATCCAGATGATCCAGATCACTCCCAAAATCTAATCACTTGTTCCTTGTCCCATTTAGGACATTTCCTGAAAATTTCATCAAAATCCACCTATCACTTTTTGAGCTATTACTGTACACAAACACATCTGGCAGCCTGGATCCAGATGATCCAGACAGTGATCCAGATCACTCCAAAAATGTAATCACTCGTTCCTTGTACCATTTAGGTCATTTGCTGAAAATGTCATCACAATCCATCCATAACTTTTGAGGTATCTATCTTTAAAAATTACATTTCATGGATCCAGAAGATCCATATAGTGATCCGGATCACTTCCAAAATTCAACCATTTCATCCTTTTACCTTTTCAGACATATCCTGAAAATTCCATCCAAATCCATCCATAACTTTTTGAGCTATACTGTACACAAACACATCTGGCAGCCTGGATCCAGATGATCCAGACAGTGATCCAGATCACTCCCAAAATCTAATCACTTGTCCCTCGTCTCATTAAGGACATTACCTGAAAATTTTATCAAAATGCACCCATAAGTTTTTGAGTTATCGGTCTTTAAAAATTAAATTTCATGGATCCAGAAAATCCAGACAGTGATCCGGATCACTCCCAAAATTTAATAATATCTTCCTTTTACCATTTTGGACATATCCCGAAAATTTCATCAAAATTCATCTGTCAGTTTTTGAGTTATCTTGTTCACAAACAAACAAACAAATAGAGGGCCAAAAATGACCCCCGGTCAGGTACTTTGGCGGTCAGTGGATGACCTTAAATGAAGATCTGTAACCGGTAAGCCTGCATGCGGGTACTCCATCATGTACTCAACCTCCAAAGCCATTTTCAATAGTTTCCATGCAATGTAGTCAGCATTAAGTGAAAATATCTCCAAATATGCCAAAAATTACCCTCAGTCAGGTACTTTGGCGGTCAGTGGATGACCTTTAATGAAGAGCTTCAAGGTCAAATTTCTGCATGCTTACAGAGGACATATATATGTATTATATATACCAGCCATAGGATGATCTGACTTTCTGTATATGAGTTAAGTGTGAAAATATCTCCAAAAAGGGCAAAAATGACCCTCGGTCAGGTACTTTGGCGGTCAGTGGATGACCTTCAATGAAGAGCTTCAAGGTCAAATTTCTGCATGCTTACAGAGGACATATATATATATTATATATACCAGCCATAGGATGATCTGACTTTCTGTATACGAGAACTGGGCCAAAAAGTGAAAAAATGGCCAAAATCTGACCTTTAAGTGACCACCAGTGACCTTGAGATTGAAGGTCAAGGTCACAAAACAATAGCGTTCGTGGTATTGCCCATATCTACCCACATACCAAATTTGAAAGTTCTAACTAAATTATTTTTTAAGTTATCGCGTCCAAAAGGAAATCTCTGCAGCGGCGGCGGCGTGACCGTACTGAATCCGACTTTCGTCCGGGGATACAATAAGACAATTCAATAGCAAGATGACAGCATTAATCAATAAACTAAAAATTATGATGCACACCTACAACCCCTAACCAATGTCCCTACCAACTATCAACTTCCTACACTTTACGGTTTCCGAGATATTGTCTGGACAAAATTTTAAAGGTCAAGGTCACTACTACAAGGTCAAAGGTCAAATAAGGTCACACCATGATGTTGCACACCTACAACCCCAACCAATGTCCCTACAAAGTATCAACTTCCTACACCTTACGGTTTCCGAGATATAGCCCAAACAAGATTTTATAGGTCAAGGTCACTATAGTAAGGTCAAAGGTCAAATCAAGGTCACACCATGACATTGCACACCTACACCCTCTATCCGATGTCCTACCAAGTATCAACTTCCTACACCTTACGGTTTCCGAGATACAGCCCGGACAAGATTTTATGGGTCAAGGTCACTACGGCAAGGTCAAAGGTTAAATCAAGGTCACAGCATGATGTTGAATACCTACACCCCTTAACCAATGTCCCTGCCAAGTATCAACTTCCTACACCTTACAGTTTCTGAGATATAGCCCGGACAAGATTTTAAAACTCAAGGTCACTGTGGCAAGGTCAAAGGTCAAGGTCACACCATGACGTTGCACACCTACACCAACTAACCAATGTCCCTACCAAGTATCAACTTCCTACACCTTACGGTTTCTGAGATACAGCCCGGACAAACTTTGTCCCACCGCCCGCCCGACCAACTGCCCGCCTGACCAACTGCCCGCCCGACAATCCGGACAACACAGGTGAAAACAGCAATAGTGGAGACTGGTACTTTAGGAGTGGAAAAAATATTATTATGTGTCAGAAGAGCCTCAAATCTGGCAAACTTTTCCTCCAATTGATTACTCAATAAGTCAAAATCCTATTTTGACACAAATTCATCTGCAGAGTGATGAGAAACTGTAAATAGCGGTCGAAGTATGAGCTGGTACATCTTCCAGTTCAGCAGTGTCCTGATCCATGACACCCACAACCATAACCTTGAAAGGGGAGACAAGCAAGCCAGATTTCTTGTCTTTACGGATCTCAGGTACTGAAGGGTAAATAACATAATTCTCTGTGAATCTGTCAAGTTATCACAAATAGTACACGGCTTTCCTTTTACACAGGTATCAGATCCAAGATTTTTGTCCCAACAACGGGCACATTTTTTATGCTGGTCGAAACCAGCCACTATATGTCCACAACTTCCTCTCCTTTGGCCTGATGATGCCATGATAGTTAAACTTTTGAAATATCCACAAATATAAACAAATAAAGCAATAAGAAACTAAATATATCGAAAAAGTTTCACTCGTACAAATAACTGAAGGTAACACTTTCGTACCAAACAAAAAGAGGAAGTATGCATGCGCGCACACGTGCAGTAGGGACGCTGGGAGCTAAGAGGACACCTGGCGAATGGATACGACACTACCGGTCCCGGTCAGTCTCAGCCCAGCTCAGGATGTTTTTTCTAACGTTTGGCGGGACCAGCTGCACGCCGGACTAATGTAGTTGTCCACTAGGTAAGATGTATTAACGCAATGAAAACACAAATTCATGCATTTTTTGGGATGGGCGATAATGTGAACACTTCCACAGCTGACTTCTGTACTCTCTTAAGAGCTCACTGGTGACTTTAGTATGTTATAAAAATCAACATTACCTATTAGCTTATTACCATATATTAGACATCATTATATCTCTTCACAGTTGAGAGACTATTTGCCAATAATCACATGAACATTTTTCCTACCTCCCCCCAAATCTTCAGCCATAATGCACCAACCTTCTGGAACTCTTTTCCTTTGAACTTGAGAATAAGTCCCTCAGTTACATCATTTAGGAACTTTTTATAAGACTCGCCTCTTCAACCTAAGCCTGCCTACTTAATATTCTAATTATTCTTCCTAATCTCTTCACATCCATGATTCTGAATTACTGACCTAGATTATTGACTATCCCTTTTGCTAATTCTTTCGTTAATTTGAATTAATCCCACTGAATTTCCCCTTCTGGGGAAGATATTGCACCCGTAAAGCAGTCTGTTAGATTAGATAATGAGATATTGAAATTAAGCTACTCACAAATGACAAATAAATACAGGAATAGACAAGTAGCCTTAATAACTGAGAATTTGTAAAAAGGCTAACAGTAGTACATTTCGTCCTCCAATAAAGTACTCTTTACCAGTACAGTTTTATTTAGTAGTCTAAACAGTGTTTAATGAGCAGTAGTGGGTGGACGATTAGACGTGTGCTCGATTAATTGTCGGTGACAGTGTAAAATCGCGGTCGGTCATTAACGTTTTCTAATGATCGAATATTCAGCTTATATCTTGCCTTTCCTGATTCATCTCAATATCCACATATTTTCCATATATTTTACGAATTTTTACTTAATAAATCAACAGATTTGTCATGCATTTCGAGTTTGTTTATGTCTACCGCCATATTTACAAGAAGTGGGTGCTTTCGGTAGATTCTAAATGTCGGAACACCGTTATTCTTACCGGATTGACCTATACTTTATCCCGGAAAGTGTTTCTTAAATAACAAACAACAATGGAGTAAAATACTCGATTATGGGTCGATCATCGGTCGGAAAGATGGACGAATAATCGACCATGAAAAATGGAGGCGATTCCCAACACTAATGAGCAGTGACTGTTTAATAAGAGTTATACAAATAGACTCCTTATTTGTAAAAGTGCTAACATCAAACCATAAACATGTTTTTTTTTCATTTAAAAAAATAGCATCAGAGACGCCGACACCCCACAACCTGGGGAAACAGTTTTCAACACCATGAGATTTCAAAGTAGTGAAATGGTACAAAGGTCAGGATACTTTCAGAGCAGTGTTAGTTATATAAAGTTCCAAATTATGTTTAAGTAGAGAGAATAATGTCTAAGAGAAAGAAAATATATATAAAGATGAAATATTAAAACAAGACAATTCAACAGTAAGATGACAGCATTAATTAGTAAACTAAAAATTATAATGCTGTAAAATTTATTAACGGGAATATTAGACTTTCCTCAAGTCCTTTTGTCTTAGGTATTATATGAGGTCTAATGACTTTTTTACTAGAATGTGGGGCTGATAAGTCTTTGTATTGTAAGGATTCATAATGATTCCATGTATGTCAGATTTGGTGGAATAAGAAATACAAAGACTTGGAGCAAGTCTACGGGAGAATAGATGTCAATGGAAATAGCACAATTCAAACAAGTCAATTCAAGATCACACCATGATGTTGCACACCTACAATCCCACACCAATGTGCCTACAAAGTATCAACTTCCTACATCTAATGGTTTCCGAGATATAGCCCAAACAAGATTTTATAGGTCAAGGTCACTATGGTATTGTCAAAGGTCAAATCAAGGTCACATCATGACGTTGCACACCTACAACCTCTAACCTGAATGTCCCTACCAAGTATCAACTTCCTACACCTTACGATTTCTGAGATACAGCCCGGACAAGATTTTATAGGTCAAGGTCACTACAGCAATGTCAAAGGGCAAATCAAGGTCACACCATGACACTGCACACCTGCAACCTACACCCAATGTCCCTACCAAGTATCAACTTCCTACACCTTACAGTTTTCCGCGATACAGCCCGGACGAGATTTTATAGTTCAAGGTCACTACGGCAAGGTCAAATCAAGATCACACCATGATGTTGCACACCAAAACCCCCCCAACCAATGTCCCTACCAAGTATTGACTTGGTACGCCTTACGGTTTCTGAGATACATCCCAGGAAAACTTTTTCCCATCACCCACCCACCCATCGGATACCATTGATGAAAACAATACCCCGACAGCCCTTAAGGGCTGTGGGGTAAAAATTTGGCCAGAAAACAAATATGTGTTTTCAAATTTCAATGAAATTTGGGTTTGTTCAATTTAGCATAAGCTAGCTTTAAAATGTTTCATGCTGATTCTACTGTTTCACACAAATTCAAATCTTTCTTTTACCCTGGAAATTATCCTTTAAAGAAAACAACATGCAAGTTATACCATATATACGATTAAATTTTACTTCATGTTACAAACCACTAAAATATTCAACACTTAAAAATATCCTCTTCTTTATCACTCATTTATAAATCTTTTGATTATTTTATGTTTTTTTTAATAAGAACCCTGAATATTCAATAACAGACACATCAATATAGCAGAAATAAAAAACCAGAATATCAAATAGATGCATCACTTCCTGGAATTTGCGCCTGTGTAATATAGCAGAGATATCATAATTTGACAAATGTCCTCAGCCTTGAGAGCTTCCATCATCAGAATTATCTGGCAACAATTTCATTAGGTGAACAGCATTAACAAACCAACACCGTTTCAGCAGAACATTACACAATAACATGTCCATCACTTACAACACCCTGCATTTGGTCCACTACCATTAACAAAAAAATTTCAGAGTCATCAATAAGTATAGCGAATTTTACCACATGGTCACAAATCATAAATATTTACACCTTGTGTTTCATCTGCGCCTCACATTTCTGTACAATAGTTCTACTTATAATTTTCTATGCTATAATTGTTTTATAATAATAAGAGTTTCTAATTAACCTGGCATTACACACGCACACTATCAATTAATAAAATCACAGTGATGTAAATACTGTACACACCGTCCACTGACCATAAATATTACGACGTAAATGTTATTATTCTGTTGCTGGGCACCAGTCATATCACTATTTCCAGCACAAAGGTATCAGTATCCATGACATTGCCCATCATTTTACATGAATATGTGTATAACCAGTTTGATTTTATGTTGGTAATGCAAATATACATAAGCTTTTGTGTCTCTGTTATCAACATATCTATGCAGGGCAAGTAATGAGAAACACACCACAGCCTGTGTAATCTCCCTCTGAGGGAAAACCCTGAATTTTCTCAAACACCAATCTTTGGGACTCTCTCAAATCATCAGTGACTATCTTAAATTTGTAAAATTGACTTGGAATTTTGTCTCTTCTTTCTTAGTTTTAATAGGAAAGTTAAGGAAACCCTAGTGTTGAATTCAATGTACTGATCATGTGATGTGAATTTCACTTTTCTGATTCTTAACAATGAAATACAGTAATATGACTCTTGGGTTGTGTTTCCTCAAAGCTGACTGACAATACTCAAACACTGACCCTGAGGGTTTCCCCATCCCATGAATATTACCTGTTATAAACTATATATTTGGTGATTATAATTAATAATTTTTTTTCTGAATGGTAACTTTCCCATTTCCAAATTCTTTTATCTTAATTCTTCTGTAAATGTCCTCAGTGTCAAAAGACAATGACTTTGATAACAAAATTGCATTATATTATATAAATATTACATATGGTTAATGTGCACTGACCAACCACTGATATTGGCCAATTTTATGTGACATGGTGAGAAAACTTGGATTGTTGTCTGTGATGGGTCATCCGAATAGTCTAAAGTCAGGTATTAGAAAGAACTTCAAAGAAAGTCATTGAAAGTGTTAAAATTGCCATCTGCCTAGTCGATGGTCTTAGCTTTGGAAACACCCACAAACCCAGTCTGGAGTTATCTCTCACACAATAGGCCATTAGGTGAACCAAGCAACAGTTGAAAGAAAACTGGAATCCTGATTTATGAAGCAACATCCTGTACATAGGATTGGCTTATACCAATACACCTGTGTATGTTGTGTATATCTTTGTTTTGTGGCTTGTGTTAATGTATACCAAAGGTATAATCACTATCCATATTCCATCACTCACACTGTGTATCACACACAGGTAAACATAAACATATACTTATTTGTATCTGACCATTGTTCTTTTTATAAACTGATATGACAAATTGACAATCACACATGATTTGATCATGGAATTACATTCCTTTCCTTAGACTCCCTTATTTATGTGACATGGCTCCTGTATTCAAGCTCCACTAACACAGGTGATAACTTAGTGATCAAATGTTAAACTGGTTAACCCATTCCACCAATAAAGCCTCTCACTATTATTGATAGCATTAATAAATTCAATTGCATTAAACATATGCTTTTTTAAAACTCACATTTGAAATCATAGTTTCAGAAAATTTGTAGTTTCTTCAACACACACAATAGCCAGATCGGCCAGAATATATTTGGAAAAAAAAGAAACATGGCATAAATTGCACAGTGCACATATTATGATAATTCCTGAAATATCCTCAATTTTAAAAAGGCCAAAAGGTATGTAGTTATATCAAGAGTGATTTAGTTTTAAACACCAATGTTGTTCCATTCCCACACTTCTTTTATGCAATTATTTTCGATTAAAACTTTCCTATATTCACATGTATTTAACAGCTGCATCTATTTAATTACAAAAATGGGTTCACATAGATCTATACACTATTACATACATATGATGAACTGTGATGTTAACATCTGACTATGTTTTGTATATTTTTTCTCTTGGAGTATTTTGCCAAACAGTTCCAGTTGTACAACCCACATAATAGCCTGAGTTTCAGCTCTAGTTAAAAACCATAAAAACTACCAGTCAGGGTTCATGATTGACTTATTTTTCCTGATACTTTCCAGATAACTTTGAAACCTACAAATGTGTTCATGTTTTGGGGTTACACTATTTGATGGTACAATTATTCAAAGCAGTCATAATTTCCATACCCGACAATCTCTGTTTTACTTAAGGTTTTTAGGCATTTTTATATCAAATTTTTGAATAAAAGTTACTGCATAACTCAGATATACAATAAATTAACATTGGTATATATCCTTAAACTGGCCATAGGTAAAACATTATATGATTTTATTTTTGTTTCATTAAACACTGATGTTAGCATTCTGGGGGCGTATTCACAAAAGGGATCAAGCTCAAGTTGAGCCAAAAATCAACTCAAGTTTAGTATAAGCTGTGAACTTGAGCTGACTTTTGGCTCAACTTGAGCTTGATCCCTGTTGTAAATAGCAACCCAGCTTCTCTACTTTCTTTAATTACACCAATTTTGTTCAACAGCATTGAAAATAAATTAATAAAAAATAAAAAACTTAAATTAAACCATACAAAACCTTCAACTTTTCCTTGGTTGTGTTTAGTTACCTTGAATTGAAGGGGATATGTATGATCATAATGTATAATTTATGCCTTTCAAGAGACATGTCTAAAATATATGGTCTATATGGTCTAAAAGGCAAAGTGATTTCACTGATTTGTGGTTACATTGTCAGTGACAGTCATGATGACCTCTTTAAATGAAACGTGTGTCAAAAAGGAATTACTGGTACATTAAGTCAACAATATTACAAAAATTAAAGGTGGTAGTTTTTAATTTCTGTAACCAATTGTCATTGAACCATACAGAATGAAAAATGGCAATTTTCAGTGGTCTGCGGTCATTTACATGTGTTGAATCATTTTTTTGCAGCCTTTTTGTCACTATAAACTATAAAGTATTGGCTATAATAATATTATAAGAAAATCTGATTCAGGAAGTCATAAAAATCACAGAAGTCTTTGTTAATGTAAAAATATAAAGTAAACAGAAAATATCTTAGGAGTTTCCCACAGTTGTTAAGGTAATCATAAAATCAGCCAATCACAAGTGTGCATTCAAAATTAATGGCATGGAGTGAGGGTGAAGTTAGTAAAAATCTTTTAGTTTACATTTTGGTTATATTTGTGTCTATTAACATTGTTATAATTTAATAGTTAATACTCAATTTAAATCAGTTGAAACCAAAAATTGAATGAAGTACTATTCTGTCAGTTGTTTACAATAATCTCGTTACCAAATGACAACTGAATGAACTAGTTTTCTGTTTATACCCTTAACATACCAATGAGTAAATAAATATAATATAGCTTAGAAATAGTATCTAGCTATTCTCAACTGCTGAGTAATCAGTGTGAGTAATGTAAATAAGGAAATGCTCACAAATGTATCAGTGAGATTAAAGATCTTAAGTCTTTAAAATTTTAAAACAAGGTAAGTATCTCTGGGACTTATATAAGCTTTAAAGATTGTGCCAATGCATGGCTAGACTTGAGTGATAGTAAAAAGGGGATAACCTTCTCATAAGTAACAGCTACAAAAAATAACTTTTTTACTCATGGTGAAAACTATGTAACTATCAACATAGCACACATACTTTATGTCCCAGCATTCAGTATTTTATACACAAATGCTACTTAGGCTATGAGGGATACTGCAGAGTGCAGACACAGGAAATATTTATGTCATAGACTTCTGATACTCATTATGCTATTGTGCCAAGTGAGTCAAGTCTTTTTTAAGAACAGCCAGTGGAAGTCAAATTATGGTACAAAAATGAAAGCGGTGCATTTTTGATGGTGTATATAGGAGTTTAAGTAATATTGAGAAGCAAAGCATGTGGGTAGTAGAGGTTTGAGATCTATTGAGTTTACCGTACTATGCAATCAGAAATAAAAGGGAAGACCCAGCTATCATATACAGTTGAAGCCAATTAACTGGAATCTGAAGGGACCACATAAGCACTGAACCAGTAATTCCAGAAAGCAGCATAAATTCCAATAGAAAAAAGTTACCCAACATATCTGATATTTACTGATAAATATTTTTGAAGGAATTAAAAAATAGATTGAAACAATAAAAAATTCTTTAAAAAAATTCATGAATATTCAAAATGGCCATTATCATATTTTCAGAAGTTCTGAACTTCAATCTAATAGGTGAGTTGGTTACATGCAATTCGCCCAAAAACACATTTAAAATTTTGCAGACGATTGGCTTCTCTGGTAGAAATAAACAGCAGTAAAACCACTGCAGGTAACACACTATCGTAAGGAAAACTGAATACCGGTATTTCTAGAAGCTGACAGGCTATCTGAAACATTTTCTTTCCTGGCAAAGACTTCTATAAGACCTAGACAGAATTGAGTCTAAGTGCTCTGACATGGTCTGGAGTTCTCTGACCTGATGGTTGATGCCTTTATTCTGCAGCACAACCTCTATCTTCACTTGGCCTTTTTGCACTTACTGTAATGGATGAGTAGGTAGCATATTTTCATTATCAGTGTTCACCTACTGCAACAACATTCTGATTCTGGGACACCAAAAAAAACTACTGCTTTATGTGCAAGTCCCACCTTGGTGATTTTAAGGGACAACTGTCAACGACTTTAATGTCCTCATCACCTGTGAAATACCCAGCATAAGTTTCCATAATTTTTCTTCATGTCCACTGTACACCACACATCTTCATGTCGGTGCAAAATTTTCATCTTCAGTTGTCATTTTGATATCTTTCTTCATTAGTCATTCTACTGTCTCCCCTTTAATTGTCAACCCATTAAGCCTGTAGAATACTGAAAGTGATGTCGCCATCCCTTCTAGATAGTAGTCATTCTTTTAGGACAATCTCTGAAGATCTTATACATTTAACTGCAGGAGGTAACGAATGTACAACAATCTGGAGTTGTAGGCATGTGTCTTCATAAGGTCTCAGCTTCCAGTACGGCATTTGTGAGGGGCAGAATAATCATGGATTGACCTCCATTGGTCATCATTATTTATAAACTGACTAATCAAAGTCATCATCAGTAACCGACAGTCTAATAGCTGTGGTAAACTGTTCATACAATTACCTTCATAAATCTTACTCTTTCCATGTTGAAATAGTCATGTAATGGTACAATTCACAAAATTCCACTCAAATCACAGATTAATGTGAAAGTGCTGACAGTTGTGGAAGATCTCCATATCAGACTACTTGACCCCATATTTGCCCCAAAAACTTTGGCAGCTGACAAAGACTTGCTTAATCATGTACAGTCTTTCTTAATTGTCTCTAAAGTTGTAGCGAGGTACTAAATATGGGACCTGGGAATTAAATTCACACCAGTGCACAACTTGAAGACAGCTTAAACAATATTATCTGCTGGCATTTACCTTATTTAATAAGGGAAGGATTTATCTATGAGCTTTGTTGGTACTTTATGTCAGACTTTCAACACATTATGTACATCATATAATGACTAGGTGTTTGG
Source organism: Sabellastarte sp. h YS-2021 (assembly GCA_964017235.1). Lineage (NCBI taxonomy): Eukaryota > Metazoa > Annelida > Polychaeta > Sabellida > Sabellidae > Sabellastarte > Sabellastarte sp. h YS-2021. Next base: position 36,832,118 of record OZ024933.1, read on the forward strand.
GGTAAAGAAAATGTTGCATATTAGTTGGTCAAGACACTCAACTATAAGGTACTCGTTATCAGTAAGCAACCACCATATTCTACAAATAAGGTCTATAAGTTTCACTACTACACCATGTTCCCTGGACTTGCTTACAATACTGCATTTTATGACAATCTGTATTTTATACTCTCCCTGAAGTCTTTCTGGGGGGAAATATTCTAAGAGATTCATAATGCACTAGTGAAGGACCTTGCACTGAGTATACATGGCACTTTTATAATGAGAGCTACAATGGTCGCCCTAGTCCCAGGTCATTGGATATTCTGTAGCAACTATTGCAGATATGAAAGTTATGTCTTTTACGAGACTAGATCCTGTAAATATTTACTAAATAACAAGTTTGCTTTTGACACAAGTTGTTTCACATTTCTGCCACTTCATTTTCTCCACAGCTATGCTAAAGATAAAGCATTCCAGGAAATCTTCTCAATTACAAACTACAAGTCACCCACGACATTCAGCCCACCAAACCCACTGAGTTAACAGCCAAACATTATATGCTGATGCCAGATCACTGTTTCATTATGCTGAATATCTTTCTGCTTTCGCAATCAGTTGAATGTACTCATTGTATTGGGAGGGTTCATTGTTCAAATATGCCAAAAACTCTTGCCACTCATTTTTTGATTGCCAGCATGGTACCACATTCTTTTGATACATGGCCTTGGCATTAACTACCTTATTTTTAAAAGTTTGATTTTCCTGTCTTTTTGAACAGCTCTCAATGTTTTCCCACATGTGACCACATGCTGGATCAGAATCCACAAAAACACATGTGAGAGCCTAATAATCATTTGACAAAAGTTGACCATTATTTTCATAGGGCTAAGACCCTAAGACACTTGTCATTTTCACACAGAACACACACACAGGTACCAGTTTCATTTTCACACAGAACACACATACAGGTACCAGTTTCAATCATTTTTAAATATCAACAAAATAAGCACTCTAAACTAAAAGCAATGTGTCCTGCACCAAGCATTGATTTGAAACAGGTACTCATTAAGAGCTGGTCAACAGACAAGACATAACCCTGAACAAAGTATCCATTGTACAGACACCTTTGATAGTGCTACACATTGTTATAATCTTAAATCAAGTTATTCCATGGGAAAACAATAATTTAAACAAAGTGTTTACTGTTCACTGGACCAGAGCAACAAAGAAAAATAATTTACAGTCAGCAGTGCAGTCCGGCTAATATTTTGAGTTAACCTGGTGAATCAAGTTTTTCATCTCTGTTATCAACAGTTTCACTCTTTCTATGTTAGTTCTATTTACACTGTTTTGTTGAATGTTTACTCTCACACTATTTCCAAGTTGATATACTTTTTCACTTCTCATGACAGTCTGTGATACAGCTCTTCAATCATTTATTAAGTCTCGCCATTAGAATCAACTGCCTAGACTGAAACTGTAACTTGGGTCATATTTACATTTTTTTCATATTCGTATATTTGATTTATCCCCACCCTTTTATTTTTTTAAGTTTAGGAAATCGATTTAACCCATAAAGTATTCCTTTTATACCTCAATTGCAGGTACAGTTATAGTCAAAACAAGACACATATGAAAATGATACAATAATTTGAAGAGATTTTCATAACAGCTTGCAAACGCAGTTTGTGTCAGAAATGCAGGTTACATCAGTTAAGTAAATTCTTTGCAGATTTCATGATTTCTACCACACTTTGTTTCATTGTCCCAGAATAAAAAAATCACAAAGAGCGCTCAAGAAATACGTATTGAAAACATTATTATTTTAGACTTTGTAATGGCTGACACTGCATCAAAACAATAAAAAAATACAAATTTGGTAAAATAGCTCATTTTTACTTCATGCGTAGTAAGAATGAATTTTATTAAATTCCACATATTTCATAAAACACATTTCCTGTTTTAACTTATGGCTCATGTGTGATCATCATGCTTAATTTTCCCAATATCAGTGGCAAACATAAAAAAATACTCTTTTTGTTTGTTTCAAATCCCTGGAAAACAATTTCACTTTTTCATAACGGAGTGGTTATTTACCCAACTGCTGTGTAAACTAGTTGTGATATTGGTCTAGCATACCTAACAGCTGTGTATGCAAGATCTATATCATCGCTAGCGTACCCAACGGTCATGTACACAAGATCACTGCTTGTGTACCCAAATTTTAATCACTTCTTCCTTAGCTCATTTATGACATGTCCTTTAACTTTGTCAAATGTAACAATAACCAAGTTATTCTGCTGTTTCACAATGCAAACCCATGCTAAGCTGAATAATTTTAATTGAGAGAGTGGTCATTGGTCCATTTCTGACTACTCGAAAAATTTCCTTAAAAACTTATTGCTCCACAATACCTTGGATACAGAATCTTGTCTACACAACCGTTGGGTATGCTACACCGATATCACTGTTAGCGTACACAACCATTGGGTATGCTAGCAGTGAAATACATCTTGCATACACAACCATTGGGTACGCTAACAATGCCATTGATCTAGGATGCACAACCATTAGGAACTAGTGTTGGTATCGAATAATAATATGTATATCGATATCAAACCATATTTTTACTTCTGTATCGATCGATGTTGAAATATCGGGTCATGGGTGTTTTCCAAGAAAGAACTTCCAAATGCTTTCACGAGTTTTAGAAGTTTCCCGAAACGCAAACAAATATGGCGTTTCCGGTTTAGCAGTAAGTGAAATTTGACAAAAAATGATAGGAAAACCAATATATTTCTCAAATTTTATGATTTATTTACATGGAAAACAGCTTAATTGTGTCTATTTAGTAGTATGTTCCGATATTGATATTGTACCCTACGTTATCGATATCAGTATATTTAGCATGGATCGATAAATATTTCAATATCGATAAACAATACCAGCACTATAATAGGAACATAAGTTCACTGCTTTGAGTGCAGGATAGTTGGGTATGCCGTTAGTGTACGTACACAGTTGTCGGGTGCGCTAGCAGTGATATGGGTCTTCCGTACACAACCGTTGAGTACGCTAGACCCATATCACTGCTAACATACACAACCGCTGGGTAGGCTAGCAGTGAAATAGATCTTGCGTACACAACCGTTGGGTATGATAAGAAAGCTATTGATTTAGGGTGCACAACCATTGGGAACATAGGGTTCACTGCCTTGAGTGCAGAGTAGTTGGGTATGCCAGCAGTGTATGTACACAGCCATTGGGTACGCTAGCAGCGATATAGATCTTGCATACACAACCATTGGGGTACGCTAGACCAGTATCACTGCTAGCGTACACAACTGTTGGGTACGCTAGCAGGGAAACAGACCTTGCGTACACAACCGTTGGGTACGCTAGCACTGAAACTGACATAGCATACACAGCCGTTGGGTAAATATCATTTTTATAAACAGTCCAACTGAGAACAAGAAATTTTAATAGCCCATCTAGAAAATACCCACCCTATAGTAAATCGAAATTTCCATGCTTCATACTATATTTTCATAATGATTAATATTGATTAGGACAATTGGCCCCTGGGATCAACTTTTTTTAATGACAGACTTCTACAAATTCCATGGATCAGGGTCGTCACCAGCAAAATTTGACAATTCTTACCCGACTCCATAAGGCTGATGGCCTTGGCTTTAGCCAGCTCAAGTGCTGTGACCCACTTCTGGCGCTCCACCTCCGAGCTGGCCTTGAGGTGGAAGGTCTGTGTGCCACCGTTAGAGATGACGAAAGTACAGGAGTCCTCTGTGTGAATGAATGCATTGGCAAGGTTGATGGTGCCACGGCATGTGTGTGACATCTCTGCTTGATTCCTAAAAAGGTTTGCAAATGGAAAACCAGTTTATTTGATTGTTAGCTGGTTTTGTAATAAAAACCAACAACCAGTTATAAACTTTTCAAAACCAATTGCTACTTTTAACATTACATATAAATTTAGTGTCAAAAGTTTTCTTGTCAAATTTTCACTAAAATATTATTTCAGATTATGTAAGGCCAGAAATCCAATAACATATTACTAACCTAATTAGCTTTTATTGGCAAAAAGTATAACACAAATTCCCTAATTGATGAACACCAGATAATAACTGGTTATCGGCTATTTTTATAAACCAACAACAGGTTTTGGAAAATTAAAACCAACTATAACTCTAACTATACCTTTGACTTAGTGAGATGATACAGCCTGTAGTAGGGAGTAAAGTATTCCTGACTTAGGAGAAAAATAAACAACTTATCCACTTAATTGCCAAAATTTTTCAGACATTTGGATAAACCAAGCCTGGAGGAACAAGACCATCATTGTGGTATGATTTTATGCTGGGAACTAAATACTAAATGGTTAAAAATATGAAGCTTCCCTGATTTCAAAACAATTATTATACACATTTCAATTAAAAAAATTTGTTATGGCAAAACACATGTGCCACAAACAAATGTCAGAGCATATGTCCAAAGGAACCTGTAAAACAGGTAATTTATTCACTGATGGACCTACATCTCTGAAAAGTGGATATGAAACTGCACATCCCAAAGTGAGTAAACAAATATTTCAGAAAAAAATTCTCTAATTCAATATTTTTGCAAATATAAATGATTTATTCAATGGTGAACTATTAAAGTACATGGTACTCTGCCTACCAGCTAAAGCTGTGAAATTATGCCATTATACAGAATATTAAAAAGTAGTTCAGCAATATATTTTTTCAACAAAATACTCTAAATCAATACTTTCATAGTTATAATCTATTTACTCAAGGTTGAACAGCCAAAGTAGCTATTACTCAGTCAGCTATGGAGCCAAAGCTCTGACAGCTAGCCATGGCACAATACACTAAAAAGAAGGTGACCAACTTATTTCACAAAAATAGCATCAGAGATGCCCGTATCCCACAGCCTGGGAAAATAGTTTCCAAAACCATGAGATATAGAAGTAGTGAAACAGTACACAGATTGGGATACTTTCAGAGCAGTGTCAGTGTCCAAATGATGTTTAAGTAGAGAAAATAACATCTATGAGAAAGAAACTGTATGTAAAGATTAAGTATTAAAACAGGACAATTCAGTTAACTAAAAATTATGAAGCTGTAAGACTTCTCCCAGTTTGACATTCATTTGTATGGTCGAATTATGATTGGAATGTTTTGAGTATTACCCATTCATACAGTTGTGGCAATACATGCTTTTATGTGGAGTTGGGGCAAAACCTGTGGCTCACTTGATGCAATACAATCTGTTACAATGGGAAGTTGCAAAAATAAAACGGTCAATGAATTCTAATACGACTATAACGGTGGTTAATCTAAATCAAAAGACACCCAAAGGTGCAACAACCAAGATTCAAGTAAAGAGATGATATATAAGAGAGATAAAATAGTATCAGACAACCCCGTAGAGAGATAAAATAGTATCAGATATGCAAGATCAAAGATCAAATCCAGGTCACACCATTACGTTGCACACCTACAACCCCCGACCAATGTCCCTACTAAATATCAACTTCCTACACCTTATGGTTTCTGAAATATATCCCAGACAAGGCAGTATAGCCCAAGGTCACTACCACAAGGTCAAAGGTCACACCATGACGTTTTAAATCTACACACCCTAGCCAATGTCCCTACCCAGTATCAACTTCCTACACCTTATGGTTGCCGAGGTATAGCCCGGAGAAGATTTTAAAGGTCAAGGTCACTATGGCAAGGTCAAATCAACGTTGCACATATACACCCCATAACCAGTGTTCCTACCAAATATCAACTTCCTACAACTTACGGTTTCCCAGATACAGGCCAGACAAACTCCTTCCCGCCGCCCACCCACCTACCCATCCGGACACCATGGGTGAAGACAATACCCCAACAGCCCTTAAGGGCTGTGGGGTAATAAACTAGTACCCGCATTTTTGTCTTTCTGACTTGGGGGGTAGGGACTGCAAGAAAAAGCCTGGACAAGATTTTAAAACTCATGGTTACTACAAGGTCAAAGGTCAAATCAAGATCACACCATGATGTTGCACAGCTACAACCCCTAAGTAATGTCCCCATTAAGCATCAACTTCCTACACTTTACGGTTCCAGAGATATAGTCCTTATAAAATTTTAAAGGTCAAGATCACTACAGCAAGATCAAAGGTAAAATCAAGGTCACACCATGACGTTGCAAACCCCCAACCCGCAACCGATGTCCCTACCAAATATCAACTTCCTACACCTAATAGTTGCCGAGATATAGCCCGGACAAGATAGTATAGGTTAAGGTCACTATGTCAAGGTTAAAGGTCAAATCAAGGTCACACCATGACATTGTACACTTACAACCCCCAACCAATGTCCCTACCAAGTATCAACTTCCTCCACCTTATGGTTTCCAAGATATAGCCCGGACAAGAGTTCATAGGTAAAGGTCACTACTAGTGTAGGGACGATTAGACGTGTGCTTGATTAATTGTCGAGGATAGTGTACAACCTCGGTCAGTCATTGTCATTTTCTAATAATTGAAGTTTCAGTTTAAATCTTACCTTTCCTAATGTACCTCAATGTCCATGCATTTATAAAATATTTTAGGCATTATTACTACATAAATTGATAAATTTGTCATGACATTTGTCTTTGTTTATATCTACCGCCATATTTACAGAGAGTGGGTACATTTGGTAGATTCTAAATGTTGGAACCCCGTGATTTTTACAGAATGCACTGCACACCTACAACCCGTAACCAATGTCCCTACCATGTATCAACTTCTTACACCTTACCAGCTGCACCTTACGTTTTCAGAGATACACCCCAGACAAACTTTTTCCCGCCAGCATCATAATATACATTTTATATACACCTACATTTATGTTTTACCACATCAGTGACAACTGCCAAGCATATGAAACACTGGATTTCATTCATTTAAGAATCCAAGTTAAAGATTTTGATTTCTACAAATGTCCCACCACTACAAGTTGTCAACCCTACCAATGCAGATTTGTGTTACATAGTAATGGACCTGGAAGAATAAAATTCCCATTGTGTTACAACATCCCAATCTGAGAACCATGACTCAATCCTCCATGCGATATGTCAGATTATCACTAGAAGGATAGAGAAGGGAAGAGAGGAATTAGTCAATAAGCACCCTTTAGCCAACTTCTATCAACCACAGGTTTCTTCAAACATCAATTACACAGGAAGATACCTGTTATCTATATGTTCATATCACCATGCTTGGAAGACTAAACAGCTGTGTTCAGAGCTGTTGGTGACCTTGCTGAAGATGCAGATGTTCAAGAAGTGATCTTTGTTTTGAAGTTGGAATTTTGTGGATTTATACTGTTTTTAACCAGCTCACAATAAATTTTCATATTTTTAAATGTAAAATACATTTTTATGAAGAAAAATGTATATACTTACCATATGAAAACACTTGGGTAAGCGTGGCTTGGCGTTCGGTGACTGCCACACACCATACATAGAATTTAAATATATGAGGGGAGACCCTCTTTAAACCTATATACTTGCTACCTTTGACCCCTGGTGACCTAATTCACTCTGTCATGTGCAGTAATACAGAAATAGTTCATTCTTTTTGTGAATAAACATAAATGCTGGAAAAAGGTCTTTTAAAGCGGGGCAGGCGGGAGGGTGATTTGCTGTTTTCATATTGTAAGTATGTACATTTTTCTTCATAGAAATGTATTTTATATTTAAAAATATGAAATTTTTATTTCATAAAAATGTAATATACTCTACCATATATGAAAACACTTGGGTTGAATGCCCACATGGAAGGATAGTGGGAAAAAGACAGACTGAGGAAAACCACCCTAAGGTTAAATTGCATAAAGAGGATACTTCCTGGTGCAATTGAACCCAAAAACCTCAGTCTGTGCTGAAGAAATAACTCTACTGAGTTAAATGAGTAGAATTAACCACTGCAAGAACTTCGGCACTGCTGTCTACACCCTATTAGGTCAGCTCAAAGGAGAAGGCATAAATACGCCTCATCATGGGCCTTCACATGTGGAACAGAGATTGAGGGAATAAAGGATAAAATGTTATCCAAAAAGATAGTGTCTGAGCAGCAATATCACCCCCTTGGACTTCAGAGAAAAGACCAAGAAGAAATCCTCCTAAGAAAGTCAGAATAGCTAGATAGATAGAATCTTAGGAATCTGACTGAAGGAAAGGGGAGGTCCTCTAAGTCATCCTGCCAAAGACCAAAGTCAAAGAAGGAAGAGCCTTCTGAAGATAACTGGCTTAAGCCAGGAAAGTAGGATCTGACTTAAGGATGACTAAGGGCATCCCTAGAGAGTGAGAGAAAACCTTTAAAGGAATCAAAATCACTCCTTCTCCTTCCCAAAGTGAGTAAGAATGACTGTCTAACATGTGAAAAACTTAGCTCAGCAAGGAAACAGGATTCAAGAGGAGCCTTGGTAAGAGCCTACAGAACCAAGGTTTAAGTACCAAACAGGTAGGTGACGACTACCCTAACTTTAGAAATTACTGTAAATGTAATAGTTTTCAAGTTACAACTGATTTACTCAACAGTGAGACCTGAAAATAGCTATTGTTCATCTATGCATTGAGGTACAGGTCTGCAATTTTACTAAGTTATTACTGACTCAAAGTATGTGAATAATATATTTAAAGAAATTACTTTAAATGTAATAGTTTTCAAGTTACAACTGATTTACTCAACAGCGATAATGTCAAAGTAGCTATTACTCAGCTAAGCAATGAGCTATAGCTCTGATATTTCACTATGTTACAGAGGACTGAAATATAGGTAAATAATATATTTAAAGAAATTACTGTAAATGTATATGTAATAGTTTACAAGTTACAACTGATTTACTCAAAAGTGAAAACCTGATAGTAGCTATTGCTCAGCTATGCAATGAGCTACAGTTCAGCAATTTCACTGTGTCATAGCAGACCCAAATGCAGGTAAATAATATAGTTCAACAAAATACTCTAAATGCAAAGTTTTCACGTTATAACTGATTTAATCAACAACAATGAGCTACACAGGTCTGATATTTCACTGTTATAGAGGACTGAAAAGTAGGTAAACAATATATTTAAAGAAACTTCTGCAAATGCAACAGTTTAGGTAAATAACATAAATTTAAAGAAACCACTGTAAATGCAAAAGTTTTCAAGTTACAACTGATTTACTCAACAGTGAGAACCTGAAAGTAGCTATTGCTCAGCTATGCAATGACCTACAGGCCTGCAATTTTACTGTGTTATAGCTGACCCAAAAGTAGCTGTATAACATATTTAAACAAAATACTCTAATAGCAATAGTTTTCAAGTTACAACTGATTTACTCAACAGTGACAACCTCAAAGTAGCTATTGCTTAGCTATGCCAGGAGCTATATATCTGCGATTTTACAATGTTATAGCTAACCAAAAGTAGATAAATAACATATTTAAACAAAATTCTCAAAATGCAATAGTTTTCAAGTTATAAGTAATTTACTTAACAGTGAGAACCTCAAAGTAGCTATTACTCAGCTATGCAATTTCACTAGAATTTCACGGTGTTATAGCTGACCCCAAAATAGGTGATAACATATTGAAACAAAATACTCGAAACACAATAGTTTTCAGGTTATAAGTGATTTACTCAACAGTGATAACCTAAAAGTAGCTATTACTCAGCTATGCCATGAGCTAAAGGTTTGCAACTTTACTATGTTATAGCTGACCCAAAAGTAGCTGAACAACATATTTATACAAAATTCTGTATATGCAATAGTTTTCAAGATATAAGTGATTTTACTCCTTATGGAAGTTATTAAAAGTCGCAAAGTAGCTATTACTCATTTAGCTATGGGCATAGATGCCCAAGTTACTCACCATGTTGTAGCTATGAAAAAAGTAGCTGAATAACATAGTTAAGCAAAATGCTCTAAATGCAATACTTTTCAAGTTATAAGTGATTTAGTGCATGATTCAAGGAATTTTAATGCATTAAAAATTATTTAAAAAATTAATTAAAAAATAATTAAGAAAGATACAGGTCTTATACAAACATAAAGGAATCTACCTGTGGCATAGTACATATATGCAAACTAAGAGAGAAATCCCTTCTAAAGTTAATGAGAAAATTGTGATAAAGTGTTGAAATTTTCACACTTTGGGTGGGGGTACCTCACTTCTAACGGCTCTGGGGAACAGAAGAACAGACAGATCTGCAGGAATTTTACGATTTATCATCCTCGATAGATAAGGTATCTTTTAAAAGTAACAGCATGTCTCTGGGCCTTGTGGTTTTGGAGGAGAAGATGTTCACACGGATGCAAACGCGTACGCCGCTCCCATAATGTCAGCTGACTGACAAGTCACCTGACATAACAACCTAAAGGAAATCATGTCCTGTTTTACAAGTGTCACATTTGATCTTTCACCTCTGTGTCAAAGTTCAGTTGGGTCACCATATTGAAAAGGTCTTTTATCTTCCTAATTATTGCTCCTTGGGCCTTGAAATCCTTTTTGTGGTCAGAGCCGTCAGACTATGTCCATTTCTCCATAATATCCTCCAGCAGGAGATAAACCCCATGGCAGCTATGGTCTTGTATTATAGTATGATAATATTAAGCATATCTCAGTTGACTGTAATTATTACTTTGATTATTAAATAATTCTTTTGTAAAACTTTGTCTTTTCCTGTTAAAACTTGAAAACAACTGGTAATTGCTACCGTGCTTGCCCTGTCTTTCTAATTTGAATTGTATGACATAGAGTTTGTACAATTGACGACTTGGTTGTTGACAGCTTCCCTGTATACTACACAGTCTATGCACTAATTGAGCTGTACTGTAGTGCTTCATGTCTTAACTTGGCACACCTTGGACATAAAAAGCTTATTTTTAACCGTTTAAAGTGTAGTTTCGTGTATTTCTTTTTATTGAAATATGTATTGGCACAAGTGCAAGTTATAAAACCATTTTACTGGTATAAATTTAAAAAAAACAAAAAAAACAATACATTTAGAAAACTTGCTGATAATATTTAGTCGTCTGTGGAGTTTTCGTGGTAGGTATCGCCATAAATTAGTGGTTATTTACCTAACGGTTGTGTACGCTAGTTGTGATATTGGTCTAGCATACTCAACAGCTGTGTATGCAAGATCTATATCATCACTAGCATACCCAATGGCTATGTATAGCCGATGCATGTTTTTTTTACATATTCACGTTTTCGATCATTTAAACTAAAACCTCACAGTCTCGTTTTTGGATGACATATTTATGACATTTTAGAATGCTTTTGCAATCACACCGAATAAGAGACTTTGTGAATTTACTTTTGTTGTTATATTTCTGATCATTTTGGTGGTGTACGTTTTGATACTCATCACTGTTTCTTTATGTTGTCATATTGACAACCCATCCATCGAGGATATACAAGATCACTGCTAGTGTACCCAAATTTTAATCACTTTTTCCTTAGCTCATTTCTGACATGTCCTTTAAACTTAAACTTGTTAAAACTTGACAATAACCAAGATATTCTGTTGCTTCACATTGCAAACCCATGCGAAGCTTAATAATCATTATTCAGAGAGTGAACCATGGCCCATTTTTGACTACTCGAAAAATTTCCTTAAAAACTAAAATTTTGCTTCACAATGCCTTGGATACAGAGCTGTTGAGTATGCTGTAAAAGGTACTGAGATTGAGTGCACAACCATTGAGTGCACACTACCTTGGGTAATGAGAAAATGGGTAGCCCTTAAAAAGTGGAGTTGTTGGCTACACTAGCACTAATTTAGATTTTGTGTTTACTAGACCAATATCATTGCCAATGTAGTGAATGAACACAACCACTGGGTACACTAGCAGTGAAATGGATCTTATGAGTGTACAAAGCCACCAGGTATTCCAGCAATGATGTTGATCTTGGGTGCACAACCATTGGGAACATAGAGTTTACTGCCTTAGGTACAGGGTAGTTGGGTATTCCAGTACCTTTCAGCGGTTTTGGGCACACTTACAAAAAAAAAAAAAACACCAAAAAACGTAGTGCTTTTATTGGATGCAGGATAGTTGGGTATGCCATCAGTGTACATACACAGCCGTTGCCCAGATAGCAAGACGCTAGTGGGCCACCGTTGGCTATGGGTGGAAAAATATAGCTAGTGGGCCACCACTGAGCCACTGCTGGCCCACTGACTGCATTTTTTTCAAAATTTTTAAAGCATTATAAACAACTTTAAAAGCAACCTCAAATACTGTTCTCTGACACATTGTTTAACAATATTCAATGTTAAAAACATATTATTTCAAAATATAAATATATTGCGTGGCCCACTGTTGGCCCACCAACTACCAGAGTCAGTGGCTGTAGCTCAGGGACCAGCCTACACCCACTGGTGTAAAATTCCGGGAAAAATTAGATAAAATGTGCATTTTCTTTCATTTAACATAAGATAGTCTCATTTATATAACAAACTTATTCTGTACTCCTTCACTTTGCTCAGTCAGTCTTTCCTCCACTTTATTACTTTATTTTTTATTTGCTTATAAATTTGCCACTGGTGGTCCAGCAATGGTCCACCCACTACATAAGTAGTACAGGACCCATGATTGGCACCTAGTGGGCCACTGGTGGCAAATATTTTAGTGATGGTTACAGAAAAATATCTTCATTTTTTTTCCATTTGATATAATTTTGTGCTTTGATGAAACCTAAAACTATCCCAGATATTTTTTTATCTGACACATACAACTATAATCTGTAAGAGCTATACTTAGTTGGTGGACCAATGGTGGTCCTCTGGTGGCTACACCTCAAGCTCTGCTGAACGGCATTTGTTTTGACAGATCCCGGAGAGACTGTCTTGGCTTAAATTCATTTGTTTTAAGTGAATTACTTTCGAAAAGTAGTTGTTCTGAATTTTATTACACAAAAAATTGTAAGATTTGCCACTGGTGGTCCATCAGTGGTCCACCTTCTACCTGAATGGTACACATACTATTAGTCCACCGGTGGCCCACAGACGGCAAAGTAATTGGATACTTTATGTGTGTGTATATCATTGAGACACCTACATTTTTAAAAAACAGATGTCACATCTCTGCATTAATATATATTTCTTTTTTTCCCACTCTTGTGCCACAAATTTCTTCCAAGGTTTACCACTGGCAGCCCACCAACTATATCAGTGGTATATAAGCTATGATTGATGGGCCACTGATGGGAATTTTCTAATTTTCACCCAGATTTTAGATCGAGTCAATAAAATCATCTGAGAATTACACAGAAAAGTTAACAGAAGTGAAAGTTTCCCCTGTAAACAAACCATAAAACATGTACAGGAGAAAAATATGATATTAAATCAAAACCCTATTAATTGCGGTTGAGGTGTAGCCACCACTGGACTACCTTTGGTCCACTAGCTGCAATATGTATGTGTCTGATAAAATATAAACTTTCTTAAGTTGAAAGGAATAATTACACTTGAAACATATTCCAATCAGTGGCTGAATTACCCATGAAATATATTCCAATCAGTGGCCGAATTACCCTGGCCAACGTTGGCCCAATGAACGCTTGCCAACCAAAACTCAGGCTGCCGAAGTTGGGCCAACGGTGGGCCAATGGTGGCTTTTTATTCAAGATGGCAGCGAGCAATAATAGGGGATTTTGAGACACTTAGCAAAAAATTATTTATTATGGTATGTCTAAAAATCATATTTCGGTGAGCCCACAATTTTTAACTATTTAACAATTTTAGACATAAAAATTACATTCTCACTATAAATTCACAGTAAGAAAAGTTGTTTCTGAACATTATAATTTTATTATTTGACTATGGAACATATCATCCTAAGATACTGTTCCACCATTGTTTATGTTTGGTCATGTGACTTATCAGGGATTCCCTTAAAGGCCTAGTAGCACCTAACATTCAACTTTGTCTCAAATGTTCAAGTAACATACACACATCCCAGTAATTATAACCACACAGCTGAGAGTTGTGTACTTAGATAAACATTTCACTTTTTATGCTGCTTGTCAGCTTTCTGCTTCAACATAAACAGTAACCATTTTATCTCTTGTGCACACGTCATCTGTTGTGTGTACAGTCAGTGTGCAGTACTGACTTGACTATATGATATGCTGTTTGTTGATGAACTTGATAAAAAAACTGTCAAGATTACATTGACCAATTGATATTTATAATTGCTTGACTATCAGTAAAGATTGTAATGAAAATCTATTGATTGAAAATCCCAAGATTAAAAATCCCTGAATATTTTCAAACCCATAGAAAATCAAGATGTGGCATTAAAAATCACCAATATAAAAACTCCTAATGCTATAGTATTTACAAATGCATTATTATTTTGTCTTGTTATTAATTCATTTCTGTATACACATGTAGACCTTTAATGTGACTTCCATTTCCTGTTCTTCAAAACAGAAATGTAGTTGTTAATTACAATCAGGGAAAATAGTTTTCATTTGTCTTGTCTATGTAGAAGTTAAACAACATATATAATGAAAGGTATACAGACTTTAATTACTGCTATTAGGTCAAGCTTACTGATTTGTTTTTTAATAAATACTTAGAGGGTTAAAGGTACAATGCACTTTATTTGAGGGGTGTTTGAGTATGTTTCAGACATACATTAACTAAAATGGTTAAAGGTACAATGCACTTTATTTGAGGGGTGTTTGAGTATGTTTCAGACATACATTAACTAAAATGTTGAGTCAAAACCATTTGACTAAACATTTTAGTTAATGTATGCTCTAAAACTAGTGGTGGGATCGCTAACTAAAATGGCAGATCGAGGATCACCTGTGAGAAGCGAGTTGAACTGGGGTTAAACTCAAGTAATTTTCGGGATAAAGTATTTCATTTGTTCGCCAATAATGTGGGCAAATATTTTACATAGTCATACGTGAACCAAAATTTTGACCTGAAAATGGCTTTCACGATATAATTTATGTTAAATCTTCATTGATTTTAGACAGAATAAAGTAAAAATGGAATACATTTTGGAAAATTTGGGATATATTTGTTGTTTTGATGAAGTGTCAGCCCTTAGATGGTGAAAATATTGATGTTTTCAAAAAATCGAGTTTCACTTGCGCAGATCGAGGCGACCCTAATTATTGCCCATCGAGTTACAACTCGAGTTTCTGTCAACTCGTCCCAGCACTATGTGAAACATACTCAAACACCCCTCAAATAAAATGTATTGTATATTATTATTATTTTATTCTCTTATTTCATGGATATTTTATCTTGGGGATTTTCAATCCTACATCTTGCGATTTCTGTGCAAATATTGAGTGATTTTTGATGTGGGGATTTCAATGTGTTTCAAAAGTGAAATAAAAAATTATTTGGAAAGCAAATTAACTTTATAATATATTTTAGATAATTTTCCCTCCTTTAATAAGTAACTAACATTGTTAATTTAATCAAGTAATATGTGACATATCCAGATCCCGTGGAAACATTGGATGTATTTAAATCTATTGCCATATTCATATACAGTAGAACCTCAATTATCCGGCCTTCCATTATCCGAATCTCCAGATTAACCAAACCGAAATTGTGTCTCCCTACATATATTAATGCACCGTCTAGCATGAGCGATAACACAGGATTTTGCACAGTCTCAGAAACTATTAATTCTGGTGCTTTATAAAATGTACCATTCACAGAAACGCCTAACTTCTCTGATCTTTATCACCATTGTTACAATAGGGGAGGTATTAATTCAATTACACGACCCGCTACCCAATTTCTTTCATAATGCGCCAATCAATAAAGGTATGTTCGATTGGCTTTCGCAATTTATAACCTCCCGGAGTAGGTTAACAGACTGACAACATGTATAAAAGAAAAAGACGTCGACAATGCATTACCAACCAAACACTTTTTTTACAATTTTACAATAAATAATCTCCAAGAGTTTCTCAATTGACAAAATGCGTGACGATATTGATCTAAAATTAAAATGCAATCAATGCATGTACCAACCGAACTCGCCCAGTTAAAATCTGAGTATAAGTTTAAATAAAAATGATAATATCCATAGATATGGAGCAAATAAGCGACAATTAGAGGGTCAGTTACAATATATTATACAGATATATTAAATATATCATCCATGAATACCGATGTCTATATTAAGTGCATAAAAGAGATTTTCTATTATTGCCAACTCGATAACCCCTAGACGGTGAATTTCAGTTTCCTTCATCTATCCAAACCCCTCGATTATCCGACTAGATTGTATGTCTCCCACTGGGTTCGGATAATCGAGGTTCTACTGTACATTATATTCATTTATTTATTTGGGGTTTAACATAACTTTGAACACTGCACAGGTCCCTGATGACGGGTAGTTCTGTGGGCAGAGGAAACCAGTGCATACAGTTCATGTAAACTGCCTACCATTGGTAAGCAACTACCAGATTTCCCACATAAGGTCCCGGGTTTGAACTCTAGACCTCAGAGGTGGGAGGCGAGTATGTTACCACTGTGCCACTATTCCCCCTTTATTAACATTGTAATCTACTTTACTGTCTTGAAGAATACTGAGAAAATTAAGAAAAAGATTATTTTTAAAGGTTTATTTAAATATTCATTCTAAAAAGTGGAATAGTACTGTTTTGATAGAAATGAAAAATTCAGATAAACCTATGGTAATGCTTTCATTTGTAAAGGTTAAAAGTTATATCTAACCCCTGATTTTCAATTTCCAAACCCAGATGTCCCATATCCTCACAATCACCCAAAACCTATAAAACCAGATGTGAGATATTGCACATTGTTAAGATTCTCACAGGTTCCAGATATAAAATGTTTTTTTATTGTCCAATATGATAATGCAGTATATATCTCATTACACAATCAAATATTGTCAATACTGTCTTACCAATGAAGTAAAGATGAATAATTTTGGTCCAAATTATCCTTCTTATTACTACTTTCATAATCAGATATACAGGCCTCAAAGTTTTATTCTTGTACATTCCTACCAATCCTATCTGGTAAGGTCTGTGTTCTCTCCCATCATTTTTGCTACTTGGTAAACTATTATTGTCATCAAAATCAAATAAGTTTTAAAAATTATTTCCATCAGATATATCTTTGATAAATGATGTCAGCCAGTTTGATTATCTACACACACAAATGAGAAAAAAAAACATACACCACACTGAAACTGTGTCTTTTTGCATACACACACAGAGCATTCACAGTACAAGCATATTTGTTGTGCACAACAGTTGATGTAGTACACACAGTTTCTGAAGGGGAGGTTTTGACAGGAGAAATGGCTAATTTAGAGTAAATAAATCAGCTGTAGAATCATGAATACTGGATTGTTTTTCAAAAGAGTGGTATTTATGTAAACAGGATGATCAGTGCAATGTTTTAAGCCTAAAATATTAGTATGTTAGATTTGACGCTACTAGGCCTTTATCTAAAATCCACACACAATCTCATTCTGTCAATTATTTGCTTTCTGTTAAACAATGGCCACATAACTTCATACTGCAATCTGATTGGCTGATGCTATATTATAGTGGTAGTAAAATTTTACCAGTGGCTTGCCAATGTCAGACCGACATAGCATCCACCGGCCAAAAAGCCAGTGGGCCACTGATGGACCACCAGTAAACTATTGGCTGCCAACAGTGGACTACTCTCTATCAGCTGGTCACGCCACTAGAGAACCACCATAAAAAGTTGATGGCACCAAAAAGTGGGCCACTGGTGGACCACCTGCCAACCTTGAAGGTGGGCCACTGGTGAACCAATAGAAAAGCTTATCATTGGCTGCCGACAGTAGGCCACTGAAGGACCACCAGAAAACCTTATTGTCAGCTACCAACGGTGGACCACTGCCTATCAGCCGTTCCCGCCAATGGCTGGCCACCACCTACAGCCAACGTCAGCTATGCCGCCGGTGGGCCAGTGGTGGCCCTACAGAGTCTTGCTATCTGGGTGGGTAGTACTGGGTACGCTAGCAGTGATACAGATCTTTTTACACAACCGTTGGGTACACTAGACAGATATAACTGCTAGTGTACACAGCTGTTGGGTACGCTAGCAGTGAAATACATATTGCATACCCAACCTTTGTGTACACTAACAATGCTACTGATCTAGGGTGCACAACCATTGGGAACATAAGTTAACTGCTTTTGGGTATGCGTACGTACACAGCTGTTGGGTATGCTAGCAGTGATATAGGGTATGTGTACGTACACAGCTGTTGGGTATGCTAGCAGTGATATAGATCTTGTGTATACAGCCGTTTGGTTCGCTAGACCGATATCACTGCTAGCGTACACAACTGTTGGGTAGGCTAGCAGTGAAATATATCTTGCGTACACAACCATTGGGTACACTAACAATGCTATTGATCTAGGGTGCACAACCATTGGGAACATCTAGGGTTCACTGCCTTGACTGCAGGGTAGTTGGGTGTGCCAGCAGTGTACATACACAGCTGTTGGGTACGCTAGCAGCGATATCTAGATCTTGCATACACAACTGTTAGGTACGCTAGAACAGTATCACTGCTAGCATAACCGTTGGGTACGCTGGCAGTGAAATAAATCTTGTGTACACAACCGTTGGTACGCTAGCAGTGAAACTGAAAGTACAACTATGATTTAATATTTTAACTTCCGTTTTGTGTCAAGTTAAGGTTTGTTTTATCATCTGGCGCCAAGCAGTATGCACACCGTACTGCTTAGACCGAGTTTCTGTCCCATCGCCAATTGCTATTGATATGTTGATGGACACAATGGCGAGGGACAGAGCTCAGATGTACCTGTTTTTTGTGTAAATTTTGAACGGCATATTTCTAGACATATTACAACAAGTATAAAGTGTTATTTGAATTCTTTTTTTATGTATATGTGCCGTTCACTAATATTTAAATGCCAATCAAACTGGCATGCATGTATTTCAACCTGTTTTTAAAATGTAAACAAACCTTCAACAGTTCATAGTTATCTATACAGTAAAAGAAATTCCTTGCTTGTAAAAGCAGTTTAGTTAAACAGTATATGTACAGTACGGTAAACCGGATACAGCTACAGGGACATAATAATTACTTTTTAAAGTAAATGAAATAATTTCCCACAGTCCGAGATTTACACAGAAAACTAATACATGTGAACTCTGTCCCTCGCCATTGTGTCCATCAGTACATCAATAGCAATTGGCGACGGGACAGAAACTCGGTCTACGTACTGCTCAGCCAGTGAATTTCGTCACCCCAGTGAAGTTCGTCACTCGTATTTTATGACAGTATTAAAACTTCTTTACTATGATCTTCCTGCAAACAATTATACCTTGCTCTCCAAGGCAACTATTCCACTTTTTTAAATGTGGATATTGTTAGTCCTTGAACGCTTTTATAGCAGGTGACGAACTTCACTGGGGTGACCAGTATCATTACTACTGCACCGGTTGTTGTTAAAAGTTCAAACCTGTAGTATGACAGCAATCCATTCTGAAGGACAAACCAACGTTTTTGATAACCTTTTATGTAATTTGTCCATTTGTACAACCATCCTTTATATTGATCAGACTGATTATGCTTTGCATCGGCCATAATTGTTAAGTTTAAAACATTTAGCCAGGTCAGAGTGTGTGACTTGTCAAAATGGAAGAGTGGTCATATGCTCAAAATAGTAAAAGAATATGGAGGTATATATCCAAATTTTATGCAGTAAAAATTTTATTTATTTATTAATAACCACAACTAGTCGTATAATAATAATAATTAAAAGGTAGGATTCTCAATACTGCAAATGTAATTTGGAGCTTATTTGTTTACAGCGTACTGATCTGATAAATAATCAAAGGTCAAGGTTGTCATATAACTAAAATTTTTATTTTAGCCGTTAATATTGGTAAAGAATTTACACACTCCACCATTAATTTAAAGCCGTGGTAAGATTATCTCTATGATTGCGTAATCTTCTAAAACCTATAGCCAGTTTATTTTTCAAGAGAGAAAAGCAAAATTTATATTTTTTGGATGATGCTCTAGGTTTAAATGAATGTAGAAATAAACTACATATGCGCGGACTTTATTGGCGATTCAATCACAAAAATAACCTCAAATAAAGGACGAGGGCCGAAGGCACGAGTCCTTTATTTAGAGGGTATTTTTGTGATTGAATCGCCAATAAAGTCCAAGCAAAAGTAGTTTATTTCTATTATAAAATGATTTTTGTAGTTTTATCCAATGTTCACTGATTTTGTTTGCTTTCAATTTTATTTTCGAGATTATGTTGCGCAACCATGTTCGCAGATTGGAACAGCGTACATTTGTTCCTCTATAAAAGTACTCTCACGAAATGCGCAGAGACGCATTTTCGTCAACTGCGCAGGTGTCCGTTTTATAATAGGTTACAAATAGTTTGGCAAGAGTGGTTGATCATACCATCAAGAAGCAGTTGCATGTAAACAGAAAAGCACCCACTTCAAATTACTACCACTAACATGCACCCACAAATTGAACCCATTTTTAAAATGATATTTTATAATAGGATTTTTGTCTAAACGCACTGTATCACACTAAGTATCAGGGGCCAGATTCACGAACAATACTTAGACCATTCCTAACTTAGATTTTAAGTGTTACTTAGATTTCAAGTAAGAAATTAAGAAACCAGGGGCTGTAGTCACGAAAGGTCTTAGCTTAATCTTAGTCTTAAATCTAAAATTTTTGTCATAACTTTGGACAAAATCTTGTTATGACATTTGTCTTAGTCTTAGTGCAATTCACAAAAGCTTTTAGCCTTATCTTAGTCTTATCTTTTGTCATAACTCTAAGACTGGATGGGGTGGTCTTAAATATTTAAGACCAGTCTTAAATATGGCCGCCATGTCATGTTTTTTCCACTACAAAACTTCATACGACTAAAATTGAATTTAAAAGACTTACCACATCTCTGTAAAACATTTTATTTTATGTTTTAAAGTGGTTTGAAGGTTTTAAACTTCAAAATTTATCCCTTTCTGATCCATTTATTAACAGTAAGTGGACAAGTTTTACAGTGTACATGAACACATATTCAGAGAAATAAATGTCCACTAGTTTGCTGTATATAACAAATATTTAACACATATCCACAGAAAAAATATATCCACAATGAATACATTAAATAATGTACATATCCCACTGTTAAAGTTTTATGTGTCACTTTATAAATTTTTTTTATCCATTTGGTTCCACTATTTATATTCTTTTATAACTCAAACTATAAATAACATTAAAAAAATATTCTTCATAAAAGTTACTAAACTGCACCATACTAAAGGTCATATAACTTACATGAAACATGTATTTACTTAAACATGTCTTTTTTCCCCAGAAAAGTTTTGTTTACTGATCTTGACATAGCTAGAGATTATTATCACTTGATTTGGAGTGTATTGATTTTTTTGTCAAAGTGGCACATGCAGGGTGAAACCAACAGCTCACTTGTGTTTACATTCCCTGGCATAAACCAATCATATTAACCGAACTCAATGAAGGACAGCATGTCAGTGTTTATGAATAGTGCAAAATACACAAAGGAGATATTAATAGTACATAAATTGTCAAAACAATATGAATTTATTTTTCAAAATAGCATATTACAGATATCTTTGAAAACAGTTCTGAAAACAATGTGCATATGCCTTTCAATGTGTATAAAAGAATTATGACTATGTGATACAGTTGTAATAACAATGTGGATATTTGTACAATGTTTTTGTAAATAGCAAATTATAATTTAATATGGCCAATATGGATACATCAGTTTTAACTGGATATGTTTTTTTTCTTGTAGAAAAATTTCTTGCACAAAATTGGGAAACCACATTTCAGTGCTTTTAATATTATTGTAGCATTGTAATTTGCTTTTCCTTTTGAAGTGTACCTGATTTTAAATGTTTGCTAAAAATACCTTTACCTGATAGAAAAAGTGCATTGGTGATGAATATGGATAGATTCATATTTTGTGCCTGTCAGGAGACAAGATAATTTGTGAGTATTAATTTTAAATCTCAAGAAATTTACCTTGTCATGATCAATAAGGACAAAGCTGTTTAAAATCAATATTAATGTTCCATTATATTGTTATTTTTACGGTCCCAAAATTTGATGTCTCATATGCCACCAACAGTGTATTTAATGTGTAGCTACATAAAGTGTACAAAGTGAGATCACATGACACAGAAAACCACAGTGGTTATATGAAAAATCAGTCTTAACTTGGTCTTAACTTTATGACATTTGTCCCAGCTAAGACTTGCTTTGTGAATACCTATTTATGACAATTCTTAACTAGGACAAAAATCTTAGATTTAAGACTGGGTTATGCTTAAGATAAGACTAAGATTAAGACCTTTCGTGAATACTGCCCCTTATTCACAAACATTCCTAACTCTAAGGTGACCTTAGAACCTATACTTAGATTTTAAGTAAGGTCAAAAGCTACCTTAGGAGGACAGAATATTGATATTACATGGTTTAGTTTGTAAATATTGGTGTTCTCTTTGGATGGGAAGGTTTATTTATCCAAGTGGTTACTGTATAAGTCATAATATTAGTTAGAAGAAAATTTCATTAATTCTTCATTTTGACGAAATTTACTAGAATTAATTTTCACTGTTGGTTAGATTCTAATTGAGAAAAAAAAACAAAATTTAAGTTAGTTAATTTTCACCCTTCAAGCTCACCAGTTACAATAGTTAAAATTAATGCCTAGTTAAAATTATAACTTGTACAGTAATTTTGTGCATGTCCTGACAGGAAACAATTGCCATTTGATTTTTTTGTGCATGAAGGTGAATTTTGTAATTTTTAATAGGAATTTTGTAATTTTGAATTTTGTAATTTTGTTTTTGGAATAATTTGCCATTTTAAGCCTGGCACTAATTTAACATGAATTACTGTTAAAAATCTCACAGTAATATAAAGCTGTAAGTAATATTCTTTACAGAGGGTGATTTTCATAAACAGCCAAATGTATACACCAAAATTTCCCATAGCTCTTGGCCAATTATATTCACTGATACAACCCGATACAACACTGATACTTAAAATCTAAGGTTACCTTATCTAAGTATTGTTTCGTGAATAGTAATCCTAAGAAAAAAAAAGTGAAAAACCTTCCCTTACTTAGATATATGTTCACCTTATCTAAGTATTATTCATGAATCCGGCCCCAGGCTTGATAATTCAGTTAATTTATTAGCGGCAGATGTGCTTGACAATTGCATAGAATATATATGAGGTCACAGAAATCTGTGGGTTTTCCCAGTAAATGTATGTTTAGAAAATATTTTACTTCAAGATCAAAATTCATGGAAAACTCATTAATATTCATGCGGTCACAGATTTCCCTGGGGGTTTAATGACAATATTTTCCGCTTTATGGTCAAATACTGGATGGTCTATGCATGCAGCTCTTGAATATTTGTGCATACAAATGAAATATTTGATAATTCTATGGCATCATTTAACTTGAAGATCAAAATTTGCAGACTACTTAATAATATTCACGAGGTCATGGTATTCTGTGGGGTTTCCCAACATATTTTAACTTATTTTATTTCAGGAAATCAATGCCCCAATCTACAAAAAAGAAAAAAAGATAAGAAAGAAGAAAAGGATGACATGAAAAATTATGTGATTTGCGGGTCCGAATTAGTGGTAGTGTTTTGAAGTGGGTGCGATATGCATGTAAATCAACAGAAATATCCAGATTAGACCATCATCCAGTTGACCTCACTTGTTATTACTCAACATCTTGGATAACAAGGATCTGATACAAATGAAACCTGCTAATAATATGTGTAGGGATCTTACTGGTCGATTCAAATTAGACTTTAATTTATTCATAAGAAACCTATAAATTCTCCAATTTTACTGGTTGAATCAAATTTAGGCATCGACTTGCTCAGTATAAGGGGCACTGATTTGACTTGACAGCTTTTTTATTCTTGGGATTCAAGTACCATCGAAAAAAAAAGAAAATTGGAAGAATTCTAAAAACATTAATTTTGGTGGCAGAAAATATCTGAGTATTAAAAAAGCAAATGAACATTTTAAGGGAAAAAAATAAATAAGCAATCATTCTCTTCACATGAAAATAAAAAACATGAAGTTTTCTTATATATTTTTGCACACCAAAGAATAAATAAAATAAATAAAAACACCTATACCATGCCTATTTATTTATAGAATACTGCTGTATGTGTTTTTTTTCTCTTCCTAGTTCTCTTCAACTGATAAGTAAACAAAGCTCTGGAATCCGATGGGCATGCCAATGCCATGCCATCGCTACAATACATTTCACGCCAAATGTACACAGTTATTGGCCGAACCAAGTTATCAGGCATATACTGTTTATAAATTGGAGAATATATAAAAGGAAAAGTGCAAGGTTTAATACCATATAGTTTGTTTGAATTTAATCACACAATATTTACAGAAAAAACCCCCACTTTTTTGGGCAATATTGTGATTTATGAAGCCCAAAGGCAAGTGATATTGCTCGTGGGCTGATAGGTTTGTTCAACAGAAGCTTCTGGGAAAGGCTCTTTTGTTTTGTAATCTAAAAGATTTATCACTAAGAAATCAACGGATCACTTTAATAAATTGTAACAAAGATGACTTTCAGAGAGCCAAACCAACTGAATTGTGTGAAGATCACTTTCAGGAAGACAGTTTCACCAAAATTCTATCAATTGCCAAAGCATGGGGAAGTCTCAAAGCTATACCATATTCATTAGTATTATGCACCCATCGATTGGCCCAAATTGCAGTATTACATCTCAAGATTTGGCTTAGATATGCTGTCAAAATGGCGCACTGGGTATATGGGTTTATTGCAGCCAGACCACTTCTTTGCAGGATACAGGGCATTGTGACATGAGTTTCCCACCAAGATGTAAGTCTCAAACCTATTCCATATTTGTTAGTGTCATACACCTAGTGTTTGGCTCAAATTGCAGCAATGCATCTCAATATTTGGCTTAGTTATGGTGGCAACATGGCATACTGGGCATATGAGTTTATTGCAACTAGTATAGCTCATTTCAGGTCGTGAAAGCTTGCATCATAAGTTTTCCAGCCTAATGTAAGTCTCAAAGCTATTTCATATGTATTAGTGTCACCCACTTAATGTTTGGCCCAAATTGCAGCATTACATCTCGATATTTGGCTGAGTTATGCTGTCAAAATGGCACACTGGGTATAAGGGTTTATTGCAGACCACTTCATTGCAGGATACAGAAAATTGTGACATGAGTTTCGCACTAAGATGTAAGCTTCAAAGCTATTCCATATTCTTTAGTATTATGCAACTAGTGTTTAACCCAAATTGCAGTATAACATTACATTTCAATATTTGGCTTAGTTATAGTGGCAACATGGTACACTGAGTATATGAGTTTACTGCAACCAGTATAGCTAATTTCCAGTCGTGAAAGCTTGTATCATGCGTTTCCCAGCTTAACATAAATCCCAAAGCTATTTCATATTTATTGAGGTAATCCACTTATTGTTTGACCCAAATTACAGCAATACATCTCCATATTTGGCTTAGTTATGCTGTCAAAATGGGTATGTGGAGTTTCATGCAGACAGACCACTTCATTGCAGGATACAGAGCATTGTGACATGAGTTTCCCACCAAAATATAAGTTTGAAAGCTATTCCATATTCATTAGGTCATGCACCTAGTGTTTGGCCAATATTGCAGTATAACAACTAGAGTGGTAGAGTGGTCCAGTCTGAGTCTATACAATATAACAGAATAGGGTCTAAAGACAAATTTGTGCAGATATGAGCAGAAACAGTATTTCCAATTGATTTTAATTGGGGATTTCGCTATACATGAGTAGCTGCCCTACCATTGAGTATGCCAAATTTGGTCATTCCGAGGAACACAATTCTTTTTCCAACAATAGATAGAATGGTCCAGACTGAGTCTATACATTATAACAGTGTAGGGTCTAAAGACCTTAATTTCGTAATATGAGCAGAACAGTATTTCCCATTGATTTTAATTGGTTATTTATTTTCACCTCACATGTGTAGCTAAGTGCATTACCATCGAGTAAGCCAAATTTGGTCATTCTGAGGGACACCAATTTTTTTTCCACCAATGGATAGAGTGGTCCAGTCTTAATCTATACAATATAACAAGGTAGGGTCTAAAGACCTTAATTTCGCAGATATGAGCAGAACAGTATTTCCCATTGATTTTAATTGGGAATTTTGCCATGCATATGCACTAGTACAGCCGCCTTACCATCAAGTATGCCAAATTTGGTCTTTTCGAGGGACACCAATTTTTTTTCACCAATGTCGAGTGGTCCAATTTGAGTCAATACAAGGTAAGGTCTAAGACATAAATGTTGCAGATATGAACAGAAACAGTATTTCCCATTGGTTTTTGGTAGGTTGACATTCAGGTGTCAATCCTAATCATTCCAGGGCTCCAAGGAATTTTAGTTTGATTTCCATTCACTATGGGCTACTTTTGCCACATGGCTATTTCTGATTGGTTATTAACTGGACCTCCCTGCTTTACAGTGAGGGCCCTTAAGATTTAAATTGACAGTCACATGGACAGGACGTGAAAAATATTAAAAATTTTTAATTTTTAATTTTATGTTTTATGGAGAAATTTTTAGTGCAACTTCTGTCTACCCACAGCAAGAATGCAGCATGGCAGCGAGACAGAAGCAGAAGCAGTCAGGTAACTCTTACAATGTGTGGAATTGGGTTGAGATACCTATTGAATGACAAGTTGAAGATGACGGTACTTTCTCGGATGAATTTTCTTCACAGCCAAGTGCAGGTCAAGTACTTTCTAGTTCTGAAAGTAGTGACACTGATACTGCCAGTACAAATGGGCATATGCTTTTTCAAAAGTATTGACGGTTCTGATCATTCTGATTCACATACTAAGGTTAAAAGATTTAAAATTAAATGTTAAAGTTAGAGGGTTTCTCAGTCAAGACAAGGGTCTGATATGTTGGATCAGACTTTCATTAATGACAAAATCTTAACTCAGCTCGACACAAAAAGCAAGGGGTTAGATGCCATTGAAAATTCATCTACATCTGCTTCTGCTTCAGTCAGTAAGCTACATGCAGCCCCTAGGGGAAGAAATCAGCCTGTAAAAACTGCTGATTCAAATCTCAAACTCTCAGTAAAAAGTTCAGTAAAAAGTTTTAATTTGCCAGATCTGAAGTCTATCAGACATGATAAGTTTATCCAACAGAAAGTTGAGGAGCGCATAAGAAAGCTATCTGGCCTAGATAAAAAAGGTACTCAAACAAAAAATAAGTCTCTGAGGGGGGATGTTGATGTATACATCAAACAAAGTGTCATGAGTATGTTTTGGCTGGGAATAACTAAGATCTAGTAGCTTACAACCAGTTGAATATAACACAATTGATGGATAGCTTTTGTAGAATTATGAAAAAGGAAAAATGTGGGAAACAAAAGATTGTATGCTTGGTTATTGATTGTGTTGTTAGATGACGCCAATGATTTTTCCTGGCAATCAGCTAAGGCTAGCCATGCAGTTCTGTTATGTCAAATGGAGCAGGGAAAGATATCCAGTTGGTCAGAAACTGAGAAAATAGACAGAGTCAGGCGTGCAGACCAGAGACACACAACTGATTATCAATGTTTTACTACTTATCAAAAGGCAAGAAATTTCAAGATCAAACTCAAGCTAAGGTCACTAAAAGCATGCCTTGTGTGTATTACAATAACGGTTATTGTTCTTACCAAAAGCATCATGAGACTAGAGGTGTTTATGTTTAGCACATTTGCAGTACTTGCTTTGCTCATGAGGGCAAATCCAGTGTTCATAGGGCTGTTGATTGTAGGCAAAATAATTCAAAAAGTGAATAAGCCTGGGTTTGGCTTTTGGTAACAAAGTCCCTGCCCAGGACAAGGAAAAGTTTCCTACTTCTTCCAGTAATTATGTTTAAGGTTTCAGAATCATAAATTGCAGAAATAAAAGTACTGTGTCTCAATATGATGCTCCATTGCATGTATGGAAAAAGTGGTTAACTATGAGCAATATGTGTAGGCCTGCTCTTTTCCTGAGGCACTAAAAACTTGTCCCACTAAATACAAAAATACTTCCTCACTTCTGCCAAGAACTTGCAATAGTAAGGTTAGTACATTGTCAAAAGTTCAAGTTCAACAAGCACTTACAAACTCCCCTTGTTTACATAAAAATGTATAGAAAGTGCAAATAGTGTATCCAGTCCCTTGTCATAATAGGTTTGATACCTTGGAACAATTTGACAACCAAGATATTGTTGAGGATCAGAGTCATCCTTCTCCTGTTGTTACAAAAAGGAATAATTTTACATCTAACATTAACCTGAGGAAAATCTGTGTAATAAATCATATGAACAAGGCAAGGATGAGAAGTTACAGCAGGAGAGTGATTTTGATAGTTTTTCAGGAAGCAAATAAATCTATACTTAAACTATTGCCTGAATGGACTGTTCAATTAGCTTCAGAGTTTGGAGCTATGGCTCTTATCCCATTGCAAGTTTATACTGGTCCAAAAACCTATAATTCTATAGTCTCTTGCTTCACAGAAGGGTATGTGAATCACGTCTTCCAAATTATATGGAATCTGGGTTTCAGTGCCTACCAACCTCAATATTTCTAACTGGAGGCGTTTCCTAGTGGACAATTAGGATGATCAGTTGGTGGATTTGCTGGAATTTGGGTTTCCTTTGGATTTTGACATATCTTCGAATCTCATGTCTGTGGAAGACAATCATAAATTGCCTAAGGATTATGTAGAACATGTTAAGTACTATGTGTATGAGGAAGTTGAGCATGGTGCCAAATTAGGCCCATTAGAAAAGTAAACCTATTGATTTGCATATCAGTCTTTTTATGACCAGAGACAACCCATGCTTCCCAATGGCAGCTTACCATAGTCAATCTCAGTTGGCCTTGTGGGGCGTCTGTTAATGCTGGGGTCCAAAAGGATATAGATTTAAATAGTAGCTTTGCCTTGACATATCCGTCTGTAGATCAGATTGTTAACAGAATTCTCCAGTTGGGACCTGGTTCCCTTATCTAGAAAATAAATATTAGTCATGCCTTTCGACAACTTAAAGTAGATCCTGGAGATATTGACTTGTTGGGCTTAAAATGGAGGATTATTACATCTATCAATTGGTCCCATTTGGGGTCATATATGGATCTTTGTTTTTCAAAAAAGTGATCAATAGTATTTGATTTATTATGAATAAGAATTGTTTTCTGACTTATGCAACTGATTTGATGATTTAGATGATTTATTGTATTGTGGCTAATCTTCTAATATTTAGGAGTCATTCACATTCTTATCTGATCTATTGCAACAGTTAGGTTTGTAGATCAACCGTAGGAAATTGATTGAACCCTCTACATAAGTTGTATGCTTAGGACTTATCAATACTAAAGACAGATCTATGTCCATACCCCCAGATAAGCTACAATAAATAATACAATCTTGTGATGAATGGTTAACCAAAAGGTTTTGTTCAAAAAGACAACTTCAGTCTTTACTGGGGCCATTTTTGTGCATATGTAAATGTGTAAAACCAGCTAGGGTTTTCTTAACCGTATGCTAATTTTGCTCAGAGATAATGTCAACAATGAAACCATTTTCTTATCTAAAGAATTCTTTAACGATCTGAACTGATTTTCTTTATTCTTAAAACAGTTTAATGTGGTTGTATTCTATGATGTTAGACCAATATCAGCTGATCTTTCTCTTCATGCTTGTCTAACAGGTTTGAAGGGCATGTATAGTCATCGATGTTATGCCCTGCCCCTCCCTAAAGATTTTAATTAATATACAAAAGTGCATCTTGAGATTTTAAATGTTTTAATGGCTCTCAATATGGGCTTATCAATTGACTGATTGCAAGGTTCGAATCCAATGTGACAATATGGTCCTGGTAGAAGTGCTTGCTTCTGGCAAGACTAAAGACAATGTACTAGCTACCTGTGCTAGGAATATATGGTTATTGTCTTCATTGTATATTACTTTACAGGTCAATCATATACCTGGTAGAGATAATAGTTGCAGATTTACAATCTAGGTTTAAGTTTGAATAAGACTCTTATCTGAAACTCAGTTAATATATATCTTTGGATACCAACACATATTGATTTGACATGTCTAAATTAATGATATATAGTTGTAGGCACTCTTCCAGCGACAGCTCAGCTGACCACCAGGGCATTAGCGCATTTGTTTCAATGCTTCAGGCCGGGTACACAGAGACGCTATTCTAGAATGTTACAGGACTTCCTTGGTTTCCTGGTGGCGGCTGGGTTGTCACTGCAACAGGTAGATACACCAGTATTACTAACTTTTATGGAATATCTGCATACTCACAATTTCAAAGTAAGTACAATCAGTAATTACATGGCTGCTCTCGGTGCCTTTTTATACTCTATGATTTGCCCACTGCTCTTTTTAAAGATGAGAAGATTCAGTTATTCATTAAAGCACTCAAGCTCAATAGGCCCTTGATGTTAACGAATACTCCTATATTTACAGAGTAATTTTTTGCCCAGATTGTGGAGACTTGTAATCACCTAGAGCATCCTCACATCTTTACCACTGTATATCTGCTAGCCTTTTCTCATGTATGAGATTGTCAAACATTGTTCCACATACTAGAGCTCAGTACGATTATACTAGACATCTTGCTAGAGGGGATGTTATATTTTCACCTACAGAAGCTATTGTCCTCTTGAAATGGTCTAAGACCAATCAATTTAGGGATAGGGTTGTTACCATCTGGGTGCCCTTCTTGCCCGGTTCACCCTTCTGTCCAGTCACAGTACTCAAAGCAATGATTGCACTTATCCCTGGATCCAATAATGATCCACTTTTGGCCACTTATGCTCACGACTCATTATACCACTAACAGGTAGCATGGTTAGAAAGCATCTTAAGAGGGTGCTTGTGCTCCTCGGCTTGTAAAATGATTGGTATACATTTCCCACATTCAGGAGGTCTGGCACCTCCTGGGCTTACAAGCATGGGGTTCCTATGGAAGCCAATAAATCTTAGGGAACATGGGTATCAGGCACAGTCTGGCATTATATACATTCACATTAACCTGCTTTCTCTGCTTTACTCTCAGCATTTAGACAGCACCTACTTTTGTGATGGGTGTTTGGATGAATTGGATCTCAAGATCTGATGCGTTGATTAAATCTCTAAATGATAATATGGAAAATTCAAATATTGTTAGTTTGGGGGTTACTCCTGATGGTTACTCGTCAAAGAGTACATAGATATTTTTGCAATTGCACAGGCAAGAAAACATGGTGCCTTTGCAATTGCAATGTTACACACATATATCACAGTATTCACATGTTATGCATTATAATGGACTCTTGCAGTCAGTGAAATTCATTAATCATGATGGACTCTTATATGTAAATAGACTTGCTA
Organism: Sabellastarte sp. h YS-2021; assembly: GCA_964017235.1. Lineage (NCBI taxonomy): Eukaryota > Metazoa > Annelida > Polychaeta > Sabellida > Sabellidae > Sabellastarte > Sabellastarte sp. h YS-2021. Next base: position 36,863,665 of record OZ024933.1, read on the forward strand.
TAAACTCAGTATTAAAATACTTTACAAAAACACCTTATATAATATTAGAATGTGTATTAAATTATTTGAAAAAATGTATGAAATCCATTGGGTATTCTCCTGGTCATTAAACTAATTACATCAAAGGCCAGGTTATGTTTACCTGGGCTATGCTTTGATGTTGCTTGGTTCATATGCTGCATATTTAAACCAAGTCATTATTATCTGCTCTTGGATTGCTGGTCTCACACACTTGACCCATTTTCTGACCTTGTTGACAAATTGACTTTCATGAACTTTACATCCCTTTTGACCCTTGTGACCTGTATATGACCTAGGTCCCGGGTGCCAGTATCTGACACCTGGGATTTGTGGTCTTGGTGTACAAGTGTGTGATATATTGGTTTTACAGCATTTATGGTTTGTCAAGTTTGGATCTTATTCATCTTGGACCTGTTGTGAGGTGACCTTTCTTTGACATGAAGTTACTTGGGGTTATGAAATGAAATGGGGATATCACCATACAGGTGTGTAGTTGCCTGACCATCAGGTACGACAAATTTGGTCATTTTGAAGGCCTCCAATTTTTTTTCACCAATGGATAGAGTGGTCTAGTCTGAGTCTGTACAATATAACAGGGTAAGGTCTAAAGACCTTAATTGTGCAGACATGAAAAGAAACAATATTTCATGTTGTTCATGGATTTCACCATACATGTGTAGATGCCTTAATATCAAGTGTACAGCTTAGTGGACACTAGCTATAAGGTCATTTTTATTTTAGACTCCCCACAGTCCTTTTGTGTGTTAAGGCTCTGGAGTATGAAAAATGTACCTTGTACGCTGTCTGGTATTCATCAGTCTTTTCCTCATCAGTACGTCCAACCACAAAGTACAGGTCAAGGGTTGTTTTGTGGGCTCCGTACTACCTCGATCTTTCAGACTGGCTAGTTTTGTTACAAATGCAAGATGCTTTCCCTCATCAGTGAAATCACGATCCCTCTGTGTTCTCTTGCTTTTATGTGGGGATATATCCCTAAATCCTGGACCTATTGTGATGGGGGTTGCTAACTGTCAGTCTGTAAGAAACAAGGCTCCAATGATTTCTGACGTTGTGTCCAATCACTCACTGGACATATTATCACTGGTCGAAACTCATATTCGCCCAACTGATACTGATTGTCTGCTTCAATCCATCACACCACCATCTTATAAATTGTATCAAAGACCTCATGCACATGGCTTGGGTGGCAGAGTTGGCTTTCTCATAAATAGCAGCCTGTCTCATAGAATTGTGGATCATCCCACTTTCACCTACTTTGAATGTCCGGTAGTCAGTATTGGATCGAATGCTCATTCTACACTGGTTGCTTGTGTTTATCGTCTTGAGTTTCACACGCTGGTTGAGTTCCTCTCATCTATGAATTCCTCCTTCATCATTTGTGGCGACTTTAATATTCTTATTGACACAACATCAAGAGATAGTGTTAATTTCCTTAATACTCTTGACTCCTGCAATATTACTCAATGTGTTCACTCTGCTACCCACCTTCATGGCCATACCCTAGATCTCATCCTTACTTCTGATAGTTCTCTGGTTTCAAATGTGGTTGTCAGTGACTACATCTCTGACCATGCAATGATCAAATGTCAAGTTGAAACTCCAACAACTGCTAAATCACAAGCTAACAGAGTGACTTACAGGAGATATCATAAAATAAACATGGACACAATGACTTGAGCAATTGCTCCTTTGTTGCTTGTCCAGGTGACACTGCAAAAAAACTGTATGATCAATACACTAATTATCTTTCCAACCTCCTGGACAAACATGCTCCAGAGGTTACTCACTGTCTTGACAAGGAGCCAGCAAAGTGGTTATCAGATACCTACAAAAATGCCAAATCTATTCGAAGACAGTTTGAACGCATCTGGCGTAAAAAAAAAACTCCTTTTAACCGTGCAAAGCTGCGCAAACAAATTGCCAGGTGTAATTCACTTGCCAATAAAGACAAAGCCACATATTACAGAGCTGTTGTTAATAAAAACGGTGACGACCCCAAAAAACTATGGCAAGTTCTACGTTCTGCCTTACACCGTATCCCTGACAAGGTTCTTCCATCAAATAGTTCACAAAAAAAATTGGCTGAACAGTTTGCCGCTTTTTTCACCAATAAGATTGCTAAAATCCGAGTCTTTTTCCAGTTCTTCATCTTTTTCCTTGCCATCTCCAGTGAATCCGCCAGGACTTGTCAAATTTGGTGATGTCTCACCTGACGATATTGCGAAGGCAATCAAAAATTCACTTACAAAATCCTGTCTCCTGGATCCTTGGCCCACTTTCCTAGTTAAGGATTGCCTTGATATACTGCTTCCTTCTATCACAAAACTTGTGAATTGTTTTTTGTTGGAAGGTGCTGTCCCAGATGGCTTCAAAAGTGCTGTTGTCACTCCACTGATAAAGAAATCTTCTTTATCAAAGGATGAACTAAAAAACTATCGCCCTGTGACTGGTTTGAGTTTTATCTCAAAACTCGTGGAACGTGTAGTTGCCTCACAACTCAGTAGACATGTCTCTCTCCATGGGTTGGAAAACGAGTATCAATCTGCCTATAGACGTGGCCATTCAACTGAAACAGCTCTTTTGTCTATAAAGAATCAGATTCACCTATCTCTAGCCAGAGGTGAGGCCACAGCTGTGGTGCTGCTTGATCAATCTGCAGCGTTTGACACCATTGATCATGACAAACTCCTTGATTGCTTAAGAAAATGGTTCGGTGTCGGGGGTAGATGCCTTGACTGGTTCAAATCATACCTTTCTGATCATACCCAATGCATCAAGATTGGTTCTGTTCTGTCTGAGGCTAGAAAGCTTAAGTTTGATGTACCACAAGGTCCAGTTCTTGGTCCTATTCTTTTTTCGTTGTATACCACACCTTTGAGCAAAGTAATCTCTAAACATCCAGATGTCAAATTTCACTTTTATGCAGATGACACTTAGCTGTTTATTCATCTGTTGCTAACCTACGCAAGCTACAATGCATTCAAAACAGTCGGGCCAGAATTGTTTGCAGAACCACATGTCTTTCTCACACCACTCCACTAAGAAAAGCCCTTCATTGGCTACCCATAAGGCACCGTTGCATCTTCAAGACTGCCTTGTTGGTATATAAATACCTAAATACTAACTGTCCAAAATATTTCAGCCCATTTCTCAAAGTTAGACAAAGTGCCTATAAAACTTGGTTGAGTGAATCTGATGGTATAATTCTACATGTTCCTCAATACCAACCATCTATTTACAAATCCACAAAGCAGTTTGGTCTAAGCTTTGCATATGATGCTCCCAAAATATGGAATGAACTCTCTGATGATGTACGATATGCCAATTCTATTGCTTCCTTCAGAAAAAACTTAAGGCATACCTATTCTGCCAAGCTTATCCTCCTTAGTATTTTCCACCTCATATGGCGTTCTCCGTGATGTCGACCATAGCTATGGATAAGGACAATGATTTTTGTAACTATGCTTATGATGTTGCGCCTTAGAGTCTGTCACTTTGGCTGAGATTAAGTGCTATAAAAGTCGAATTGGAATTGTGTACTTACCTTACCATCAAGTGCACCAAATTTGGTCGCTCCGAATTATACCAATGTTTTTCGTGTAGCAATATAACAGGGTAGCGTCTAAAGACCTTAATTTCGTAGACATGAGCAGTAACAGTACTTCCCATTGATTTTAATTGGGGATTTCACCATACATACTAGTACAGCTGTCTTACCATCGAGTTAGCCAAATTTGGCCATTCCATAGGACATCAATTTAACACCAATGGATAAAGAAGTCCAGTTTGAGTCTACAGGGTATATAACAGGGTATGGTCTACAGACCTTAATTTCTCAAATATGAGAAGAAACAGTATTTCCCATTGATTTTAATTTTGGATTTTGCTATACATGTGTAGCTGCCTTATGATTGAGTATGCGAAATTTGGTTGTTAAGAGGCACACCAATTTTGTCAGACCAATGGATAGAGTGGTCCAGTCTGCGTCTATACAATATAACAGGGTAGGGTCTAAAGACCTTAATTTTGCACTTATCGGTATAACAGTATTTCCCATTGATTTTATTTGGGGATTTCACCATCTATGTGAGGGGCCACGCTGGCAAAGTGGTAACACTCTCGTCTTCCACCTCTGAGGCCGGGGTTCGGTTCCTGGCACGGCCTCAAGTTGGAGGGCTTGTAGTTGCTTGCCATTGGTCGGCAGTTTACAGTACAGAACCCTGACAAACTGTATGTACTGGTTTCCTCTGTCCTTCCAACTACTGTCATAATATGACCTACACAGTGTTGAAAGCGACGTAAAACCCCAAATCAATAAATAAATCACCATACATGTGTTGCTGCCTTACCATCAAGAATGCCAAATTTGGTCATTACGAGGGACACCATTTTTAAAAAAATTTATAGAGTGGTCTTGTTTCTGTACAAAATAACAGGGTAGGGTCTAGAGAACTTAATTTTGCAGATATGAGAAGAAAGAGTATTTTGGATTGATCATATTTGGTGATTGTGCAATGCATATACACTAGTACAGCTGCCTTATCATCGAGTATGCCAAATTTGGTCATTCCAAGGGACACCAATTTTTTCCACCAATGATTAGAGTGGTCCAGTCTGAGTCTATGCAATATAACAGAGTAGTGTCTAAAGACCTTACTTTCGTAGATATGAGCAGAAACAGTATTTCCCATTGATTTTAATGGTTGATTTCACCATACATGTGTATCTGCCTTACCATCAAATATGCCAAATTGGTTGTTCGTAGGTACATTATTTTTTATTCCACCAATAGAGTGGTCCAGTGTGAGTCTAAACAATATAACAGGGTCGAGTTAAGAACTTAACTTTGCAGATATGAGCAGAAACAGTATTTCAAATTGATTTTAATTTTAATTGGACATTTGACCATGCATATACACTACTACAGCTGCCTTACCATGGAGTATGCCAAATTTGGTAATTCCGTGGGACACCAATTTTTTTAACCAAAGGATTGAGTGGTCTAGTCTCTGTCTGTACAAAACAACAGGGTTGGGTATGGATATGAGAAGAAACAGTATTTCTGATTGATTACATTTGGTGATTTTGCAATGCATATACACTAGTACAGCTACCTTACCATCGAGTAGACCGAATTTTGTCGTTCCAAGGGTCAGCAATTTTATTCCACCAATGGATAAAATGGTCCATACTGAGGCTATACAATATAACAGGGTAGGGTCTAAAGACCTTAATTTTGCAGATATGCTATGAAACAGTATTTCCCACGGATTTTCATGCTTGATTTCGCAATACAGGTATATCCGCCTTACCATCAAGTACACTAAATTGGTCATTCTTAGTGACACCAATTTTTATTCCACCAATAGATAGAGTGGTCCAGCCTGAGTCTATGCAATATTACAGGGTTGGGTTTAAAGACCTTAATTTTGCAGATATGAGCAGAAACAGTATTTCAAATTGATTTTGATTTTAATTGAGGATTTGACCATGCAAATACACTACTACAGCTGCCTTACCATCTAGTATACCAAATATGGTCATTCTGTGGGACACCAATTTTTTCCACCAATGGATAGAGTGGACCAGTCTGAGTCTATACGATATAACAGGGTAGAGTCTAAAGAGCTCAATTTCGCAGATATGAGCAGAAAAAGTATTTCTTATTGATTTTAATTGGGGATTTTACCATGCATATATAATAGTATGGCTGACTTACCCTCAAGTACACCAAATTTGGTCGTTTCGCGGGATACCACTTTCTTTCTATCAATGGATAGAGTCGTCCAGTCTGAGTATATAATATAACAGGGTAGGATCTAAAGACATTTATTTCGTAGATATGAGCAGAAACAGTATATCCCATTGATTTTACATCTGTACACTGGATTGTGTTAGTACCATTATGATGTTTTTAGACTTCTTAACTTCAAATACTTTGTCATTTAGAGTGGTTATGAATTATGTTTCTGCATTGAAGTACATGTTTGCTAAGTATGTGTGGTCATTAGATGTGTTTGAAAAACCTGTGGTCAAAAGAAAGTTGATAGGTATTAACTACACTGTACGTTCACAACCCTCACCAAAGGGTCTGTTTACACTTCTGCGGATACGCGAGATATCTCGCTTGTGTGATGTGTTCGAGTCATCTCTCACATACAGAGCTGCTTTCCTACTTGCATTCTTTGGCCTCCTGCATATATCAAACATAGCCCTTTCATCCCCGAAAGCTTTGACAAAGAAAGACACTTTTTGAGGCAAGACGTAACTTTTGCGCATCCTGGCACCCACCTGAGACTGAAATGGGCTAAGAACATACAAGCTCCCAAGAGAATTCACTTGGTGAAGTTGCCTTGTGTGGAAGATCCACTCATTTTGCAACCTTCTGACCCTCTCTTGGTTTTGGACGACTTTACTCTTCATACCCAACGTCTTCTACATCGTAGGCTTGCAACCTTGGTGCGAACTATGGGTCTTCCCATCCAGGCTTTCATAGCTTTCGTCGTTCTGGGGCAACGTTAGCATACGATTCTAACGTCTCACTCTCCTCAATTAAGATGCATGGTGTCTGGAACAGCGATGCAGTGTGGTCGTACATCTCAGATAATACATCCCAGTCTTCTATGTCGATTGCAACCTTGGTACGAACTATGGGTCTTCCCATCCAGGCATTCATAGCTTTCGACATTCTGCTATGCAGTGTGGTCGAACATCTCAGATAATACATCCCAGTCTCTCCAGGTCCCTCTTACCTTCCAATCTCTAGTTAACTCCCTACCATCTTTGGGCTTGGGGGCAGATTGATAGAATCTAATAAAATAGTGTACCCATTCTCGTCTTTAAATCTGATTCTTCATAACATGAATTGATGGCCCCTGGTGTAATCACACGAGATCTGAAATCTCTTTTGCTATCACCACGGCTCCAGGACTGACTGTTATGGCAATCACACCCCATTGATTGCATATCAGCCAGTTTGGACCAGTCCCTACAAATAACTCATCCATCCTTGCCTCATGGCCAATCCTTGCCTTCATTACATTTTCAGCCAATCAGAATCTCTTTGTCATCTTGCCTTCTATCACTCCACGTTTCTCCGTCACTTTGTATGTGTAAGTTCATCTGAACACAAGGACAATTTTGAAATACCACTCTCACCCTCCCTGTTATTATGGTTATGTTATTTTATTGTACTTTTATGTATTTTATTGTGTGGTGGCAGATTTTCCTCCATATGTTTTAGTATATATGTGACAACTTGATAGAATCTAATAAAATAGTGTACCCATTTTCGTCTTTAAATCTCATTCTTCATAGCGTGAGTTGATGGTCCCTGGTGTAATCATTTCTTTTGCTATCACCACAACTCCAGGACTGAATGATTCTAAATGGGGATTTCGTCAGACACGTGTAGATGCCTTACCTTCAAATACTCAAAATTTTGTCGTTCCGTGGGACACCAATTTTATTGCACCAATGGAGAGAGTGGTTCAGTCTGAGTCTATACAATATAACAGGGTATGGTCTAAAGACCTTAATTTTGTAAATTTGAGCAGAAACAGTATTACTCACTGATTTTAAATAGGGAATTTGCCATGCATATGAGCTATTAAAGCTGCCTGTGATTTTGCAATGCATATACACTAGTACAGCTACCTTACCATCGAGTAGACCGAATTTTGTCGTTCCAAGGGTCAGCAATTTTATTCCACCAATGGATAAAATGGTCCATACTGAGGCTATACAATATAACAGGGTAGGGTCTAAAGACCTTAATTTTGCAGATATGCTATGAAACAGTATTTCCCACGGATTTTCATGCTTGATTTCGCAATACAGGTATATCCGCCTTACCATCAAGTACACTAAATTGGTCATTCTTAGTGACACCAATTTTTATTCCACCAATAGATAGAGTGGTCCAGCCTGAGTCTATGCAATATTACAGGGTTGGGTTTAAAGACCTTAATTTTGCAGATATGAGCAGAAACAGTATTTCAAATTGATTTGATTTTAATTGAGGATTTGACCATGCAAATACACTACTACAGCTGCCTTACCATCTAGTATACCAAATATGGTCATTCTGTGGGACACCAATTTTTTCCACCAATGGATAGAGTGGACCAGTCTGAGTCTATACGATATAACAGGGTAGAGTCTAAAGAGCTCAATTTCGCAGATATGAGCAGAAAAAGTATTTCTTATTGATTTTAATTGGGGATTTCGCCATGCATATATAATAGTATGGCTGACTTACCCTCAAGTACACCAAATTTGGTCGTTTCGTGGGATACCACTTTCTTTCTATCAATGGATAGAGTCGTCCAGTCTGAGTATATAATATAACAGGGTAGGATCTAAAGACATTTATTTCGTAGATATGAGCAGAAACAGTATATCCCATTGATTTTACATCTGTACACTGGATTGTGTTAGTACCATTATGATGTTTTTAGACTTCTTAACTTCAAATACTTTGTCATTTAGAGTGGTTATGAATTATGTTTCTGCATTGAAGTACATGTTTGCTAAGTATGTGTGGTCATTAGATGTGTTTGAAAAACCTGTGGTCAAAAGAAAGTTGATAGGTATTAACTACACTGTACGTTCACAACCCTCACCAAAGGGTCTGTTTACACTTCTGCGGATACGCGAGATATCTCGCTTGTGTGATGTGTTCGAGTCATCTCTCACATACAGAGCTGCTTTCCTACTTGCATTCTTTGGCCTCCTGCATATATCAAACATAGCCCTTTCATCCCCGAAAGCTTTGACAAAGAAAGACACTTTTTGAGGCAAGATGTAACTTTTGCGTATCCTGGCACCCACCTGAGACTGAAATGGGCTAAGAACATACAAGCTCCCAAGAGAATTCACTTGGTGAAGTTGCCTTGTGTGGAAGATCCACTCATTTTGCAACCTTCTGACCCTCTTTTGGTTTTGGATGACTTTACTCTTCATACCCAACGTCTTCTACATCGTAGGCTTGCAACCTTGGTGCGAACTATGGGTCTTCCCATCCAGGCTTTCATAGCTTTCGTCGTTCTGGGGCAACATTAGCATACGATTCTAACGTCTCACTCTCCTCAATTAAGATGCATGGTGTCTGGAACAGCGATGCAGTGTGGTCGTACATCTCAGATAATACATCCCAGTCTTCTATGTCGATTGCAACCTTGGTACGAACTATGGGTCTTCCCATCCAGGCATTCATAGCTTTCGACATTCTGCTATGCAGTGTGGTCGAACATCTCAGATAATACATCCCAGTCTCTCCAGGTCCCTCTTACCTTCCAATCTCTAGTTAACTCCCTACCATCTTTGGGCTTGGGGGCAGATTGATAGAATCTAATAAAATAGTGTACCCATTCTCGTCTTTAAATCTGATTCTTCATAACATGAATTGATGGCCCCTGGTGTAATCACACGAGATCTGAAATCTCTTTTGCTATCACCACGGCTCCAGGACTGACTGTTATGGCAATCACACCCCATTGATTGCATATCAGCCAGTTTGGACCAGTCCGTACAAATAACTCATCCATCCTTGCCTCATGGCCAATCCTTGCCTTCATTACATTTTCAGCCAATCAGAATCTGTTTGTCATCTTGCCTTCTATCACTCCACGTTTCTCCGTCACTTTGTATGTGTAAGTTCATCTGAACACAAGGACAATTTTGAAATACCACTCTCACCCTCCCTGTTATTATGGTTATGTTATTTTATTGTACTTTTATGTATTTTATTGTGTGGTGGCAGATTTTCCTCCATATGTTTTAGTATATATGTAACAACTTGATAGAATCTAATAAAATAGTGTACCCATTTTCGTCTTTAAATCTCATTCTTCATAGCGTGAGTTGATGGTCCCTGGTGTAATCATTTCTTTTGCTATCACCACAACTCCAGGACTGAATGATTCTAAATGGGGATTTCGTCAGACATGTGTAGATGCCTTACCTTCAAATACTCCAAATTTTGTCGTTCCGTGGGACACCAATTTTATTGCACCAATGGAGAGAGTGGTTCAGTCTGAGTCTATACAATATAACAGGGTATGGTCTAAAGACCTTAATTTTGTAAATTTGAGCAGAAACAGTATTACTCACTGATTTTAAATAGGGAATTTGCCATGCATATGAGCTATTAAAGCTGCCTGTGATTTTGCAATGCATATACACTAGTACAGCTACCTTACCATCGAGCAGACCGAATTTTGTCGTTCCAAGGGTCAGCAATTTTATTCCACCAATGGATAAAATGGTCCATACTGAGGCTATACAATATAACAGGGTAGGGTCTAAAGACCTTAATTTTGCAGATATGCTATGAAACAGTATTTCCCACGGATTTTCATGCTTGATTTCGCAATACAGGTATATCCGCCTTACCATCAAGTACACTAAATTGGTCATTCTTAGTGACACCAATTTTTATTCCACCAATAGATAGAGTGGTCCAGCCTGAGTCTATGCAATATTACAGGGTTGGGTTTAAAGACCTTAATTTTGCAGATATGAGCAGAAACAGTATTTCAAATTGATTTTGATTTTAATTGAGGATTTGACCATGCAAATACACTACTACAGCTGCCTTACCATCTAGTATACCAAATATGGTCATTCTGTGGGACACCAATTTTTTCCACCAATGGATAGAGTGGACCAGTCTGAGTCTATACGATATAACAGGGTAGAGTCTAAAGAGCTCAATTTCGCAGATATGAGCAGAAAAAGTATTTCTTATTGATTTTAATTGGGGATTTTACCATGCATATATAATAGTATGGCTGACTTACCCTCAAGTACACCAAATTTGGTCGTTTCGCGGGATACCACTTTCTTTCTATCAATGGATAGAGTCGTCCAGTCTGAGTATATAATATAACAGGGTAGGATCTAAAGACATTTATTTCGTAGATATGAGCAGAAACAGTATATCCCATTGATTTTACATCTGTACACTGGATTGTGTTAGTACCATTATGATGTTTTTAGACTTCTTAACTTCAAATACTTTGTCATTTAGAGTGGTTATGAATTATGTTTCTGCATTGAAGTACATGTTTGCTAAGTATGTGTGGTCATTAGATGTGTTTGAAAAACCTGTGGTCAAAAGAAAGTTGATAGGTATTAACTACACTGTACGTTCACAACCCTCACCAAAGGGTCTGTTTACACTTCTGCGGATACGCGAGATATCTCGCTTGTGTGATGTGTTCGAGTCATCTCTCACATACAGAGCTGCTTTCCTACTTGCATTCTTTGGCCTCCTGCATATATCAAACATAGCCCTTTCATCCCCGAAAGCTTTGACAAAGAAAGACACTTTTTGAGGCAAGATGTAACTTTTGCGTATCCTGGCACCCACCTGAGACTGAAATGGGCTAAGAACATACAAGCTCCCAAGAGAATTCACTTGGTGAAGTTGCCTTGTGTGGAAGATCCACTCATTTTGCAACCTTCTGACCCTCTTTTGGTTTTGGATGACTTTACTCTTCATACCCAACGTCTTCTACATCGTAGGCTTGCAACCTTGGTGCGAACTATGGGTCTTCCCATCCAGGCTTTCATAGCTTTCGTCGTTCTGGGGCAACATTAGCATACGATTCTAACGTCTCACTCTCCTCAATTAAGATGCATGGTGTCTGGAACAGCGATGCAGTGTGGTCGTACATCTCAGATAATACATCCCAGTCTTCTATGTCGATTGCAACCTTGGTACGAACTATGGGTCTTCCCATCCAGGCATTCATAGCTTTCGACATTCTGCTATGCAGTGTGGTCGAACATCTCAGATAATACATCCCAGTCTCTCCAGGTCCCTCTTACCTTCCAATCTCTAGTTAACTCCCTACCATCTTTGGGCTTGGGGGCAGATTGATAGAATCTAATAAAATAGTGTACCCATTCTCGTCTTTAAATCTGATTCTTCATAACATGAATTGATGGCCCCTGGTGTAATCACACGAGATCTGAAATCTCTTTTGCTATCACCACGGCTCCAGGACTGACTGTTATGGCAATCACACCCCATTGATTGCATATCAGCCAGTTTGGACCAGTCCATACAAATAACTCATCCATCCTTGCCTCATGGCCAATCCTTGCCTTCATTACATTTTCAGCCAATCAGAATCTCTTTGTCATCTTGCCTTCTATCACTCCACGTTTCTCCGTCACTTTGTATGTGTAAGTTCATCTGAACACAAGGACAATTTTGAAATACCACTCTCACCCTCCCTGTTATTATGGTTATGTTATTTTATTGTACTTTTATGTATTTTATTGTGTGGTGGCAGATTTTCCTCCATATGTTTTAGTATATATGTAACAACTTGATAGAATCTAATAAAATAGTGTACCCATTTTCGTCTTTAAATCTCATTCTTCATAGCGTGAGTTGATGGTCCCTGGTGTAATCATTTCTTTTGCTATCACCACAACTCCAGGACTGAATGATTCTAAATGGGGATTTCGTCAGACATGTGTAGATGCCTTACCTTCAAATACTCCAAATTTTGTCGTTCCGTGGGACACCAATTTTATTGCACCAATGGAGAGAGTGGTTCAGTCTGAGTCTATACAATATAACAGGGTATGGTCTAAAGACCTTAATTTTGTAAATTTGAGCAGAAACAGTATTACTCACTGATTTTAAATAGGGAATTTGCCATGCATATGAGCTATTAAAGCTGCCTGTGATTTTGCAATGCATATACACTAGTACAGCTACCTTACCATCGAGCAGACCGAATTTTGTCGTTCCAAGGGTCAGCAATTTTATTCCACCAATGGATAAAATGGTCCATACTGAGGCTATACAATATAACAGGGTAGGGTCTAAAGACCTTAATTTTGCAGATATGCTATGAAACAGTATTTCCCACAGATTTTCATGCTTGATTTCGCAATACAGGTATATCCGCCTTACCATCAAGTACACTAAATTGGTCATTCTTAGTGACACCAATTTTTATTCCACCAATAGATAGAGTGGTCCAGCCTGAGTCTATGCAATATTACAGGGTTGGGTTTAAAGACCTTAATTTTGCAGATATGAGCAGAAACAGTATTTCAAATTGATTTTGATTTTAATTGAGGATTTGACCATGCAAATACACTACTACAGCTGCCTTACCATCTAGTATACCAAATATGGTCATTCTGTGGGACACCAATTTTTTCCACCAATGGATAGAGTGGACCAGTCTGAGTCTATACGATATAACAGGGTAGAGTCTAAAGAGCTCAATTTCGCAGATATGAGCAGAAAAAGTATTTCTTATTGATTTTAATTGGGGATTTTACTAAGTATGTGTGGTCATTAGATGTGTTTGAAAAACCTGTGGTCAAAAGAAAGTTGATAGGTATTAACTACACTGTACGTTCACAACCCTCACCAAAGGGTCTGTTTACACTTCTGCGGATACGCGAGATATCTCGCTTGTGTGATGTGTTCGAGTCATCTCTCACATACAGAGCTGCTTTCCTACTTGCATTCTTTGGCCTCCTGCATATATCAAACATAGCCCTTTCATCCCCGAAAGCTTTGACAAAGAAAGACACTTTTTGAGGCAAGATGTAACTTTTGCGTATCCTGGCACCCACCTGAGACTGAAATGGGCTAAGAACATACAAGCTCCCAAGAGAATTCACTTGGTGAAGTTGCCTTGTGTGGAAGATCCACTCATTTTGCAACCTTCTGACCCTCTTTTGGTTTTGGATGACTTTACTCTTCATACCCAACGTCTTCTACATCGTAGGCTTGCAACCTTGGTGCGAACTATGGGTCTTCCCATCCAGGCTTTCATAGCTTTCGTCGTTCTGGGGCAACATTAGCATACGATTCTAACGTCTCACTCTCCTCAATTAAGATGCATGGTGTCTGGAACAGCGATGCAGTGTGGTCGTACATCTCAGATAATACATCCCAGTCTTCTATGTCGATTGCAACCTTGGTACGAACTATGGGTCTTCCCATCCAGGCATTCATAGCTTTCGACATTCTGCTATGCAGTGTGGTCGAACATCTCAGATAATACATCCCAGTCTCTCCAGGTCCCTCTTACCTTCCAATCTCTAGTTAACTCCCTACCATCTTTGGGCTTGGGGGCAGATTGATAGAATCTAATAAAATAGTGTACCCATTCTCGTCTTTAAATCTGATTCTTCATAACATGAATTGATGGCCCCTGGTGTAATCACACGAGATCTGAAATCTCTTTTGCTATCACCACGGCTCCAGGACTGACTGTTATGGCAATCACACCCCATTGATTGCATATCAGCCAGTTTGGACCAGTCCATACAAATAACTCATCCATCCTTGCCTCATGGCCAATCCTTGCCTTCATTACATTTTCAGCCAATCAGAATCTCTTTGTCATCTTGCCTTCTATCACTCCACGTTTCTCCGTCACTTTGTATGTGTAAGTTCATCTGAACACAAGGACAATTTTGAAATACCACTCTCACCCTCCCTGTTATTATGGTTATGTTATTTTATTGTACTTTTATGTATTTTATTGTGTGGTGGCAGATTTTCCTCCATATGTTTTAGTATATATGTAACAACTTGATAGAATCTAATAAAATAGTGTACCCATTTTCGTCTTTAAATCTCATTCTTCATAGTGTGAGTTGATGGTCCCTGGTGTAATCATTTCTTTTGCTATCACCACAACTCCAGGACTGAATGATTCTAAATGGGGATTTCGTCAGACACGTGTAGATGCCTTACCTTCAAATACTCAAAATTTTGTCGTTCCGTGGGACACCAATTTTATTGCACCAATGGAGAGAGTGGTTCAGTCTGAGTCTATACAATATAACAGGGTATGGTCTAAAGACCTTAATTTTGTAAATTTGAGCAGAAACAGTATTACTCACTGATTTTAAATAGGGAATTTGCCATGCATATGAGCTATTAAAGCTGCCTGTGATTTTGCAATGCATATACACTAGTACAGCTACCTTACCATCGAGTAGACCGAATTTTGTCGTTCCAAGGGTCAGCAATTTTATTCCACCAATGGATAAAATGGTCCATACTGAGGCTATACAATATAACAGGGTAGGGTCTAAAGACCTTAATTTTGCAGATATGCTATGAAACAGTATTTCCCACGGATTTTCATGCTTGATTTCGCAATACAGGTATATCCGCCTTACCATCAAGTACACTAAATTGGTCATTCTTAGTGACACCAATTTTTATTCCACCAATAGATAGAGTGGTCCAGCCTGAGTCTATGCAATATTACAGGGTTGGGTTTAAAGACCTTAATTTTGCAGATATGAGCAGAAACAGTATTTCAAATTGATTTGATTTTAATTGAGGATTTGACCATGCAAATACACTACTACAGCTGCCTTACCATCTAGTATACCAAATATGGTCATTCTGTGGGACACCAATTTTTTCCAC
This sequence comes from Sabellastarte sp. h YS-2021, assembly GCA_964017235.1. Classification (NCBI taxonomy): domain Eukaryota; kingdom Metazoa; phylum Annelida; class Polychaeta; order Sabellida; family Sabellidae; genus Sabellastarte; species Sabellastarte sp. h YS-2021. Next base: position 36,879,140 of record OZ024933.1, read on the forward strand.
CAATGGATAGAGTGGACCAGTCTGAGTCTATACGATATAACAGGGTAGAGTCTAAAGAGCTCAATTTCGCAGATATGAGCAGAAAAAGTATTTCTTATTGATTTTAATTGGGGATTTCGCCATGCATATATAATAGTATGGCTGACTTACCCTCAAGTACACCAAATTTGGTCGTTTCGCGGGATACCACTTTCTTTCTATCAATGGATAGAGTCGTCCAGTCTGAGTATATAATATAACAGGGTAGGATCTAAAGACATTTATTTCGTAGATATGAGCAGAAACAGTATATCCCATTGATTTTACATCTGTACACTGGATTGTGTTAGTACCATTATGATGTTTTTAGACTTCTTAACTTCAAATACTTTGTCATTTAGAGTGGTTATGAATTATGTTTCTGCATTGAAGTACATGTTTGCTAAGTATGTGTGGTCATTAGATGTGTTTGAAAAACCTGTGGTCAAAAGAAAGTTGATAGGTATTAACTACACTGTACGTTCACAACCCTCACCAAAGGGTCTGTTTACACTTCTGCGGATACGCAAGATATCTCGCTTGTGTGATGTGTTCGAGTCATCTCTCACATACAGAGCTGCTTTCCTACTTGCATTCTTTGGCCTCCTGCATATATCAAACATAGCCCTTTCATCCCCGAAAGCTTTGACAAAGAAAGACACTTTTTGAGGCAAGATGTAACTTTTGCGTATCCTGGCACCCACCTGAGACTGAAATGGGCTAAGAACATACAAGCTCCCAAGAGAATTCACTTGGTGAAGTTGCCTTGTGTGGAAGATCCACTCATTTTGCAACCTTCTGACCCTCTTTTGGTTTTGGATGACTTTACTCTTCATACCCAACGTCTTCTACATCGTAGGCTTGCAACCTTGGTGCGAACTATGGGTCTTCCCATCCAGGCTTTCATAGCTTTCGTCGTTCTGGGGCAACATTAGCATACGATTCTAACGTCTCACTCTCCTCAATTAAGATGCATGGTGTCTGGAACAGCGATGCAGTGTGGTCGTACATCTCAGATAATACATCCCAGTCTTCTATGTCGATTGCAACCTTGGTACGAACTATGGGTCTTCCCATCCAGGCATTCATAGCTTTCGACATTCTGCTATGCAGTGTGGTCGAACATCTCAGATAATACATCCCAGTCTCTCCAGGTCCCTCTTACCTTCCAATCTCTAGTTAACTCCCTACCATCTTTGGGCTTGGGGGCAGATTGATAGAATCTAATAAAATAGTGTACCCATTCTCGTCTTTAAATCTGATTCTTCATAACATGAATTGATGGCCCCTGGTGTAATCACACGAGATCTGAAATCTCTTTTGCTATCACCACGGCTCCAGGACTGACTGTTATGGCAATCACACCCCATTGATTGCATATCAGCCAGTTTGGACCAGTCCGTACAAATAACTCATCCATCCTTGCCTCATGGCCAATCCTTGCCTTCATTACATTTTCAGCCAATCAGAATCTCTTTGTCATCTTGCCTTCTATCACTCCACGTTTCTCCGTCACTTTGTATGTGTAAGTTCATCTGAACACAAGGACAATTTTGAAATACCACTCTCACCCTCCCTGTTATTATGGTTATGTTATTTTATTGTACTTTTATGTATTTTATTGTGTGGTGGCAGATTTTCCTCCATATGTTTTAGTATATATGTAACAACTTGATAGAATCTAATAAAATAGTGTACCCATTTTCGTCTTTAAATCTCATTCTTCATAGCGTGAGTTGATGGTCCCTGGTGTAATCATTTCTTTTGCTATCACCACAACTCCAGGACTGAATGATTCTAAATGGGGATTTCGTCAGACATGTGTAGATGCCTTACCTTCAAATACTCCAAATTTTGTCGTTCCGTGGGACACCAATTTTATTGCACCAATGGAGAGAGTGGTTCAGTCTGAGTCTATACAATATAACAGGGTATGGTCTAAAGACCTTAATTTTGTAAATTTGAGCAGAAACAGTATTACTCACTGATTTTAAATAGGGAATTTGCCATGCATATGAGCTATTAAAGCTGCCTGTGATTTTGCAATGCATATACACTAGTACAGCTACCTTACCATCGAGCAGACCGAATTTTGTCGTTCCAAGGGTCAGCAATTTTATTCCACCAATGGATAAAATGGTCCATACTGAGGCTATACAATATAACAGGGTAGGGTCTAAAGACCTTAATTTTGCAGATATGCTATGAAACAGTATTTCCCACGGATTTTCATGCTTGATTTCGCAATACAGGTATATCCGCCTTACCATCAAGTACACTAAATTGGTCATTCTTAGTGACACCAATTTTTATTCCACCAATAGATAGAGTGGTCCAGCCTGAGTCTATGCAATATTACAGGGTTGGGTTTAAAGACCTTAATTTTGCAGATATGAGCAGAAACAGTATTTCAAATTGATTTTGATTTTAATTGAGGATTTGACCATGCAAATACACTACTACAGCTGCCTTACCATCTAGTATACCAAATATGGTCATTCTGTGGGACACCAATTTTTTCCACCAATGGATAGAGTGGACCAGTCTGAGTCTATACGATATAACAGGGTAGAGTCTAAAGAGCTCAATTTCGCAGATATGAGCAGAAAAAGTATTTCTTATTGATTTTAATTGGGGATTTTACCATGCATATATAATAGTATGGCTGACTTACCCTCAAGTACACCAAATTTGGTCGTTTCGCGGGATACCACTTTCTTTCTATCAATGGATAGAGTCGTCCAGTCTGAGTATATAATATAACAGGGTAGGATCTAAAGACATTTATTTCGTAGATATGAGCAGAAACAGTATATCCCATTGATTTTACATCTGTACACTGGATTGTGTTAGTACCATTATGATGTTTTTAGACTTCTTAACTTCAAATACTTTGTCATTTAGAGTGGTTATGAATTATGTTTCTGCATTGAAGTACATGTTTGCTAAGTATGTGTGGTCATTAGATGTGTTTGAAAAACCTGTGGTCAAAAGAAAGTTGATAGGTATTAACTACACTGTACGTTCACAACCCTCACCAAAGGGTCTGTTTACACTTCTGCGGATACGCGAGATATCTCGCTTGTGTGATGTGTTCGAGTCATCTCTCACATACAGAGCTGCTTTCCTACTTGCATTCTTTGGCCTCCTGCATATATCAAACATAGCCCTTTCATCCCCGAAAGCTTTGACAAAGAAAGACACTTTTTGAGGCAAGACGTAACTTTTGCGTATCCTGGCACCCACCTGAGACTGAAATGGGCTAAGAACATACAAGCTCCCAAGAGAATTCACTTGGTGAAGTTGCCTTGTGTGGAAGATCCACTCATTTTGCAACCTTCTGACCCTCTCTTGGTTTTGGACGACTTTACTCTTCATACCCAACGTCTTCTACATCGTAGGCTTGCAACCTTGGTGCGAACTATGGGTCTTCCCATCCAGGCTTTCATAGCTTTCGTCGTTCTGGGGCAACGTTAGCATACGATTCTAACGTCTCACTCTCCTCAATTAAGATGCATGGTGTCTGGAACAGCGATGCAGTGTGGTCGTACATCTCAGATAATACATCCCAGTCTTCTATGTCGATTGCAACCTTGGTACGAACTATGGGTCTTCCCATCCAGGCATTCATAGCTTTCGACATTCTGCTATGCAGTGTGGTCGAACATCTCAGATAATACATCCCAGTCTCTCCAGGTCCCTCTTACCTTCCAATCTCTAGTTAACTCCCTACCATCTTTGGGCTTGGGGGCAGATTGATAGAATCTAATAAAATAGTGTACCCATTCTCGTCTTTAAATCTGATTCTTCATAACATGAATTGATGGCCCCTGGTGTAATCACACGAGATCTGAAATCTCTTTTGCTATCACCACGGCTCCAGGACTGACTGTTATGGCAATCACACCCCATTGATTGCATATCAGCCAGTTTGGACCAGTCCGTACAAATAACTCATCCATCCTTGCCTCATGGCCAATCCTTGCCTTCATTACATTTTCAGCCAATCAGAATCTCTTTGTCATCTTGCCTTCTATCACTCCACGTTTCTCCGTCACTTTGTATGTGTAAGTTCATCTGAACACAAGGACAATTTTGAAATACCACTCTCACCCTCCCTGTTATTATGGTTATGTTATTTTATTGTACTTTTATGTATTTTATTGTGTGGTGGCAGATTTTCCTCCATATGTTTTAGTATATATGTAACAACTTGATAGAATCTAATAAAATAGTGTACCCATTTTCGTCTTTAAATCTCATTCTTCATAGCGTGAGTTGATGGTCCCTGGTGTAATCATTTCTTTTGCTATCACCACAACTCCAGGACTGAATGATTCTAAATGGGGATTTCGTCAGACACGTGTAGATGCCTTACCTTCAAATACTCAAAATTTTGTCGTTCCGTGGGACACCAATTTTATTGCACCAATGGAGAGAGTGGTTCAGTCTGAGTCTATACAATATAACAGGGTATGGTCTAAAGACCTTAATTTTGTAAATTTGAGCAGAAACAGTATTACTCACTGATTTTAAATAGGGAATTTGCCATGCATATGAGCTATTAAAGCTGCCTGTGATTTTGCAATGCATATACACTAGTACAGCTACCTTACCATCGAGTAGACCGAATTTTGTCGTTCCAAGGGTCAGCAATTTTATTCCACCAATGGATAAAATGGTCCATACTGAGGCTATACAATATAACAGGGTAGGGTCTAAAGACCTTAATTTTGCAGATATGCTATGAAACAGTATTTCCCACGGATTTTCATGCTTGATTTCGCAATACAGGTATATCCGCCTTACCATCAAGTACACTAAATTGGTCATTCTTAGTGACACCAATTTTTATTCCACCAATAGATAGAGTGGTCCAGCCTGAGTCTATGCAATATTACAGGGTTGGGTTTAAAGACCTTAATTTTGCAGATATGAGCAGAAACAGTATTTCAAATTGATTTGATTTTAATTGAGGATTTGACCATGCAAATACACTACTACAGCTGCCTTACCATCTAGTATACCAAATATGGTCATTCTGTGGGACACCAATTTTTTCCACCAATGGATAGAGTGGACCAGTCTGAGTCTATACGATATAACAGGGTAGAGTCTAAAGAGCTCAATTTCGCAGATATGAGCAGAAAAAGTATTTCTTATTGATTTTAATTGGGGATTTCGCCATGCATATATAATAGTATGGCTGACTTACCCTCAAGTACACCAAATTTGGTCGTTTCGCGGGATACCACTTTCTTTCTATCAATGGATAGAGTCGTCCAGTCTGAGTATATAATATAACAGGGTAGGATCTAAAGACATTTATTTCGTAGATATGAGCAGAAACAGTATATCCCATTGATTTTACATCTGTACACTGGATTGTGTTAGTACCATTATGATGTTTTTAGACTTCTTAACTTCAAATACTTTGTCATTTAGAGTGGTTATGAATTATGTTTCTGCATTGAAGTACATGTTTGCTAAGTATGTGTGGTCATTAGATGTGTTTGAAAAACCTGTGGTCAAAAGAAAGTTGATAGGTATTAACTACACTGTACGTTCACAACCCTCACCAAAGGGTCTGTTTACACTTCTGCGGATACGCGAGATATCTCGCTTGTGTGATGTGTTCGAGTCATCTCTCACATACAGAGCTGCTTTCCTACTTGCATTCTTTGGCCTCCTGCATATATCAAACATAGCCCTTTCATCCCCGAAAGCTTTGACAAAGAAAGACACTTTTTGAGGCAAGATGTAACTTTTGCGTATCCTGGCACCCACCTGAGACTGAAATGGGCTAAGAACATACAAGCTCCCAAGAGAATTCACTTGGTGAAGTTGCCTTGTGTGGAAGATCCACTCATTTTGCAACCTTCTGACCCTCTTTTGGTTTTGGATGACTTTACTCTTCATACCCAACGTCTTCTACATCGTAGGCTTGCAACCTTGGTGCGAACTATGGGTCTTCCCATCCAGGCTTTCATAGCTTTCGTCGTTCTGGGGCAACATTAGCATACGATTCTAACGTCTCACTCTCCTCAATTAAGATGCATGGTGTCTGGAACAGCGATGCAGTGTGGTCGTACATCTCAGATAATACATCCCAGTCTTCTATGTCGATTGCAACCTTGGTACGAACTATGGGTCTTCCCATCCAGGCATTCATAGCTTTCGACATTCTACTATGCAGTGTGGTCGAACATCTCAGATAATACATCCCAGTCTCTCCAGGTCCCTCTTACCTTCCAATCTCTAGTTAACTCCCTACCATCTTTGGGCTTGGGGGCAGATTGATAGAATCTAATAAAATAGTGTACCCATTCTCGTCTTTAAATCTGATTCTTCATAACATGAATTGATGGCCCCTGGTGTAATCACATGAGATCTGAAATCTCTTTTGCTATCACCACGGCTCCAGGACTGACTGTTATGGCAATCACACCCCATTGATTGCATATCAGCCAGTTTGGACCAGTCCGTACAAATAACTCATCCATCCTTGCCTCATGGCCAATCCTTGCCTTCATTACATTTTCAGCCAATCAGAATCTCTTTGTCATCTTGCCTTCTATCACTCCACGTTTCTCCGTCACTTTGTATGTGTAAGTTCATCTGAACACAAGGACAATTTTGAAATACCACTCTCACCCTCCCTGTTATTATGGTTATGTTATTTTATTGTACTTTTATGTATTTTATTGTGTGGTGGCAGATTTTCCTCCATATGTTTTAGTATATATGTAACAACTTGATAGAATCTAATAAAATAGTGTACCCATTTTCGTCTTTAAATCTCATTCTTCATAGCGTGAGTTGATGGTCCCTGGTGTAATCATTTCTTTTGCTATCACCACAACTCCAGGACTGAATGATTCTAAATGGGGATTTCGTCAGACATGTGTAGATGCCTTACCTTCAAATACTCAAAATTTTGTCGTTCCGTGGGACACCAATTTTATTGCACCAATGGAGAGAGTGGTTCAGTCTGAGTCTATACAATATAACAGGGTATGGTCTAAAGACCTTAATTTTGTAAATTTGAGCAGAAACAGTATTACTCACTGATTTTAAATAGGGAATTTGCCATGCATATGAGCTATTAAAGCTGCCTGTGATTTTGCAATGCATATACACTAGTACAGCTACCTTACCATCGAGCAGACCGAATTTTGTCGTTCTAAGGGTCAGCAATTTTATTCCACCAATGGATAAAATGGTCCATACTGAGGCTATACAATATAACAGGGTAGGGTCTAAAGACCTTAATTTTGCAGATATGCTATGAAACAGTATTTCCCACGGATTTTCATGCTTGATTTCGCAATACAGGTATATCCGCCTTACCATCAAGTACACTAAATTGGTCATTCTTAGTGACACCAATTTTTATTCCACCAATAGATAGAGTGGTCCAGCCTGAGTCTATGCAATATTACAGGGTTGGGTTTAAAGACCTTAATTTTGCAGATATGAGCAGAAACAGTATTTCAAATTGATTTTGATTTTAATTGAGGATTTGACCATGCAAATACACTACTACAGCTGCCTTACCATCTAGTATACCAAATATGGTCGTTCTGTGGGACACCAATTTTTTCCACCAATGGATAGAGTGGACCAGTCTGAGTCTATACGATATAACAGGGTAGAGTCTAAAGAGCTCAATTTCGCAGATATGAGCAGAAAAAGTATTTCTTATTGATTTTAATTGGGGATTTTACCATGCATATATAATAGTATGGCTGACTTACCCTCAAGTACACCAAATTTGGTCGTTTCGCGGGATACCACTTTCTTTCTATCAATGGATAGAGTCGTCCAGTCTGAGTATATAATATAACAGGGTAGGATCTAAAGACATTTATTTCGTAGATATGAGCAGAAACAGTATATCCCATTGATTTTACATCTGTACACTGGATTGTGTTAGTACCATTATGATGTTTTTAGACTTCTTAACTTCAAATACTTTGTCATTTAGAGTGGTTATGAATTATGTTTCTGCATTGAAGTACATGTTTGCTAAGTATGTGTGGTCATTAGATGTGTTTGAAAAACCTGTGGTCAAAAGAAAGTTGATAGGTATTAACTACACTGTACGTTCACAACCCTCACCAAAGGGTCTGTTTACACTTCTGCGGATACGCGAGATATCTCGCTTGTGTGATGTGTTCGAGTCATCTCTCACATACAGAGCTGCTTTCCTACTTGCATTCTTTGGCCTCCTGCATATATCAAACATAGCCCTTTCATCCCCGAAAGCTTTGACAAAGAAAGACACTTTTTGAGGCAAGACGTAACTTTTGCGTATCCTGGCACCCACCTGAGACTGAAATGGGCTAAGAACATACAAGCTCCCAAGAGAATTCACTTGGTGAAGTTGCCTTGTGTGGAAGATCCACTCATTTTGCAACCTTCTGACCCTCTCTTGGTTTTGGACGACTTTACTCTTCATACCCAACGTCTTCTACATCGTAGGCTTGCAACCTTGGTGCGAACTATGGGTCTTCCCATCCAGGCTTTCATAGCTTTCGTCGTTCTGGGGCAACGTTAGCATACGATTCTAACGTCTCACTCTCCTCAATTAAGATGCATGGTGTCTGGAACAGCGATGCAGTGTGGTCGTACATCTCAGATAATACATCCCAGTCTTCTATGTCGATTGCAACCTTGGTACGAACTATGGGTCTTCCCATCCAGGCATTCATAGCTTTCGACATTCTGCTATGCAGTGTGGTCGAACATCTCAGATAATACATCCCAGTCTCTCCAGGTCCCTCTTACCTTCCAATCTCTAGTTAACTCCCTACCATCTTTGGGCTTGGGGGCAGATTGATAGAATCTAATAAAATAGTGTACCCATTCTCGTCTTTAAATCTGATTCTTCATAACATGAATTGATGGCCCCTGGTGTAATCACACGAGATCTGAAATCTCTTTTGCTATCACCACGGCTCCAGGACTGACTGTTATGGCAATCACACCCCATTGATTGCATATCAGCCAGTTTGGACCAGTCCGTACAAATAACTCATCCATCCTTGCCTCATGGCCAATCCTTGCCTTCATTACATTTTCAGCCAATCAGAATCTCTTTGTCATCTTGCCTTCTATCACTCCACGTTTCTCCGTCACTTTGTATGTGTAAGTTCATCTGAACACAAGGACAATTTTGAAATACCACTCTCACCCTCCCTGTTATTATGGTTATGTTATTTTATTGTACTTTTATGTATTTTATTGTGTGGTGGCAGATTTTCCTCCATATGTTTTAGTATATATGTAGCAACTTGATAGAATCTAATAAAATAGTGTACCCATTTTCGTCTTTAAATCTCATTCTTCATAGCGTGAGTTGATGGTCCCTGGTGTAATCATTTCTTTTGCTATCACCACAACTCCAGGACTGAATGATTCTAAATGGGGATTTCGTCAGACACGTGTAGATGCCTTACCTTCAAATACTCAAAATTTTGTCGTTCCGTGGGACACCAATTTTATTGCACCAATGGAGAGAGTGGTTCAGTCTGAGTCTATACAATATAACAGGGTATGGTCTAAAGACCTTAATTTTGTAAATTTGAGCAGAAACAGTATTACTCACTGATTTTAAATAGGGAATTTGCCATGCATATGAGCTATTAAAGCTGCCTGTGATTTTGCAATGCATATACACTAGTACAGCTACCTTACCATCGAGTAGACCGAATTTTGTCGTTCCAAGGGTCAGCAATTTTATTCCACCAATGGATAAAATGGTCCATACTGAGGCTATACAATATAACAGGGTAGGGTCTAAAGACCTTAATTTTGCAGATATGCTATGAAACAGTATTTCCCACGGATTTTCATGCTTGATTTCGCAATACAGGTATATCCGCCTTACCATCAAGTACACTAAATTGGTCATTCTTAGTGACACCAATTTTTATTCCACCAATAGATAGAGTGGTCCAGCCTGAGTCTATGCAATATTACAGGGTTGGGTTTAAAGACCTTAATTTTGCAGATATGAGCAGAAACAGTATTTCAAATTGATTTTGATTTTAATTGAGGATTTGACCATGCAAATACACTACTACAGCTGCCTTACCATCTAGTATACCAAATATGGTCGTTCTGTGGGACACCAATTTTTTCCACCAATGGATAGAGTGGACCAGTCTGAGTCTATACGATATAACAGGGTAGAGTCTAAAGAGCTCAATTTCGCAGATATGAGCAGAAAAAGTATTTCTTATTGATTTTAATTGGGGATTTTACCATGCATATATAATAGTATGGCTGACTTACCCTCAAGTACACCAAATTTGGTCGTTTCGCGGGATACCACTTTCTTTCTATCAATGGATAGAGTCGTCCAGTCTGAGTATATAATATAACAGGGTAGGATCTAAAGACATTTATTTCGTAGATATGAGCAGAAACAGTATATCCCATTGATTTTACATCTGTACACTGGATTGTGTTAGTACCATTATGATGTTTTTAGACTTCTTAACTTCAAATACTTTGTCATTTAGAGTGGTTATGAATTATGTTTCTGCATTGAAGTACATGTTTGCTAAGTATGTGTGGTCATTAGATGTGTTTGAAAAACCTGTGGTCAAAAGAAAGTTGATAGGTATTAACTACACTGTACGTTCACAACCCTCACCAAAGGGTCTGTTTACACTTCTGCGGATACGCGAGATATCTTGCTTGTGTGATGTGTTCGAGTCATCTCTCACATACAGAGCTGCTTTCCTACTTGCATTCTTTGGCCTCCTGCATATATCAAACATAGCCCTTTCATCCCCGAAAGCTTTGACAAAGAAAGACACTTTTTGAGGCAAGACGTAACTTTTGCGTATCCTGGCACCCACCTGAGACTGAAATGGGCTAAGAACATACAAGCTCCCAAGAGAATTCACTTGGTGAAGTTGCCTTGTGTGGAAGATCCACTCATTTTGCAACCTTCTGACCCTCTCTTGGTTTTGGACGACTTTACTCTTCATACCCAACGTCTTCTACATCGTAGGCTTGCAACCTTGGTGCGAACTATGGGTCTTCCCATCCAGGCTTTCATAGCTTTCGTCATTCTGGGGCAACGTTAGCATACGATTCTAACGTCTCACTCTCCTCAATTAAGATGCATGGTGTCTGGAACAGCGATGCAGTGTGGTCGTACATCTCAGATAATACATCCCAGTCTTCTATGTCGATTGCAACCTTGGTACGAACTATGGGTCTTCCCATCCAGGCATTCATAGCTTTCGACATTCTGCTATGCAGTGTGGTCGAACATCTCAGATAATACATCCCAGTCTCTCCAGGTCCCTCTTACCTTCCAATCTCTAGTTAACTCCCTACCATCTTTGGGCTTGGGGGCAGATTGATAGAATCTAATAAAATAGTGTACCCATTCTCGTCTTTAAATCTGATTCTTCATAACATGAATTGATGGCCCCTGGTGTAATCACACGAGATCTGAAATCTCTTTTGCTATCACCACGGCTCCAGGACTGACTGTTATGGCAATCACACCCCATTGATTGCATATCAGCCAGTTTGGACCAGTCCGTACAAATAACTCATCCATCCTTGCCTCATGGCCAATCCTTGCCTTCATTACATTTTCAGCCAATCAGAATCTCTTTGTCATCTTGCCTTCTATCACTCCACGTTTCTCCGTCACTTTGTATGTGTAAGTTCATCTGAACACAAGGACAATTTTGAAATACCACTCTCACCCTCCCTGTTATTATGGTTATGTTATTTTATTGTACTTTTATGTATTTTATTGTGTGGTGGCAGATTTTCCTCCATATGTTTTAGTATATATGTAGCAACTTGATAGAATCTAATAAAATAGTGTACCCATTTTCGTCTTTAAATCTCATTCTTCATAGCGTGAGTTGATGGTCCCTGGTGTAATCATTTCTTTTGCTATCACCACAACTCCAGGACTGAATGATTCTAAATGGGGATTTCGTCAGACACGTGTAGATGCCTTACCTTCAAATACTCAAAATTTTGTCGTTCCGTGGGACACCAATTTTATTGCACCAATGGAGAGAGTGGTTCAGTCTGAGTCTATACAATATAACAGGGTATGGTCTAAAGACCTTAATTTTGTAAATTTGAGCAGAAACAGTATTACTCACTGATTTTAAATAGGGAATTTGCCATGCATATGAGCTATTAAAGCTGCCTGTGATTTTGCAATGCATATACACTAGTACAGCTACCTTACCATCGAGTAGACCGAATTTTGTCGTTCCAAGGGTCAGCAATTTTATTCCACCAATGGATAAAATGGTCCATACTGAGGCTATACAATATAACAGGGTAGGGTCTAAAGACCTTAATTTTGCAGATATGCTATGAAACAGTATTTCCCACGGATTTTCATGCTTGATTTCGCAATACAGGTATATCCGCCTTACCATCAAGTACACTAAATTGGTCATTCTTAGTGACACCAATTTTTATTCCACCAATAGATAGAGTGGTCCAGCCTGAGTCTATGCAATATTACAGGGTTGGGTTTAAAGACCTTAATTTTGCAGATATGAGCAGAAACAGTATTTCAAATTGATTTGATTTTAATTGAGGATTTGACCATGCAAATACACTACTACAGCTGCCTTACCATCTAGTATACCAAATATGGTCATTCTGTGGGACACCAATTTTTTCCACCAATGGATAGAGTGGACCAGTCTGAGTCTATACGATATAACAGGGTAGAGTCTAAAGAGCTCAATTTCGCAGATATGAGCAGAAAAAGTATTTCTTATTGATTTTAATTGGGGATTTCGCCATGCATATATAATAGTATGGCTGACTTACCCTCAAGTACACCAAATTTGGTCGTTTCGCGGGATACCACTTTCTTTCTATCAATGGATAGAGTCGTCCAGTCTGAGTATATAATATAACAGGGTAGGATCTAAAGACATTTATTTCGTAGATATGAGCAGAAACAGTATATCCCATTGATTTTACATCTGTACACTGGATTGTGTTAGTACCATTATGATGTTTTTAGACTTCTTAACTTCAAATACTTTGTCATTTAGAGTGGTTATGAATTATGTTTCTGCATTGAAGTACATGTTTGCTAAGTATGTGTGGTCATTAGATGTGTTTGAAAAACCTGTGGTCAAAAGAAAGTTGATAGGTATTAACTACACTGTACGTTCACAACCCTCACCAAAGGGTCTGTTTACACTTCTGCGGATACGCGAGATATCTCGCTTGTGTGATGTGTTCGAGTCATCTCTCACATACAGAGCTGCTTTCCTACTTGCATTCTTTGGCCTCCTGCATATATCAAACATAGCCCTTTCATCCCTGAAAGCTTTGACAAAGAAAGACACTTTTTGAGGCAAGACGTAACTTTTGCGTATCCTGGCACCCACCTGAGACTGAAATGGGCTAAGAACATACAAGCTCCCAAGAGAATTCATTTGGTCAAGTTGCCTTGTGTGGAAGATCCACTCATTTTGCAACCTTCTGACCCTCTCTTGGTTTTGGACGACTTTACTCTTCATACCCAACGTCTTCTACATCATAGGCTTGCAACCTTGGTGCGAACTATGGGTCTTCCCATCCAGGCTTTCATAGCTTTTGTCGTTCTGGGGCAACGTTAGCATACGATTCTAACGTCTCACTCTCCTCAATTAAGATGCATGGTGTCTGGAACAGCGATGCAGTGTGGTCGTACATCTCAGATAATACATCCCAGTCTTCTATGTCGATTGCAACCTTGGTACGAACTATGGGTCTTCCCATCCAGGCATTCATAGCTTTCGACATTCTGCTATGCAGTATGGTCGAACATCTCAGATAATACATCCCAGTCTCTCCAGGTCCCTCTTACCTTCCAATCTCTAGTTAACTCCCTACCATCTTTGGGCTTGGGGGCAGATTGATAGAATCTAATAAAATAGTGTACCCATTCTCGTCTTTAAATCTGATTCTTCATAACATGAATTGATGGCCCCTGGTGTAATCACACGAGATCTGAAATCTCTTTTGCTATCACCACGGCTCCAGGACTGACTGTTATGGCAATCACACCCCATTGATTGCATATCAGCCAGTTTGGACCAGTCCGTACAAATAACTCATCCATCCTTGCCTCATGGCCAATCCTTGCCTTCATTACATTTTCAGCCAATCAGAATCTCTTTGTCATCTTGCCTTCTATCACTCCACGTTTCTCCGTCACTTTGTATGTGTAAGTTCATCTGAACACAAGGACAATTTTGAAATACCACTCTCACCCTCCCTGTTATTATGGTTATGTTATTTTATTGTACTTTTATGTATTTTATTGTGTGGTGGCAGATTTTCCTCCATATGTTTTAGTATATATGTAGCAACTTGATAGAATCTAATAAAATAGTGTACCCATTTTCGTCTTTAAATCTCATTCTTCATAGCGTGAGTTGATGGTCCCTGGTGTAATCATTTCTTTTGCTATCACCACAACTCCAGGACTGAATGATTCTAAATGGGGATTTCGTCAGACACGTGTAGATGCCTTACCTTCAAATACTCAAAATTTTGTCGTTCCGTGGGACACCAATTTTATTGCACCAATGGAGAGAGTGGTTCAGTCTGAGTCTATACAATATAACAGGGTATGGTCTAAAGACCTTAATTTTGTAAATTTGAGCAGAAACAGTATTACTCACTGATTTTAAATAGGGAATTTGCCATGCATATGAGCTATTAAAGCTGCCTGTGATTTTGCAATGCATATACACTAGTACAGCTACCTTACCATCGAGTAGACCGAATTTTGTCGTTCCAAGGGTCAGCAATTTTATTCCACCAATGGATAAAATGGTCCATACTGAGGCTATACAATATAACAGGGTAGGGTCTAAAGACCTTAATTTTGCAGATATGCTATGAAACAGTATTTCCCACGGATTTTCATGCTTGATTTCGCAATACAGGTATATCCGCCTTACCATCAAGTACACTAAATTGGTCATTCTTAGTGACACCAATTTTTATTCCACCAATAGATAGAGTGGTCCAGCCTGAGTCTATGCAATATTACAGGGTTGGGTTTAAAGACCTTAATTTTGCAGATATGAGCAGAAACAGTATTTCAAATTGATTTTGATTTTAATTGAGGATTTGACCATGCAAATACACTACTACAGCTGCCTTACCATCTAGTATACCAAATATGGTCGTTCTGTGGGACACCAATTTTTTCCACCAATGGATAGAGTGGACCAGTCTGAGTCTATACGATATAACAGGGTAGAGTCTAAAGAGCTCAATTTCGCAGATATGAGCAGAAAAAGTATTTCTTATTGATTTTAATTGGGGATTTTACCATGCATATATAATAGTATGGCTGACTTACCCTCAAGTACACCAAATTTGGTCGTTTCGCGGGATACCACTTTCTTTCTATCAATGGATAGAGTCGTCCAGTCTGAGTATATAATATAACAGGGTAGGATCTAAAGACATTTATTTCGTAGATATGAGCAGAAACAGTATATCCCATTGATTTTACATCTGTACACTGGATTGTGTTAGTACCATTATGATGTTTTTAGACTTCTTAACTTCAAATACTTTGTCATTTAGAGTGGTTATGAATTATGTTTCTGCATTGAAGTACATGTTTGCTAAGTATGTGTGGTCATTAGATGTGTTTGAAAAACCTGTGGTCAAAAGAAAGTTGATAGGTATTAACTACACTGTACGTTCACAACCCTCACCAAAGGGTCTGTTTACACTTCTGCGGATACGCGAGATATCTCGCTTGTGTGATGTGTTCGAGTCATCTCTCACATACAGAGCTGCTTTCCTACTTGCATTCTTTGGCCTCCTGCATATATCAAACATAGCCCTTTCATCCCCGAAAGCTTTGACAAAGAAAGACACTTTTTGAGGCAAGACGTAACTTTTGCGTATCCTGGCACCCACCTGAGACTGAAATGGGCTAAGAACATACAAGCTCCCAAGAGAATTCACTTGGTGAAGTTGCCTTGTGTGGAAGATCCACTCATTTTGCAACCTTCTGACCCTCTCTTGGTTTTGGACGACTTTACTCTTCATACCCAACGTCTTCTACATCGTAGGCTTGCAACCTTGGTGCGAACTATGGGTCTTCCCATCCAGGCTTTCATAGCTTTCGTCATTCTGGGGCAACGTTAGCATACGATTCTAACGTCTCACTCTCCTCAATTAAGATGCATGGTGTCTGGAACAGCGATGCAGTGTGGTCGTACATCTCAGATAATACATCCCAGTCTTCTATGTCGATTGCAACCTTGGTACGAACTATGGGTCTTCCCATCCAGGCATTCATAGCTTTCGACATTCTGCTATGCAGTGTGGTCGAACATCTCAGATAATACATCCCAGTCTCTCCAGGTCCCTCTTACCTTCCAATCTCTAGTTAACTCCCTACCATCTTTGGGCTTGGGGGCAGATTGATAGAATCTAATAAAATAGTGTACCCATTCTCGTCTTTAAATCTGATTCTTCATAACATGAATTGATGGCCCCTGGTGTAATCACACGAGATCTGAAATCTCTTTTGCTATCACCACGGCTCCAGGACTGACTGTTATGGCAATCACACCCCATTGATTGCATATCAGCCAGTTTGGACCAGTCCGTACAAATAACTCATCCATCCTTGCCTCATGGCCAATCCTTGCCTTCATTACATTTTCAGCCAATCAGAATCTCTTTGTCATCTTGCCTTCTATCACTCCACGTTTCTCCGTCACTTTGTATGTGTAAGTTCATCTGAACACAAGGACAATTTTGAAATACCACTCTCACCCTCCCTGTTATTATGGTTATGTTATTTTATTGTACTTTTATGTATTTTATTGTGTGGTGGCAGATTTTCCTCCATATGTTTTAGTATATATGTAGCAACTTGATAGAATCTAATAAAATAGTGTACCCATTTTCGTCTTTAAATCTCATTCTTCATAGCGTGAGTTGATGGTCCCTGGTGTAATCATTTCTTTTGCTATCACCACAACTCCAGGACTGAATGATTCTAAATGGGGATTTCGTCAGACACGTGTAGATGCCTTACCTTCAAATACTCAAAATTTTGTCGTTCCGTGGGACACCAATTTTATTGCACCAATGGAGAGAGTGGTTCAGTCTGAGTCTATACAATATAACAGGGTATGGTCTAAAGACCTTAATTTTGTAAATTTGAGCAGAAACAGTATTACTCACTGATTTTAAATAGGGAATTTGCCATGCATATGAGCTATTAAAGCTGCCTGTGATTTTGCAATGCATATACACTAGTACAGCTACCTTACCATCGAGTAGACCGAATTTTGTCGTTCCAAGGGTCAGCAATTTTATTCCACCAATGGATAAAATGGTCCATACTGAGGCTATACAATATAACAGGGTAGGGTCTAAAGACCTTAATTTTGCAGATATGCTATGAAACAGTATTTCCCACGGATTTTCATGCTTGATTTCGCAATACAGGTATATCCGCCTTACCATCAAGTACACTAAATTGGTCATTCTTAGTGACACCAATTTTTATTCCACCAATAGATAGAGTGGTCCAGCCTGAGTCTATGCAATATTACAGGGTTGGGTTTAAAGACCTTAATTTTGCAGATATGAGCAGAAACAGTATTTCAAATTGATTTGATTTTAATTGAGGATTTGACCATGCAAATACACTACTACAGCTGCCTTACCATCTAGTATACCAAATATGGTCATTCTGTGGGACACCAATTTTTTCCACCAATGGATAGAGTGGACCAGTCTGAGTCTATACGATATAACAGGGTAGAGTCTAAAGAGCTCAATTTCGCAGATATGAGCAGAAAAAGTATTTCTTATTGATTTTAATTGGGGATTTCGCCATGCATATATAATAGTATGGCTGACTTACCCTCAAGTACACCAAATTTGGTCGTTTCGCGGGATACCACTTTCTTTCTATCAATGGATAGAGTCGTCCAGTCTGAGTATATAATATAACAGGGTAGGATCTAAAGACATTTATTTCGTAGATATGAGCAGAAACAGTATATCCCATTGATTTTACATCTGTACACTGGATTGTGTTAGTACCATTATGATGTTTTTAGACTTCTTAACTTCAAATACTTTGTCATTTAGAGTGGTTATGAATTATGTTTCTGCATTGAAGTACATGTTTGCTAAGTATGTGTGGTCATTAGATGTGTTTGAAAAACCTGTGGTCAAAAGAAAGTTGATAGGTATTAACTACACTGTACGTTCACAACCCTCACCAAAGGGTCTGTTTACACTTCTGCGGATACGCGAGATATCTCGCTTGTGTGATGTGTTCGAGTCATCTCTCACATACAGAGCTGCTTTCCTACTTGCATTCTTTGGCCTCCTGCATATATCAAACATAGCCCTTTCATCCCTGAAAGCTTTGACAAAGAAAGACACTTTTTGAGGCAAGACGTAACTTTTGCGTATCCTGGCACCCACCTGAGACTGAAATGGGCTAAGAACATACAAGCTCCCAAGAGAATTCATTTGGTCAAGTTGCCTTGTGTGGAAGATCCACTCATTTTGCAACCTTCTGACCCTCTCTTGGTTTTGGACGACTTTACTCTTCATACCCAACGTCTTCTACATCATAGGCTTGCAACCTTGGTGCGAACTATGGGTCTTCCCATCCAGGCTTTCATAGCTTTTGTCGTTCTGGGGCAACGTTAGCATACGATTCTAACGTCTCACTCTCCTCAATTAAGATGCATGGTGTCTGGAACAGCGATGCAGTGTGGTCGTACATCTCAGATAATACATCCCAGTCTTCTATGTCGATTGCAACCTTGGTACGAACTATGGGTCTTCCCATCCAGGCATTCATAGCTTTCGACATTCTGCTATGCAGTATGGTCGAACATCTCAGATAATACATCCCAGTCTCTCCAGGTCCCTCTTACCTTCCAATCTCTAGTTAACTCCCTACCATCTTTGGGCTTGGGGGCAGATTGATAGAATCTAATAAAATAGTGTACCCATTCTCGTCTTTAAATCTGATTCTTCATAACATGAATTGATGGCCCCTGGTGTAATCACACGAGATCTGAAATCTCTTTTGCTATCACCACGGCTCCAGGACTGACTGTTATGGCAATCACACCCCATTGATTGCATATCAGCCAGTTTGGACCAGTCCGTACAAATAACTCATCCATCCTTGCCTCATGGCCAATCCTTGCCTTCATTACATTTTCAGCCAATCAGAATCTCTTTGTCATCTTGCCTTCTATCACTCCACGTTTCTCCGTCACTTTGTATGTGTAAGTTCATCTGAACACAAGGACAATTTTGAAATACCACTCTCACCCTCCCTGTTATTATGGTTATGTTATTTTATTGTACTTTTATGTATTTTATTGTGTGGTGGCAGATTTTCCTCCATATGTTTTAGTATATATGTAGCAACTTGATAGAATCTAATAAAATAGTGTACCCATTTTCGTCTTTAAATCTCATTCTTCATAGCGTGAGTTGATGGTCCCTGGTGTAATCATTTCTTTTGCTATCACCACAACTCCAGGACTGAATGATTCTAAATGGGGATTTCGTCAGACACGTGTAGATGCCTTACCTTCAAATACTCAAAATTTTGTCGTTCCGTGGGACACCAATTTTATTGCACCAATGGAGAGAGTGGTTCAGTCTGAGTCTATACAATATAACAGGGTATGGTCTAAAGACCTTAATTTTGTAAATTTGAGCAGAAACAGTATTACTCACTGATTTTAAATAGGGAATTTGCCATGCATATGAGCTATTAAAGCTGCCTGTGATTTTGCAATGCATATACACTAGTACAGCTACCTTACCATCGAGTAGACCGAATTTTGTCGTTCCAAGGGTCAGCAATTTTATTCCACCAATGGATAAAATGGTCCATACTGAGGCTATACAATATAACAGGGTAGGGTCTAAAGACCTTAATTTTGCAGATATGCTATGAAACAGTATTTCCCACGGATTTTCATGCTTGATTTCGCAATACAGGTATATCCGCCTTACCATCAAGTACACTAAATTGGTCATTCTTAGTGACACCAATTTTTATTCCACCAATAGATAGAGTGGTCCAGCCTGAGTCTATGCAATATTACAGGGTTGGGTTTAAAGACCTTAATTTTGCAGATATGAGCAGAAACAGTATTTCAAATTGATTTTGATTTTAATTGAGGATTTGACCATGCAAATACACTACTACAGCTGCCTTACCATCTAGTATACCAAATATGGTCGTTCTGTGGGACACCAATTTTTTCCACCAATGGATAGAGTGGACCAGTCTGAGTCTATACGATATAACAGGGTAGAGTCTAAAGAGCTCAATTTCGCAGATATGAGCAGAAAAAGTATTTCTTATTGATTTTAATTGGGGATTTTACCATGCATATATAATAGTATGGCTGACTTACCCTCAAGTACACCAAATTTGGTCGTTTCGCGGGATACCACTTTCTTTCTATCAATGGATAGAGTCGTCCAGTCTGAGTATATAATATAACAGGGTAGGATCTAAAGACATTTATTTCGTAGATATGAGCAGAAACAGTATATCCCATTGATTTTACATCTGTACACTGGATTGTGTTAGTACCATTATGATGTTTTTAGACTTCTTAACTTCAAATACTTTGTCATTTAGAGTGGTTATGAATTATGTTTCTGCATTGAAGTACATGTTTGCTAAGTATGTGTGGTCATTAGATGTGTTTGAAAAACCTGTGGTCAAAAGAAAGTTGATAGGTATTAACTACACTGTACGTTCACAACCCTCACCAAAGGGTCTGTTTACACTTCTGCGGATACGCGAGATATCTCGCTTGTGTGATGTGTTCGAGTCATCTCTCACATACAGAGCTGCTTTCCTACTTGCATTCTTTGGCCTCCTGCATATATCAAACATAGCCCTTTCATCCCCGAAAGCTTTGACAAAGAAAGACACTTTTTGAGGCAAGACGTAACTTTTGCGTATCCTGGCACCCACCTGAGACTGAAATGGGCTAAGAACATACAAGCTCCCAAGAGAATTCACTTGGTGAAGTTGCCTTGTGTGGAAGATCCACTCATTTTGCAACCTTCTGACCCTCTCTTGGTTTTGGACGACTTTACTCTTCATACCCAACGTCTTCTACATCGTAGGCTTGCAACCTTGGTGCGAACTATGGGTCTTCCCATCCAGGCTTTCATAGCTTTCGTCATTCTGGGGCAACGTTAGCATACGATTCTAACGTCTCACTCTCCTCAATTAAGATGCATGGTGTCTGGAACAGCGATGCAGTGTGGTCGTACATCTCAGATAATACATCCCAGTCTTCTATGTCGATTGCAACCTTGGTACGAACTATGGGTCTTCCCATCCAGGCATTCATAGCTTTCGACATTCTGCTATGCAGTGTGGTCGAACATCTCAGATAATACATCCCAGTCTCTCCAGGTCCCTCTTACCTTCCAATCTCTAGTTAACTCCCTACCATCTTTGGGCTTGGGGGCAGATTGATAGAATCTAATAAAATAGTGTACCCATTCTCGTCTTTAAATCTGATTCTTCATAACATGAATTGATGGCCCCTGGTGTAATCACACGAGATCTGAAATCTCTTTTGCTATCACCACGGCTCCAGGACTGACTGTTATGGCAATCACACCCCATTGATTGCATATCAGCCAGTTTGGACCAGTCCGTACAAATAACTCATCCATCCTTGCCTCATGGCCAATCCTTGCCTTCATTACATTTTCAGCCAATCAGAATCTCTTTGTCATCTTGCCTTCTATCACTCCACGTTTCTCCGTCACTTTGTATGTGTAAGTTCATCTGAACACAAGGACAATTTTGAAATACCACTCTCACCCTCCCTGTTATTATGGTTATGTTATTTTATTGTACTTTTATGTATTTTATTGTGTGGTGGCAGATTTTCCTCCATATGTTTTAGTATATATGTAGCAACTTGATAGAATCTAATAAAATAGTGTACCCATTTTCGTCTTTAAATCTCATTCTTCATAGCGTGAGTTGATGGTCCCTGGTGTAATCATTTCTTTTGCTATCACCACAACTCCAGGACTGAATGATTCTAAATGGGGATTTCGTCAGACACGTGTAGATGCCTTACCTTCAAATACTCAAAATTTTGTCGTTCCGTGGGACACCAATTTTATTGCACCAATGGAGAGAGTGGTTCAGTCTGAGTCTATACAATATAACAGGGTATGGTCTAAAGACCTTAATTTTGTAAATTTGAGCAGAAACAGTATTACTCACTGATTTTAAATAGGGAATTTGCCATGCATATGAGCTATTAAAGCTGCCTGTGATTTTGCAATGCATATACACTAGTACAGCTACCTTACCATCGAGTAGACCGAATTTTGTCGTTCCAAGGGTCAGCAATTTTATTCCACCAATGGATAAAATGGTCCATACTGAGGCTATACAATATAACAGGGTAGGGTCTAAAGACCTTAATTTTGCAGATATGCTATGAAACAGTATTTCCCACGGATTTTCATGCTTGATTTCGCAATACAGGTATATCCGCCTTACCATCAAGTACACTAAATTGGTCATTCTTAGTGACACCAATTTTTATTCCACCAATAGATAGAGTGGTCCAGCCTGAGTCTATGCAATATTACAGGGTTGGGTTTAAAGACCTTAATTTTGCAGATATGAGCAGAAACAGTATTTCAAATTGATTTGATTTTAATTGAGGATTTGACCATGCAAATACACTACTACAGCTGCCTTACCATCTAGTATACCAAATATGGTCATTCTGTGGGACACCAATTTTTTCCACCAATGGATAGAGTGGACCAGTCTGAGTCTATACGATATAACAGGGTAGAGTCTAAAGAGCTCAATTTCGCAGATATGAGCAGAAAAAGTATTTCTTATTGATTTTAATTGGGGATTTCGCCATGCATATATAATAGTATGGCTGACTTACCCTCAAGTACACCAAATTTGGTCGTTTCGCGGGATACCACTTTCTTTCTATCAATGGATAGAGTCGTCCAGTCTGAGTATATAATATAACAGGGTAGGATCTAAAGACATTTATTTCGTAGATATGAGCAGAAACAGTATATCCCATTGATTTTACATCTGTACACTGGATTGTGTTAGTACCATTATGATGTTTTTAGACTTCTTAACTTCAAATACTTTGTCATTTAGAGTGGTTATGAATTATGTTTCTGCATTGAAGTACATGTTTGCTAAGTATGTGTGGTCATTAGATGTGTTTGAAAAACCTGTGGTCAAAAGAAAGTTGATAGGTATTAACTACACTGTACGTTCACAACCCTCACCAAAGGGTCTGTTTACACTTCTGCGGATACGCGAGATATCTCGCTTGTGTGATGTGTTCGAGTCATCTCTCACATACAGAGCTGCTTTCCTACTTGCATTCTTTGGCCTCCTGCATATATCAAACATAGCCCTTTCATCCCTGAAAGCTTTGACAAAGAAAGACACTTTTTGAGGCAAGACGTAACTTTTGCGTATCCTGGCACCCACCTGAGACTGAAATGGGCTAAGAACATACAAGCTCCCAAGAGAATTCATTTGGTCAAGTTGCCTTGTGTGGAAGATCCACTCATTTTGCAACCTTCTGACCCTCTCTTGGTTTTGGACGACTTTACTCTTCATACCCAACGTCTTCTACATCATAGGCTTGCAACCTTGGTGCGAACTATGGGTCTTCCCATCCAGGCTTTCATAGCTTTTGTCGTTCTGGGGCAACGTTAGCATACGATTCTAACGTCTCACTCTCCTCAATTAAGATGCATGGTGTCTGGAACAGCGATGCAGTGTGGTCGTACATCTCAGATAATACATCCCAGTCTTCTATGTCGATTGCAACCTTGGTACGAACTATGGGTCTTCCCATCCAGGCATTCATAGCTTTCGACATTCTGCTATGCAGTATGGTCGAACATCTCAGATAATACATCCCAGTCTCTCCAGGTCCCTCTTACCTTCCAATCTCTAGTTAACTCCCTACCATCTTTGGGCTTGGGGGCAGATTGATAGAATCTAATAAAATAGTGTACCCATTCTCGTCTTTAAATCTGATTCTTCATAACATGAATTGATGGCCCCTGGTGTAATCACACGAGATCTGAAATCTCTTTTGCTATCACCACGGCTCCAGGACTGACTGTTATGGCAATCACACCCCATTGATTGCATATCAGCCAGTTTGGACCAGTCCGTACAAATAACTCATCCATCCTTGCCTCATGGCCAATCCTTGCCTTCATTACATTTTCAGCCAATCAGAATCTCTTTGTCATCTTGCCTTCTATCACTCCACGTTTCTCCGTCACTTTGTATGTGTAAGTTCATCTGAACACAAGGACAATTTTGAAATATCACTCTCACCCTCCCTGTTATTATGGTTATGTTATTTTATTGTACTTTTATGTATTTTATTGTGTGGTGGCAGATTTTCCTCCATATGTTTTAGTATATATGTAACAACTTGATAGAATCTAATAAAATAGTGTACCCATTTTCGTCTTTAAATCTCATTCTTCATAGCGTGAGTTGATGGTCCCTGGTGTAATCATTTCTTTTGCTATCACCACAACTCTAGGACTGAATGATTCTAAATGGGGATTTCGTCAGACATGTGTAGATGCCTTACCTTCAAATACTCAAAATTTTGTCGTTCCGTGGGACACCAATTTTATTGCACCAATGGAGAGAGTGGTTCAGTCTGAGTCTATACAATATAACAGGGTATGGTCTAAAGACCTTAATTTTGTAAATTTGAGCAGAAACAGTATTACTCACTGATTTTAAATAGGGAATTTGCCATGCATATGAGCTATTAAAGCTGCCTGTGATTTTGCAATGCATATACACTAGTACAGCTACCTTACCATCGAGCAGACCGAATTTTGTCGTTCCAAGGGTCAGCAATTTTATTCCACCAATGGATAAAATGGTCCATACTGAGGCTATACAATATAACAGGGTAGGGTCTAAAGACCTTAATTTTGCAGATATGCTATGAAACAGTATTTCCCACGGATTTTCATGCTTGATTTCGCAATACAGGTATATCCGCCTTACCATCAAGTACACTAAATTGGTCATTCTTAGTGACACCAATTTTTATTCCACCAATAGATAGAGTGGTCCAGCCTGAGTCTATGCAATATTACAGGGTTGGGTTTAAAGACCTTAATTTTGCAGATATGAGCAGAAACAGTATTTCAAATTGATTTTGATTTTAATTGAGGATTTGACCATGCAAATACACTACTACAGCTGCCTTACCATCTAGTATACCAAATATGGTCATTCTGTGGGACACCAATTTTTTCCACCAATGGATAGAGTGGACCAGTCTGAGTCTATACGATATAACAGGGTAGAGTCTAAAGAGCTCAATTTCGCAGATATGAGCAGAAAAAGTATTTCTTATTGATTTTAATCGGGGATTTTACCATGCATATATAATAGTATGGCTGACTTACCCTCAAGTACACCAAATTTGGTCGTTTCGCGGGATACCACTTTCTTTCTATCAATGGATAGAGTCGTCCAGTCTGAGTATATAATATAACAGGGTAGGATCTAAAGACATTTATTTCGTAGATATGAGCAGAAACAGTATATCCCATTGATTTTACATCTGTACACTGGATTGTGTTAGTACCATTATGATGTTTTTAGACTTCTTAACTTCAAATACTTTGTCATTTAGAGTGGTTATGAATTATGTTTCTGCATTGAAGTACATGTTTGCTAAGTATGTGTGGTCATTAGATGTGTTTGAAAAACCTGTGGTCAAAAGAAAGTTGATAGGTATTAACTACACTGTACGTTCACAACCCTCACCAAAGGGTCTGTTTACACTTCTGCGGATACGCGAGATATCTCGCTTGTGTGATGTGTTCGAGTCATCTCTCACATACAGAGCTGCTTTCCTACTTGCATTCTTTGGCCTCCTGCATATATCAAACATAGCCCTTTCATCCCCGAAAGCTTTGACAAAGAAAGACACTTTTTGAGGCAAGACGTAACTTTTGCGTATCCTGGCACCCACCTGAGACTGAAATGGGCTAAGAACATACAAGCTCCCAAGAGAATTCACTTGGTGAAGTTGCCTTGTGTGGAAGATCCACTCATTTTGCAACCTTCTGACCCTCTCTTGGTTTTGGACGACTTTACTCTTCATACCCAACGTCTTCTACATCATAGGCTTGCAACCTTGGTGCGAACTATGGGTCTTCCCATCCAGGCTTTCATAGCTTTTGTCGTTCTGGGGCAACGTTAGCATACGATTCTAACGTCTCACTCTCCTCAATTAAGATGCATGGTGTCTGGAACAGCGATGCAGTGTGGTCGTACATCTCAGATAATACATCCCAGTCTTCTATGTCGATTGCAACCTTGGTACGAACTATGGGTCTTCCCATCCAGGCATTCATAGCTTTCGACATTCTGCTATGCAGTGTGGTCGAACATCTCAGATAATACATCCCAGTCTCTCCAGGTCCCTCTTACCTTCCAATCTCTAGTTAACTCCCTACCATCTTTGGGCTTGGGGGCAGATTGATAGAATCTAATAAAATAGTGTACCCATTCTCGTCTTTAAATCTGATTCTTCATAACATGAATTGATGGCCCCTGGTGTAATCACACGAGATCTGAAATCTCTTTTGCTATCACCACGGCTCCAGGACTGACTGTTATGGCAATCACACCCCATTGATTGCATATCAGCCAGTTTGGACCAGTCCGTACAAATAACTCATCCATCCTTGCCTCATGGCCAATCCTTGCCTTCATTACATTTTCAGCCAATCAGAATCTCTTTGTCATCTTGCCTTCTATCACTCCACGTTTCTCCGTCACTTTGTATGTGTAAGTTCATCTGAACACAAGGACAATTTTGAAATATCACTCTCACCCTCCCTGTTATTATGGTTATGTTATTTTATTGTACTTTTATGTATTTTATTGTGTGGTGGCAGATTTTCCTCCATATGTTTTAGTATATATGTAACAACTTGATAGAATCTAATAAAATAGTGTACCCATTTTCGTCTTTAAATCTCATTCTTCATAGCGTGAGTTGATGGTCCTTGGTGTAATCATTTCTTTTGCTATCACCACAACTCTAGGACTGAATGATTCTAAATGGGGATTTCGTCAGACATGTGTAGATGCCTTACCTTCAAATACTCAAAATTTTGTCGTTCCGTGGGACACCAATTTTATTGCACCAATGGAGAGAGTGGTTCAGTCTGAGTCTATACAATATAACAGGGTATGGTCTAAAGACCTTAATTTTGTAAATTTGAGCAGAAACAGTATTACTCACTGATTTTAAATAGGGAATTTGCCATGCATATGAGCTATTAAAGCTGCCTGTGATTTTGCAATGCATATACACTAGTACAGCTACCTTACCATCGAGCAGACCGAATTTTGTCGTTCCAAGGGTCAGCAATTTTATTCCACCAATGGATAAAATGGTCCATACTGAGGCTATACAATATAACAGGGTAGGGTCTAAAGACCTTAATTTTGCAGATATGCTATGAAACAGTATTTCCCACGGATTTTCATGCTTGATTTCGCAATACAGGTATATCCGCCTTACCATCAAGTACACTAAATTGGTCATTCTTAGTGACACCAATTTTTATTCCACCAATAGATAGAGTGGTCCAGCCTGAGTCTATGCAATATTACAGGGTTGGGTTTAAAGACCTTAATTTTGCAGATATGAGCAGAAACAGTATTTCAAATTGATTTTGATTTTAATTGAGGATTTGACCATGCAAATACACTACTACAGCTGCCTTACCATCTAGTATACCAAATATGGTCATTCTGTGGGACACCAATTTTTTCCACCAATGGATAGAGTGGACCAGTCTGAGTCTATACGATATAACAGGGTAGAGTCTAAAGAGCTCAATTTCGCAGATATGAGCAGAAAAAGTATTTCTTATTGATTTTAATCGGGGATTTTACCATGCATATATAATAGTATGGCTGACTTACCCTCAAGTACACCAAATTTGGTCGTTTCGCGGGATACCACTTTCTTTCTATCAATGGATAGAGTCGTCCAGTCTGAGTATATAATATAACAGGGTAGGATCTAAAGACATTTATTTCGTAGATATGAGCAGAAACAGTATATCCCATTGATTTTACATCTGTACACTGGATTGTGTTAGTACCATTATGATGTTTTTAGACTTCTTAACTTCAAATACTTTGTCATTTAGAGTGGTTATGAATTATGTTTCTGCATTGAAGTACATGTTTGCTAAGTATGTGTGGTCATTAGATGTGTTTGAAAAACCTGTGGTCAAAAGAAAGTTGATAGGTATTAACTACACTGTACGTTCACAACCCTCACCAAAGGGTCTGTTTACACTTCTGCGGATACGCGAGATATCTCGCTTGTGTGATGTGTTCGAGTCATCTCTCACATACAGAGCTGCTTTCCTACTTGCATTCTTTGGCCTCCTGCATATATCAAACATAGCCCTTTCATCCCCGAAAGCTTTGACAAAGAAAGACACTTTTTGAGGCAAGACGTAACTTTTGCGTATCCTGGCACCCACCTGAGACTGAAATGGGCTAAGAACATACAAGCTCCCAAGAGAATTCACTTGGTGAAGTTGCCTTGTGTGGAAGATCCACTCATTTTGCAACCTTCTGACCCTCTCTTGGTTTTGGACGACTTTACTCTTCATACCCAACGTCTTCTACATCATAGGCTTGCAACCTTGGTGCGAACTATGGGTCTTCCCATCCAGGCTTTCATAGCTTTTGTCGTTCTGGGGCAACGTTAGCATACGATTCTAACGTCTCACTCTCCTCAATTAAGATGCATGGTGTCTGGAACAGCGATGCAGTGTGGTCGTACATCTCAGATAATACATCCCAGTCTTCTATGTCGATTGCAACCTTGGTACGAACTATGGGTCTTCCCATCCAGGCATTCATAGCTTTCGACATTCTGCTATGCAGTGTGGTCGAACATCTCAGATAATACATCCCAGTCTCTCCAGGTCCCTCTTACCTTCCAATCTCTAGTTAACTCCCTACCATCTTTGGGCTTGGGGGCAGATTGATAGAATCTAATAAAATAGTGTACCCATTCTCGTCTTTAAATCTGATTCTTCATAATATGAATTGATGGCCCCTGGTGTAATCACACGAGATCTGAAATCTCTTTTGCTATCACCACGGCTCCAGGACTGACTGTTATGGCAATCACACCCCATTGATTGCATATCAGCCAGTTTGGACCAGTCCGTACAAATAACTCATCCATCCTTGCCTCATGGCCAATCCTTGCCTTCATTACATTTTCAGCCAATCAGAATCTCTTTGTCATCTTGCCTTCTATCACTCCACGTTTCTCCGTCACTTTGTATGTGTAAGTTCATCTGAACACAAGGACAATTTTGAAATATCACTCTCACCCTCCCTGTTATTATGGTTATGTTATTTTATTGTACTTTTATGTATTTTATTGTGTGGTGGCAGATTTTCCTCCATATGTTTTAGTATATATGTAACAACTTGATAGAATCTAATAAAATAGTGTACCCATTTTCGTCTTTAAATCTCATTCTTCATAGCGTGAGTTGATGGTCCCTGGTGTAATCATTTCTTTTGCTATCACCACAACTCCAGGACTGAATGATTCTAAATGGGGATTTCGTCAGACATGTGTAGATGCCTTACCTTCAAATACTCAAAATTTTGTCGTTCTGTGGGACACCAATTTTATTGCACCAATGGAGAGAGTGGTTCAGTCTGAGTCTATACAATATAACAGGGTATGGTCTAAAGACCTTAATTTTGTAAATTTGAGCAGAAACAGTATTACTCACTGATTTTAAATAGGGAATTTGCCATGCATATGAGCTATTAAAGCTGCCTTACCATCGAGTATTCCAAATTTGGTTGTTCCGAGGGACCACAATTTTTTCCAACAATGGATTGAATGGTCCAGTCTGAGTCTATACAATATAACAGGGTAGGGTCTAAAGACCTTAATTTTGTTGATATGAGCAGAAACAGTATTTCCCATTGATTTTAAATGGGGATTTCGTCATACATATATAGATGCATTACCATCGAATATGCGAAATTTGGTCATTCCGAGGGATAGAGTGGTCCAATCTGCATTTATACAATAT
Source organism: Sabellastarte sp. h YS-2021 (assembly GCA_964017235.1). Taxonomy (NCBI): domain Eukaryota; kingdom Metazoa; phylum Annelida; class Polychaeta; order Sabellida; family Sabellidae; genus Sabellastarte; species Sabellastarte sp. h YS-2021. The sequence continues at coordinate 36,909,410 of OZ024933.1, forward strand.
AACAGGATTGGGTCTAAAGACCTTAATTTCATAGATATGAGCAGAAAGAGTATTTCCCCATTGATTTTAAATGGAGATTTTGCCATGCATGTAAACTAGAAAAGCTGCCTTACCATTGAGTCCGCCAAATTTGATCGTTCCGAGGGACACCAATTTTATTGATTTTAAATGGGGATTTCATCACACATATTTAGATGCTTTACCTTCGATGCCAAACTTGGTCGTTTCCAGGGCTCACCAATTTTACTCCACCAATGGATAGAATGGTCCAGTCTAAGTCTATTCAATACAACAGGGTAGGGTCGAAAGAGATTAATTTCGTAGACATGAGAAGAAACAGTATTTCGCATTGATTTTAAATGGGCATTTTGTCATATATGTATAGATGCCTGACCTTCGAATACACCAAATTTGTTCGCTTCGAGGTACACCAATTTTATTCCACCAATGGATAGAGTGGTCCGGACTGAGTGTATACAATATAACAGGGTAGGGTCTTAAGACCTTAATTTCATAGTTATGAGCAGAAACAGTATTTCCCATTGATTTTAAAAGGGGATTTCATCATACATATATAGATGCCTTACCATCGAATATGCTAAATTTGGTCGTTCCGAGGGACACCAATTTTATTCCATCAATGGATAGAGTGGTCCAATCTGAGTCTATAGAATATTACAGGGTAGCGCTTAAAGACCTTAATTTCGTAGATATCAGCAGAAACAATATTTCCCATTAATTTTAAATGGGGATTTTGCCATGCATGTAAACTAGTAAAGCTGCCTTACCATCGAGTAGGCCAAATTTGGTCATTCTGAGGGACACCAATTTTATTCCACCAATGGATAGAGTGGTCCAGTCTGAGTCTATACAATATAACAGGGCAGGGTCTAAAGACCTTAATTTCGTAGATATGAGCAGAAACAGTATTTCCCATTGATTTCAAATGGGGATTTCATCATACATGTGTAGATGCCTGACCTTCGGATACACAAAATTTGATCATTCCGAGCGACACCAAATTTATTCCACCAATGGATATAGTGGTCCATTCTGAGTCTATACAATATAACACGGTAGGGTCGAAAGACCTCAATTTCGTAGATGTGAGCAGAAAGAGTATTTCCCATTGATTTTAAATGGAGATATTGTCAAACATGTATAGATAGATGCCTTACCTTTGAATACGGGAAATTTGATTGTTCCAAGGGACACCAATTTTATTCCACCACTGGATAGAGTGGTCCATTCTGAGTCTATACAAGATAACAGGGTAGGGTCTAAAGACCTTAATTGCATAGATATGAGCAGAAAGATTATTTTCCATTGATTTTAAAGGGGGATTTTGTAATGTATGTAAACTAGTAAAGCTGCCTTACCATCAAGTATGGCAAATTTGTTCGTTCTGAGGGAAACCAATATTATTCCACCAATGCATGGAGTGGTCTGGTCTGAGTCTATACAATATAACAGGGTAGGGTCTAAAGACCTTAATTTCGTAGATATGAGCAGAAAGAGTATTTCGGATTTGATTTTTAAAGGGGGATTTCGTCATACATGTGTAGATGCCTGACCTTTGAATATGCCAAATTTAATCGTTCTGAGGGACACCAATTTTATTCCACCAATGGATAGAGTGGTCCAGTCTGAGTCTATACAATATAACAGGGTAGGGTCTAAAGACCTTAATTTCGTAGATATGAGCAGAAACAGTATTTCCCATTGATTTTAAATGGGGATTTCATCTTACATGTGTAGATGCCTGACCTTCGGATACACCAAATTTGATCATTCCGAGCGACACCAAATTTATTAAACCAATGGATATAGTGGTCCATTCTGAGTCTATACAATATAACACGGTAGGGTTGAAAGACCTCAATTTCGTAGATCTGAGCAGAAAGAGTATTTCCCATTGATTTTAAATGGAGATTTTGTCAAACATGTATAGATAGATGCCTTACCTTTGAATACGGCAAATTTGATTGTTCCGAGGGACACCAATTTTATTCCAGCAATGGATAGAGTGGTCCATTCTGAGTCTATACAATACAACAGGGTAGGGTCTAAAGACCTTAATTGCATAGATATGAGCAGAAAGAGTATTTTTCATTGATTTTAAAGGGGGATTTTGTCATGTATGTAAACTAGTAAAGCTGCCTTACCATCGAGTACGCCAAATTTGTTCGTTCCGAGGAACACCAATTTTATTCCACCAATGCATAGAGTGGTCCGGTCTAAGTCTATACAATATAACAGGGTAGGGTCTAAAGACCTTAATTTCGTAGATATGGACAGAAACAGTATTTCCCATTGATTTTAAATAGGGATTTCGTCACACATGTGTAGATGCCTTACCATCGAATACACTAAATTTGATTGTTCCGAGGGACACCAATTTTATTCCACCAATGGATAGAGTGGTCCAGTCTGAGTCTATACAATATAACAGGGTAGTACCTAAAGACCTGAATTTCGTAGATATGAGCAGAAAGAGTATTTCCGATTTGATTTTTAAAGGGGGATTTTGTTACATATGTGTAGATGCCTGAACTTTGAATATGCAAAATTTGGTCGTTCTGAGGGACACCAATTTTATTCCACCAATGGATAGAGTGGTCCAGTCTGAGTCTATACAATATAACAGGGTAGGGTCTGAAGATCTTAATTTCGTAGATATGAGCAGAAACAGTATTTCCAATTGATTTTAAAAAGGGGGTTTTCGTCATACATGTGTAGATGCCTTACCATCGAATATGCCAAATTTGGTCATTGCGAGGGACACCAATTTTATTCCATCAATGGATAGAGTGGTCCAGTCTGAGTCTATACAATATAAAAGGGTAGGGTCTAAAGACCCTAATTTCGTAGATATGAGCAGAAACAGTATTTCCCATTGATTTTAAATGGGGCTTTTGCCATGCATATAAAGTAGTAAAGGTGCCTTACCATCGAGTATGCCAAATTTGGTCCTTCCGAGGGACACCAATTTTACTCCGCCAATGAATAGAGTGGTCCATTCTGAGTCTATACAATATAAGAGCTTAGGGTCCAAAGAGCTTAATTTCATAGATATGAGCAGAAAGAGTATTTCCCATTGATTTTAAATGGGGATATGGGAAGAGCTTCACACGACTTGGATAAGCTGCCAGGTGAATTAAGGCCAAGTAATCTCTGTACAGTAACCAAAGGTAACATCACAGCTTTCTTCACATCACATTCCAAACTATCAAACCACTATCACTGTACTTTTTCCGTAAATGGGCTCACCTTCTCCTCTGTTGAACAACACTTAATGTACCAGAAAGGAAATCACTTTGGTGACAATGAGTTGGCAATGAAGATTCTTGAAAATGATGACCCAGTTTCAGCAAAATCTATGGGGACAAGAGTTCAATACTTTAAATCTGATGAGTGGAACAGTGTCAAGGATCAATACATGCGTACAGGGATTACTGCTAAGTTTCAACAAAATGAAGAGTTGGCCAACTTCTTGATAACTCCATTCTAGCTGAAGCTAGTCCATATGACAAGTATTGGGGTGTAGAATGTTCACTTTCTGACTGTGAAATCCGGGATCCAATCAAATGGAAAGGTGCAAACACTCTTGGGAAATTACTCGGTGAGTTGAGAGACAGCCCTAGAAAGAATGGAAACAAACTTTATAATCTTCTGCATTCAGAATGATTTATTTGGTGAACTAATAATCCAAAACTGAACAGAAGGTGTAGAATCTTTTAAATGAAATAACTGTGACGTATGCGAAAATGAAAGTATATGTAACCTTATATGCAATGTATGTGTAAATTTTGAAGTTAGAAAATATGTCTGAGGTATAGAAAATATAGAAGTACAAAAAATGTGTTCTAAATTTGTTTTTTTTTCAGTTGTGTTTAAACAATTGATGCAAAAGGTAAATGTTATGTGTGTATGTTATACTCTCCATGAACTGCCTCTGGTATCTCTGTTCTTCCAAGTGCAATGGGAAATACATGTAAAATAAACTTTAAATTGAAAAAATATAGTAGTAGATATGTGTGCAAGTGACATGGTTCATGCCTTTTACAGATAAGTCAAGACTAAAATTTAGATGATTTAAGGGGCTTATCCCTGTAAACTACATGGTTAAATTTTTTGTTAAAATCGGTGACAATGTTCTAATTTTTATGTGATATTGTGTGTACTTTTGTTTTCGTAAAATCATTTGTCACCACTTCAAATCAGTGTAGTCTAATTCTATGTACTCCACTTAGATGCTCTATCCGTAACTGTTTCTGGAATACTTTTAGTTTCTATAATAACTGGCAAAAATACAATAAATATATACATACAAAATATTTAATGTATTAAAAAAATTATGTCAAGATATTTACTAAATGAGAAAACAGGTGTGGATTGATTATGATTAACCTACAGTAAATGACATGGTTAAATTTGCTAAAATTGGTGACAATGTTCTAGTTTTTAGGCGTTGTTTTGTGTATCTTTGTTACGGTTAAATTTGTTAAAATTTGCGACAATATTCTAGTAGTTAGTTGTTGTTTTGTGTATTTTTGTTTTCGTAAAATCACTTCAGACCAGTTCAAATCAGTATAGCCTTATTCTATGTACTTCATTAAGATGCTTTATCTTTAACTGTTTCTGGAATACTTTTAGTTTCTATAATAACTGGCAAAATCTCAATAAATATATACAGATAAAACATTTAATGTTCTATAAAGAATTTATTTCAAGATATCTACTGAGTGACAAAACTGGTGTGGATTGCCTATGACTAGCTTGCAGATTGTTCTAGGGTATCATACTTTTCCAATCACATTTACCAATCTCTCAGTTGTATGTTATTACCTGCAATTTATTTGCAAAGTATAGAACCTGTACTATATTGCGTGTTTATGATAATATATGGTTTAGAAATTTACAATTAACAATGGTTCAATATGGTACCTGTTTCATCTATACTTGTTTGCATATATTGCGTTGGTTACAAATTAAATATTATGTTCACTTTTGCAGACAATTTTGTAGGGACTGGAAAAATAATGTGTGTTACCTGTCCTTTGAGATGTCTTTTGAAATATCCATCTCTCTGCTGTGTAACTATTACTGTTAATTTTTCCGTTGCGCTAATCATAAGACAAAATTACAGCACAGTACCTGTTGATGCCATGTCTAGTCCTACTTTAAAATTCAACGGACAATTCTGGTTGATATAATTTCTGCTTGTAGCGAAGTACTAGTTTTAATTATGACAAAGTATTAATTTTTGTGCCCATTTGAAAGACTTCAGGGGAATTAGTAACATGCTCATTTCAATATTTTGTACACATTGATTAAAGTTTGATTTGTTTTAAAATTTTGAAAATATATTGTATAGATTTGTGCTGTAATTACTGATTTGTAGCTTTGTTGATTTTTAGTTTGTATCTAGTCCAAATTGTGTATTCATGTTTGTAGAACCAAAGAAATTTATTTACTTATCTACTTTTAAAATAAATGTGGTCATATATTCTATCTATCCCAATATGTAGTGGATATGATTAAGCTCTGAGCTGTGATTTTTTCTCATGTAAAACTTGCAAAAAAAAAATAAACAGTACAGTAGTTTCCTCCTTTTGGTGCCCACAAAAAGGTTCCATGTAATAAAATTCTAATCTGAGTATACTAGCTCTGTCGGTACGTGTAGTCCACCTGTATTATTTGTACTTACCTTTCTCACTATGGCCTCACTGGGGCAACACCTGATCTGACTTGATAAGCAATGTACAGACCTGACGTGTTAGTTAGAACATGAATACTAGTGTATGATTATGGGTTCCAGAACTCTGGATTAGACCTGAGCTGATACCATATTAATTAATTTTCTTTCAATTGGCAATGTTCTTTGTCTAATATTGTAAGTCCCTTCAGTAAATGAGTTTAAATATTTTTAACTCTTTGAGGTTTAAGGTTGTGATAAACAACTAAGCGAAACATCATTTAGAACATGATGGTTTTGTTTGAATTTTATACTACACATTTAAATTGAATTTTTCAACAACTTCAATCTGCATGATTTTAATGGGAAAGAAATTATAGCTTGAACAGAACATTATATTTTTCAATAGCTTAATTATCTAAACACAAATTGCTGTCATCACATCTCAATGTACATATTTAGATATAACAATAATTTAGTTTATATTGAAATATCAGTATAATTTGTTGATTATGTTCAATCAATTCTTGTTCTTGATAATTATTTTGAAGTGAATTCTATTAGCTTCAAAAATCATGTAATCTGCATTGATGATTTAAGGATATTTATATAAAGGATTTCAAGTAGAATAATTTTTTACCCATATTTGTGAATTAGACAGTGGACTTGTCTACATTTGTACTTCTTTTACCAATTTGGTCTGAACATGCACTGTATGTTACTTTATCCTGGAATACAGTGTAAAATGGAAAACTTACTGAGTATAAATTACATCATGGTCGCATTGTTCCAAACAAATAAGTGAAGAAAAACAGTTGATTAAGATTAAATTTTTACTTCTTTTTTAAAGGATAAGTATTTACCTTTTGGTATTTCATTAGTAAATAGAAAGGAGGTTGTTCTTGATTTTTTCCAGTCTTTGCTTTATGTTAAACCATTGAAAGGGAGAATATAATTCATTGCCATGTCATAATACCAAACTGTTATCTTGAATGCTTTAAGTTACTTTTTTTTAAAAAAAGTATCTTTTGTATCTCTCCCTTTTTCACAAGATAACTTTCAGACTTTTTGTCGGATTCTTAATAAACTACATTGTTCCTTTTTTGGGTGTCATTACTGATTAGATAAGTGCACCTTTTATTACTTTTGTGACTGGATAATAGCTAAGTAACCTTTTTCTAGTTGAAAAAAATAATAATAAAAACATAGTCGAATCTTAGTTAAATTATTTAATTAGGTTGATGATTTGGATCATAAACTGCTACCTCCTGTCACAGTGATATCATTTATTCTACTCTGTATAATAAAGTGACATTGGTAATCCTTAGTATGTTTAAATTTTTATTTCTGTATACAACAAAGATGTTAAACAATATCTTGAAAGTAATCTAACTTGACACTCACTCAACTACTCTATGAAGGAGACAAATTATCTGAGTAATAGCCATTTCTTTTTGAAAATGTTTTTACTTGCATTTGTGTATATTTTCGTTTCTGTATATATTTCTTATTCAGGGATAACTTTTCTGTTATATAGTTTATGTGTGATCATTTCAAGGGAATTTATAGAAGAAATGCACAACTCTTTAAAAAGTATAGGGTGTAATTTTTGCAGATATTATATTGATCCTAAAGTCATAACGTTCATTTGCTCTGCACTACATTATGGAGAGTCCCAAAGTGTTACTATAAATGTCAGTAGGTGATGAACTTATAGTATTATCGGCAAACTGTCAAGGTCTTCAAAACAAACATAAAAGAATTGATGTACTGGACTATTTCAGTAAAACCAAAGCTGGTATTGTATGCTTACAAGGCACTCACTGGACCTCTAAAGATGACAGTATTGTAAGGTCAATGTGGAAAGGTGATTGTATCTTAAATGGTGAATCTTCTAACTCCAGAGGTGTTGCAGTTTTGCTCAATACCAATTTTGATTACAATATTACATCCGTATTTAAGGACAAATCTAGTAATTGACCCTTTGCAAGACTGTGATCAATATAAACATGTGAATAATCCAAAATCAAGACAACATCTTATTGAAACTATGAATATTTTTAATTTGTATGATACCTTTCGCTTGTTCAACCCTTCACTTAAAAGATATACATGAAGAAGAAAGAACCCAGTCCATCAAGCAAGACTAGATTATTTCTTGGTATCTCACACTATGCATGATCTCATAGGAAGTTGTGCAATCAATCCAAGCTACAGAAGTGACCATTCCAGTGTTCAAATTAAAATTATGCTTAGCAAATTTGAACATGGAAAAGGACTCTGGAAATTTAATTGTGGTCGTTTAAAGGATGAGAGTATTTGAAACTAATAAATTCAGTGATACAAGATGAAAAGCATAAATATGCTCTCCCAGTCTATAATTTGGCAAACTTAGACAAAATCGAAGATAATGACATTCAGTTTACTATCACTGATGGGCATTTCTAAGAAATGCTATTGCTAAGGATTAGAGGTGAAACCATAAAATTTGCCTCATATCGTAAAAAACAAGATACAAAACTTGAAGAAGGACTAAAATATGAAATAAACATTCTTGAAAATAGCCAAAACCTAGATATATCTGATATTCTTGAACAAAAAAAGAAGGAACTAGAGAATTTAAGACAAAAAATTGCTGTAGGTAGTGCTGTACGTGCAAGAACACAGTGGTTAAATGCGGGAGAAAAACCTTAAAAATTTTTCTGCTCCCTTGTGAAGTATAATTATACTGAAAAAACTATAAAACGTATCAAACTTGATAATGGTCATGAAATCGTTAACCAGAAAGAAATACTTCAGGCAATTCAAAATTTTTATTCAACACTGTTCTCTGAACAAACAAACTGTTTTCCAAATGAAAATTTAGACACATTACTTGAGGGAACTACTATAAGAAAGTTAACAACCCTTGAGTCAAACTTGCTAGATGGTGAGTTGGAAATGGAAAAACTTGGCCAAACGTTGAAGCAAATGAAGAATGGCAAATGTCCTGGAGTGGACGGTTTTCCAGCAGATTTCTTCAAACTTTTCTGGGGAAAGCTGAAGTTTTTTATTCTACGAGGTCTTAACTATACATATATAGTAGGGGAAATGTCTACTACAATAAGAACATGTATTATAAGCTGTTTGCCTAAAGGAGACAAACCTCGTGAATATCTAAAAACTGGCGGCCAATCTCTTTACTGTCAGTTCTCTATAAACTAGCTTCTGCTACTATTGCAAATCGTTTGAAAAAGGTACTCAGTATACTGATATCAAAAGCACAAACTGGGTTTATGAGTGGAAGGTTTATAGGTGAGAGCACAAGACTTGTTTATGATATCATGCATTATGTTGATAAAAATAACTTACAAGGTATGCTTATGTTAATCGATTTTCAAAAAGCATTTGATTCTGTCTCATGGTCCTGTCAAATGTGCTTGACTTTTTTAACTTCGGTAAAAGTTTTTGCAAATGGATTAAAGTTTTTAATAATAATATACAGGCATCAATACTTCAGTCTGGGTTCCTGTCCAAATTTTTTAGTATACAGATGGGTTGCAGATAGGGAGATCCGATAGCATCTTATTTGTTTCTATTATGTGATCAAATGATGTACCTTATGGTCGATAACATCAATATTAAAGGAATCACAGTCAACAATCTTACTCATAAAATCACACAGTTTGCCGATGATACCACAATGTTTCTTGATGGTAGTAGGGACTCTCTCATGGCAACTCTTAATACACTAGAAACATTCGGCTCTCTTTCTGGGCTTAAGGTAAATACCGACAAAACAAAAATAATTTTGCTGGGCAAAAAAAACATTCTCAAGATATGTATGACACATTAAAAAAATTGGACTGGGGTGCAACCGAATTCGACTTGCTTGGGTTGCAGTTGACAAAAATGACCACTCTAAATTTTAATTCAGCTTTAGTAAAGATCAATAAAATTTTAAATAGGTGGAAGAAATTGAATTTATCACCTTTTGGTAAAATTGTAGTGATAAAAACTTTTGTCATTAGTACGTTAAACCATATGTTCGCTTCTCTTCCTTCACCTGATAAACACACTATTTCTAATTTAAATCATTTACTGTATTCATTTCTGTGGGATAACAAACCAAACAAAATAAGTCAAAAGCAAATTACAAATGATTATTTACATGGCGGTTTAAAAATGATAGAAATAGAAATGTTCATATTGTCTCAAAAGGTTGCTTGGATTAGACATTTATTTGTTTCACCAGAATCTCCCTGGGTTCAAGTATTTTTAACAATGGCATCTCCAGAAAGACTATATATGATGGGAAACCTTTGGCCCTTATTTTTGTCTGGTAATATTTCCAATGAATTCTGGAGAGAAGTATTGGTGGCCTGGGGTAAATTACTTGAAAAACAACCTCCTTGTGAAAATGAATCATTGTTGTGCCCTTTATGGTACAATTCAAATGTTTCTATTGAGCCTTTATGGTTTCCTCATTGGTATCATGCAGGAATTTACTCGCCATCTGATTTACTAAATAAAGCCATAAATATCATGGAACTCAATGAAATATGCCAACTTTACAAAGTCAAAATAAATTGTTAGAGTATTTAAGAGTTAAAAGATGTTTAAAATCTTTCCTTGCTAAATTTACTTTAAAAAATCTTTCTTATGAAAAGACATATACTTCCCCCATATTTGAAACTATTGGTTAGCCCCAACAGAGGAAGTCGCCATTTCTATGAAATACTAAATCAACAGTATGACAATATCAAGTTAAAGACCAAGTGGAATACAACACTCAACATCGATGTTGATAAAGATGATTGGCAGAAATCCTCATTTAAAGTCAATGAAAAATACTGTTTCTGCTCATATCTACGAAATTAAGGTCTTTAGAGAATACCCTGTTATATAGTATAACAGGACTGGACCACTCTATCCATTGGAATAAAATTGGTGTCCCTCGGAACGACCAAATTTAGTGTATTTGAAGGTAAGACATCTACACATGTATGACGAAATCCCCATTTAAAATCAATGGGAAATACTGTTTCTGCTCATATCTACGAAATTAAGGTCTTTAGACCATACCCTGTTATATTGTATAGACTCAGACTGGACCACTCTATCCATTGGTGGAATAAAATTGGTGTCCCTCGGAACGACCAAATTTAGTGTATTTGAAGGTAAGACATCTACACATGTATGACGAAATCCCCATTTAAAATCAATGGGAAATACTGTTTCTGCTCATATCTACGAAATTAAGGTCTTTAGACCCTACCCTGTTACATTGTATAGACTCAGACTGGTCCACTCTATCCATTTGTGGAATAAGATTGGTGTCCTTCGGAATGACCAAATTTGACATATTCAAAGATGAGACTCATTTACTAGTTTACATGCATGATGAAATCCCCATTTAAAATCAATGGGAAATACTGTTTCTGCTCATATATATGAAATTAAGGTCTTTAGGCCCTACCCTATTATATTGTATAGACTCAGACTGGAACACTCTATCCATTGGTGAAATAAAATTGGTGTCCCTCGGAACGACCAAATTTAGTGTATTTGAAGGTAAGACATCTACACATGTATGATGAAATCCCCATTTAAAATCAATGGGAAATACTGTTTCTGCTCATATCTACGATATTAAGGTCTTTAGACCCTACCCTGTTATTTTGTATAGACTCAGACTGGTCCACTCTATCCATTTGTGGAATAAGATTGGTGTCCCTCGGAATGACCAAATTTGACATATTCAAAGATAAGACTCATTTACTAGTTTACATGCATGATGAAATCCCCATTTAAAATCAATGGGAAATACTGTTTCTGCTCATATATATGAAATTAAGGTCTTTAGACCCTACCCTGTTATATTGTATAGACTCAGACTGGACCACTCTATCCATTGGTGGAATAAAATTGGTGTCCCTCGGAATAATGAAATTTGATGTATTTGAAGGTAAGACATCTACACATGTATGACAAAATCCCCATTTAAAATCAATGGGAAATACTGTTTCTGCTGATATCTACAAAATTAAGGTCTTTAGACCCTACCCTATTATATTGTATAGACTCAGACTGGAACACTCTATCCATTGGTGAAATAAAATTGGTGTCCCTCGGAACGACCAAATTTAGTGTATTTGAAGGTAAGACATCTACACATGTATGACAAAATCCCCATTTAATATCAATGGGAAATACTGTTTCTGCTCATATCTACGAAATTAAGGTCTTTAGACCCTACCCTGTTATATTGTATAGACTCAGACTGGTCCACTCTATCCATTTGTGGAATAAGATTGGTGTCCCTCGGAACGACCAAATTTGACGTATTTGAAGATAAGACTCTTTTACTAGTTTACATGCATGATGAAATCCCCATTTAAAATCAATGGGAAATACTGTTTCTGCTCATATATATGAAATTAAGGTCTTTAGACCCTACCCTGTTATATTGTATAGACTCAGACTGGACCACTCAATCCATTGGTGGAATAAAATTGGTGTCCCTCGGAATATTGAAATTTGATGTATTTGAAGGTAAGACATCTACACATGTATGACAAAATCCCCATTTAATATCAATGGGAAATACTGTTTCTGCTCATATCTACGAAATTAAGGTCTTTAAACAATACCCTGTTATATTGTATAGACTCAGACTGGACCACTCAATCTATTGGAGGAATAAAATTGGTGTCCCCCGGAACGACCAAATTTAGCATATTGGAAGGTAAGACAGCTTTACTAGTTTACATGCATGGCCAAATCCCCATTTTAAATCAATGGGAAATACTGTTTCTGCTCACATCTACGAAATTAAGGTCTTTAGACCCTACCCTGTTATATTGTATAGACTCAGACTGGACCACTCTATCCATTGGTGGAATAAAATTGGTGTCCCTCGGAACGACCAAATTTAGTGTATTTGAAGGTAAGACATCTACACATGTATGACGAAATCCCCATTTAAAATCAATGGGAAATACTGTTTCTGCTCATATCTACGAAATTAAGGTCTTTAGTCCCTACCCTGTTATATTGTATAGACTCAGACTGGTCCACTCTATCCATTTGTGGAAAAAGATTGGTGTCCCTCGGAACGACCAAATTTGACGTATTCGAAGATAAGACTCTTTTACTAGTTTACATGCATGATGAAATCTCCATTTAAAATCAATGGGAAATACTGTTTCTGCTCATATATATGAAATTAAGGTCTTTTGACCCTACCCTGTTATATTGTATAGACTCAGACTGGACCACTCTATCCATTGGTGGAATAAAATTGGTGTCCCTCGGAATATTGAAATTTGACGTATTCGAAGATTCGTGCCTGCATTCGGGTGCAGGGAAGTTCATTCCTCTAGGAGTCAGACCAAGAATAAAAGTTTAGTATTTTTCAGTGTACTACTTCTGTGGTCTCTGATTGGTCCTCGTGGCCTCCCTGCATTTGCAGGCTGAAACCTCTGCCACTTTGACTTTGGCAGCACGAGGGGTCACATTGAAAAAACAGTTTTAATTTTTAGTCTTAGGGTTTTATTTTTTATGTTTACGTAGATTCTGTACACTGTACATTGCTGTACTTTGCTGTACTGGTAGTTAGTCTGTTCACTGGGATGGCAGAAGTTTCTAAGCAGTACAACTTGCGTTCATCTAAGACGGATCCGATTCACCTACCTGGCCAGCTCCAGTTGTCGGATGACTCACAGTTCATGGCTCAGCTTGTACAACAGGAAAATTTAGTGCAAGTATCCAATTCTAATTCATCAGATTCTGATTTGAACTGTAGTGATCTTGTCCAGTCGGATGATGAAACAAGTAACACTAAAAATCCAAATGTTTCTAATGTTGCTCCCAATTTTTCTGACAAGCAAAGTACTAGTACTAACGTGTCACAAGACACTATTAATGCACAGATTCTGGCACAGTTACGGAGTATTGGTCAACGCTTGACAAAAATCGAGAGTACCCAGTGCAAAAAGACCACTGACACTGGAAAAGTCAAGAGTACTTCTAAAAAGCAAAAACATAAGACCTCGGTCACACTGCCACAGGCACAGCAAAAATTTCAAGATATGTCAAAGTCGGGTCCGGTTGCTAGTCAAATCTTACAAAGTACTTCTGTTGAAAATTCAATTGCAACGCCAGTTAATTCAAATGTACAAGACTCAGGTTCAAACCTGTGTACTGGTCAGTCATTGGCTTCTCAAAACCCAGTGGTTCAGAATACTACCATCCCACATTTACAAGAACTTAGGCAAGATATCTACATACAAACTCAAGTTGAGAAACGTTTGAAAGACCTGGCTGACTCTGTTAGAACAGGTAACTGTAAACAAAAATCACTCAGGGGTGGGTCAGTGGAAGTCATAGTTCCAAATAGAATCAAATGGCCCCATGAGTATGTACTATCCGGTTCTCAAAAAGAATGAGTGTCGTATGACCAGTTATCCATCACACAATGGATGGCTGGCTTTTGCCGCATCATGAAGGAGGAACCAAATTCTCAAAATCAATAATTCATGCTCGACTATCTCATTTCTCTCCTGGATGATGCAAATGATTTTTCTTGGGATGCGGCAAAGGCCAGTCTTGCAGTCCTCTTATGTAGGATGGAGCAGGGAGAAGTTGTTAGTTATCAAGAAACTGATAAAATTGATCGCATTAGGAGAGCCAATGCTCAGAGACATATTCCACAAAGTCAGTACAGTGTTCAATCTCTCAATAATGCTAGAAAAAATGCTAATAAAATTACCAAATCCATGCCTTGTCAGTACTTTAATCAAGGTTCTTGTGTTCACCAAAAATCACACGAGACTAAAGGTACTTTGTACAAACATATCTGTGCTGCCTGCTTTGCGTCTCAAGGTAAAACTTACCCACACCCAGAGATTGATTGTAGAAATAAGCTCAAGAAAATAAAAAAAAACGAGTAGGTTTGGGCATGTTGCCATAGTACGCATGCCCAGTCAGTTCACGTGAATTGTGTTTCTTCTAGAGTTTTTTATAACAAAAATTTGTAAGGAAATCTCAGCCACCTTTGTGAAAAAGTACCTATTTTCAGCGACAAGGTCAAAAAGGGTTGACAGGGGTTTTAGAAGTTTTCATAAACAAATTGATAACGTTCAAACTTTACTGTCCAATACCAATGCTAAAAATAGATCTCAAGGCAAGAGATCAGTGGCCGATTGTGGCAGTGTGGCCAATGGTCCGGTCGCAATGAATATGGTTAGTAAACAAGGTATTTTGACCTCCAATAAGTTTGCTGCACTCATGGAGGTCCCCTGGGAGGATGATTCTGTGTCTTTACACAATGATTCAACATCCTGTCTGAGTAATTCACATGTAGAAGGTACTATACCTACTAGAACTATTGTCAGTGTTACTAGTAGTACAAAGACTGCCCCCACTGTTTCTGATCCGAATACTCATGTTGAATTGTCTCAGTGTCAGCCTTTGTTTATTTGCAAGACAGATGAAGATGATGACTTAGGAAAAACTTCTTTCAAAGGGAATAAAAACAAAACTGGGCTTTCGAATCAGGGGTCTAATCAAAGTCTTGCACATCCAATTCGTTGTGACAATAATGAATTTATTCATCAACTAAATGTTACTGATAACATAAGTACTTCATTAGATTCTCAGTTAGAAAATGAACACCTTCATAGTACATTTGATCATAGAAAAAAATATACAAGATCACATTTGGGTCAACAGGTTTAGGTGTGCAGATTTTCAAGCTTGTACTAACCAAAATGGCTATACCTTTGGTTTTATACCACTCAGTCCTTTGGCAGTTTATACAGGTGACCATAAGCATTGGGATTTCGAACTAGATATTATTCAAATGCATCACATTATCAAACAAACTGGTCTGCCAAATTTTTTAGGGGCTCGTATACCAGTTCCTTCCCAGCTTAGGCCTGATAGGTGGCGTTTTCACCTAAAATTTTTTTGGGATAGCCAACTTGTAGACTTAATACAGTATGGGTTTCCTTTGGATTTTGACAGAACCCGTGAACTCCAATCTGCAGATACCAATCATGTTTCAGGGCTTCAACACTTGGACCAATGAGTACCAAATGTTGGTCTATAATCCTGAAATTTGGCCAGAATATAGTCTGTAACTAGCTAAATCTGACTGCACAGGTTTTAGAATTACATCTGATATAGCAGTGACTACTGGTGTGGTATTTGGACCCCAGCAGGCCTGTATTACAGGCCTGCTGGGGGGTGCATTAAGATATACTCATATCTTGCCCAGTAAGGCAGAAGTAAGGCTATAAACCATATTTTTTGCGAGTGTGGGAGCCACTAAGAGAGAATTAAGTAGTGTATTCCTTAAGAAATACACAACATGCTCAAACTGCATGTCTTGGGAGTGCATGTAGCGAGGGTACCACTAAATGGCAAATCAGTGAAAAACACCCCTTAAAGTTGCTGTATCTGGCTCAAATTTTCACCAAAAACTCAGTTTATATCAGAGAATAAAATTGCATTGGTCTGAATTACTCAAGAGCCATATTAGGAATTTCAGTTCCGGGGTGTGGGTCTGGTCTGGCAACCCCCCTCAAAGGGGTTATGTCAAGTATATCATAATGTATCAAATCTGGAGCCACAAATGAATTTCATTCATGTTTTGACAATAAAAGAGGACATTTTGGGCTCATTTGGAGCATTACATCTCTGAACAGAAATTCTATAACCCAAATAGGGCTGTTAAAATGGTCGAAAAAAGATGTAAATCAGCCCAAATGAGTACCAAATGTTGGTCTATAATCCTGAAATTTGGCCAGAATATAGTCTGTAACTAGCTAAATCTGACTGCACAGGTTTTAGAATTACATCTGATATAGCAGTGACTACTGGTGTGGTATTTGGACCCCAGCAGGCCTGTATTACAGGCCTGCTGGGGGGTGCATTAAGATATACTCATATCTTGCCCAGTAAGGCAGAAGTAAGGCTATAAACCATATTTTTTGCGAGTGTGGGAGCCACTAAGAGAGAATTAAGTAGTGTATTCCTTAAGAAATACACAACATGCTCAAACTGCATGTCTTGGGAGTGCATGTAGCGAGGGTACCACTAAATGGCAAATCAGTGAAAAACACCCCTTAAAGTTGCTGTATCTGGCTCAAATTTTCACCAAAAACTCAGTTTATATCAGAGAATAAAATTGCATTGGTCTGAATTACTCAAGAGCCATATTAGGAATTTCAGTTCCGGGGTGTGGGGCTGGTCTGGCAACCCCCCTCAAAGGGGTTATGTCAAGTATATCATAATGTATCAAATCTGGAGCCACAAATGAATTTCATTCATGTTTTGACAATAAAAGAGGACATTTTGGGCTCATTTGGAGCATTACATCTCTGAACAGAAATTCTATAACCCAAATAGGGCTGTTAAAATGGTCGAAAAAAGATGTAAATCAGCCCAAATGAGTACCAAATGTTGGTCTATAATCCTGAAATTTGGCCAGAATATAGTCTGTAACTAGCTAAATCTGACTGCACAGGTTTTAGAATTACATCTGATATAGCAGTGACTACTGGTGTGGTATTTGGACCCCAGCAGGCCTGTATTACAGGCCTGCTGGGGGGTGCATTAAGATATACTCATATCTTGCCCAGTAAGGCAGAAGTAAGGCTATAAACCATATTTTTTGCGAGTGTGGGAGCCACTAAGAGAGAATTAAGTAGTGTATTCCTTAAGAAATACACAACATGCTCAAACTGCATGTCTTGGGAGTGCATGTAGCGAGGGTACCACTAAATGGCAAATCAGTGAAAAACACCCCTTAAAGTTGCTGTATCTGGCTCAAATTTTCACCAAAAACTCAGTTTATATCAGAGAATAAAATTGCATTGGTCTGAATTACTCAAGAGCCATATTAGGAATTTCAGTTCCGGGGTGTGGGGCTGGTCTGGCAACCCCTCTCAAAGGGGTTATGTCAAGTATATCATAATGTATCAAATCTGGAGCCACAAATGAATTTCATTCATGTTTTGACAATAAAAGAGGACATTTTGGGCTCATTTGGAGCATTACATCTCTGAACAGAAATTCTATAACCCAAATAGGGCTGTTAAAATGGTCGAAAAAAGATGTAAATCAGCCCAAATGAGTACCAAATGTTGGTCTATAATCCTGAAATTTGGCCAGAATATAGTCTGTAACTAGCTAAATCTGACTGCACAGGTTTTAGAATTACATCTGATATAGCAGTGACTACTGGTGTGGTATTTGGACCCCAGCAGGCCTGTATTACAGGCCTGCTGGGGGGTGCATTAAGATATACTCATATCTTGCCCAGTAAGGCAGAAGTAAGGCTATAAACCATATTTTTTGCGAGTGTGGGAGCCACTAAGAGAGAATTAAGTAGTGTATTCCTTAAGAAATACACAACATGCTCAAACTGCATGTCTTGGGAGTGCATGTAGCGAGGGTACCACTAAATGGCAAATCAGTGAAAAACACCCCTTAAAGTTGCTGTATCTGGCTCAAATTTTCACCAAAAACTCAGTTTATATCAGAGAATAAAATTGCATTGGTCTGAATTACTCAAGAGCCATATTAGGAATTTCAGTTCCGGGGTGTGGGGCTGGTCTGGCAACCCCCCTCAAAGGGGTTATGTCAAGTATATCATAATGTATCAAATCTGGAGCCACAAATGAATTTCATTCATGTTTTGACAATAAAAGAGGACATTTTGGGCTCATTTGGAGCATTACATCTCTGAACAGAAATTCTATAACCCAAATAGGGCTGTTAAAATGGTCGAAAAAAGATGTAAATCAGCCCAAATGAGTACCAAATGTTGGTCTATAATCCTGAAATTTGGCCAGAATATAGTCTGTAACTAGCTAAATCTGACTGCACAGGTTTTAGAATTACATCTGATATAGCAGTGACTACTGGTGTGGTATTTGGACCCCAGCAGGCCTGTATTACAGGCCTGCTGGGGGGTGCATTAAGATATACTCATATCTTGCCCAGTAAGGCAGAAGTAAGGCTATAAACCATATTTTTTGCGAGTGTGGGAGCCACTAAGAGAGAATTAAGTAGTGTATTCCTTAAGAAATACACAACATGCTCAAACTGCATGTCTTGGGAGTGCATGTAGCGAGGGTACCACTAAATGGCAAATCAGTGAAAAACACCCCTTAAAGTTGCTGTATCTGGCTCAAATTTTCACCAAAAACTCAGTTTATATCAGAGAATAAAATTGCATTGGTCTGAATTACTCAAGAGCCATATTAGGAATTTCAGTTCCGGGGTGTGGGGCTGGTCTGGCAACCCCCCTCAAAGGGGTTATGTCAAGTATATCATAATGTATCAAATCTGGAGCCACAAATGAATTTCATTCATGTTTTGACAATAAAAGAGGACATTTTGGGCTCATTTGGAGCATTACATCTCTGAACAGAAATTCTATAACCCAAATAGGGCTGTTAAAATGGTCGAAAAAAGATGTAAATCAGCCCAAATGAGTACCAAATGTTGGTCTATAATCCTGAAATTTGGCCAGAATATAGTCTGTAACTAGCTAAATCTGACTGCACAGGTTTTAGAATTACATCTGATATAGCAGTGACTACTGGTGTGGTATTTGGACCCCAGCAGGCCTGTATTACAGGCCTGCTGGGGGGTGCATTAAGATATACTCATATCTTGCCCAGTAAGGCAGAAGTAAGGCTATAAACCATATTTTTTGCGAGTGTGGGAGCCACTAAGAGAGAATTAAGTAGTGTATTCCTTAAGAAATACACAACATGCTCAAACTGCATGTCTTGGGAGTGCATGTAGCGAGGGTACCACTAAATGGCAAATCAGTGAAAAACACCCCTTAAAGTTGCTGTATCTGGCTCAAATTTTCACCAAAAACTCAGTTTATATCAGAGAATAAAATTGCATTGGTCTGAATTACTCAAGAGCCATATTAGGAATTTCAGTTCCGGGGTGTGGGGCTGGTCTGGCAACCCCTCTCAAAGGGGTTATGTCAAGTATATCATAATGTATCAAATCTGGAGCCACAAATGAATTTCATTCATGTTTTGACAATAAAAGAGGACATTTTGGGCTCATTTGGAGCATTACATCTCTGAACAGAAATTCTATAACCCAAATAGGGCTGTTAAAATGGTCGAAAAAAGATGTAAATCAGCCCAAATGAGTACCAAATGTTGGTCTATAATCCTGAAATTTGGCCAGAATATAGTCTGTAACTAGCTAAATCTGACTGCACAGGTTTTAGAATTACATCTGATATAGCAGTGACTACTGGTGTGGTATTTGGACCCCAGCAGGCCTGTATTACAGGCCTGCTGGGGGGTGCATTAAGATATACTCATATCTTGCCCAGTAAGGCAGAAGTAAGGCTATAAACCATATTTTTTGCGAGTGTGGGAGCCACTAAGAGAGAATTAAGTAGTGTATTCCTTAAGAAATACACAACATGCTCAAACTGCATGTCTTGGGAGTGCATGTAGCGAGGGTACCACTAAATGGCAAATCAGTGAAAAACACCCCTTAAAGTTGCTGTATCTGGCTCAAATTTTCACCAAAAACTCAGTTTATATCAGAGAATAAAATTGCATTGGTCTGAATTACTCAAGAGCCATATTAGGAATTTCAGTTCCGGGGTGTGGGGCTGGTCTGGCAACCCCCCTCAAAGGGGTTATGTCAAGTATATCATAATGTATCAAATCTGGAGCCACAAATGAATTTCATTCATGTTTTGACAATAAAAGAGGACATTTTGGGCTCATTTGGAGCATTACATCTCTGAACAGAAATTCTATAACCCAAATAGGGCTGTTAAAATGGTCGAAAAAAGATGTAAATCAGCCCAAATGAGTACCAAATGTTGGTCTATAATCCTGAAATTTGGCCAGAATATAGTCTGTAACTAGCTAAATCTGACTGCACAGGTTTTAGAATTACATCTGATATAGCAGTGACTACTGGTGTGGTATTTGGACCCCAGCAGGCCTGTATTACAGGCCTGCTGGGGGGTGCATTAAGATATACTCATATCTTGCCCAGTAAGGCAGAAGTAAGGCTATAAACCATATTTTTTGCGAGTGTGGGAGCCACTAAGAGAGAATTAAGTAGTGTATTCCTTAAGAAATACACAACATGCTCAAACTGCATGTCTTGGGAGTGCATGTAGCGAGGGTACCACTAAATGGCAAATCAGTGAAAAACACCCCTTAAAGTTGCTGTATCTGGCTCAAATTTTCACCAAAAACTCAGTTTATATCAGAGAATAAAATTGCATTGGTCTGAATTACTCAAGAGCCATATTAGGAATTTCAGTTCCGGGGTGTGGGGCTGGTCTGGCAACCCCCCTCAAAGGGGTTATGTCAAGTATATCATAATGTATCAAATCTGGAGCCACAAATGAATTTCATTCATGTTTTGACAATAAAAGAGGACATTTTGGGCTCATTTGGAGCATTACATCTCTGAACAGAAATTCTATAACCCAAATAGGGCTGTTAAAATGGTCGAAAAAAGATGTAAATCAGCCCAAATGAGTACCAAATGTTGGTCTATAATCCTGAAATTTGGCCAGAATATAGTCTGTAACTAGCTAAATCTGACTGCACAGGTTTTAGAATTACATCTGATATAGCAGTGACTACTGGTGTGGTATTTGGACCCCAGCAGGCCTGTATTACAGGCCTGCTGGGGGGTGCATTAAGATATACTCATATCTTGCCCAGTAAGGCAGAAGTAAGGCTATAAACCATATTTTTTGCGAGTGTGGGAGCCACTAAGAGAGAATTAAGTAGTGTATTCCTTAAGAAATACACAACATGCTCAAACTGCATGTCTTGGGAGTGCATGTAGCGAGGGTACCACTAAATGGCAAATCAGTGAAAAACACCCCTTAAAGTTGCTGTATCTGGCTCAAATTTTCACCAAAAACTCAGTTTATATCAGAGAATAAAATTGCATTGGTCTGAATTACTCAAGAGCCATATTAGGAATTTCAGTTCCGGGGTGTGGGGCTGGTCTGGCAACCCCCCTCAAAGGGGTTATGTCAAGTATATCATAATGTATCAAATCTGGAGCCACAAATGAATTTCATTCATGTTTTGACAATAAAAGAGGACATTTTGGGCTCATTTGGAGCATTACATCTCTGAACAGAAATTCTATAACCCAAATAGGGCTGTTAAAATGGTCGAAAAAAGATGTAAATCAGCCCAAATGAGTACCAAATGTTGGTCTATAATCCTGAAATTTGGCCAGAATATAGTCTGTAACTAGCTAAATCTGACTGCACAGGTTTTAGAATTACATCTGATATAGCAGTGACTACTGGTGTGGTATTTGGACCCCAGCAGGCCTGTATT